>CM035417.1:140721566-141061566 GCA_020310875.1 Ceratopteris richardii
CTGAATTAATATCAAGGCTAAGGGCTTATAATGTAAATCAAATCAATTATCAAAATAATAAAGTTGTAAACACATTGCACAAAAAGCTCAAAACATAGAAAATACCTGAGATAACACTCGTAATGCATATGGAGTGATCGTGGGATGTCCATAGCCATAATGATTCCACCACTCAAGCGGTTGAGACGTAACATCAGTCCACATAGATGTGGGGCGTGCATATGCTATGCCAATGTTTCCCATATAAGCTGAGAATTCGCTATCAAAAGCGATCTGCTCATTCTCAGCCATGACACGCTCCATATACAAATCTTTGATATGTCGCAGTGATCCCTGACTCCATAATGTGGTGCTTTTGAAGTAGGGATGGAGTAATGCCGCAAACCCATGAATAGGTCATGATATGAACTCCCATCGAGACTCCACAAGCTGAAGTATCTCCTCACGTCTACATTATAAATTAAAAAAATAAAAAGATTTAAACATAAACTTCAAATTTGAGAATTGAAATTATATATATAATAATATACCTGGATGGTGACAATGTCGTAGATGCTCGAATCGCCTCTGTTATTCTTGTGTACATGTGGTACACAAGCCCGAGGGTTGAACCCTCCATGTCAACATAGCATAATACTACATGAATCTGTCTCAAGATAGGCAAAATGTTGTCTATCTCTGCCCAAAAACCCATGTCCAAAGTCTTTCTTTGCACATGATGTGCAATCTCCGTGTTTCCTCTTGCCATACTTATCCATCTCCTATCTATTACAGTCATCCTCAAGGAATCAAGGCACATGTGTAAGCGGGAGAAGACATGATATATATATATCCAAATCGCGTTTCTGATGTGCGAACTAACTCCTTGTCACTATAACTACGAAAGATACTCAAAGCTTGATGATTCTTTCTTATAAAAGAGATAATGCGTTTGGCATCTGAAAGCACGGGAGCCAACCATGATAGTTTGGCTATGTCCTCAAACAAAAGGTCAATACAATGTGCACTGCAAGGGGTCTAGACAATGCTTGGGAACTCGGCTTCTATCATCTCCCCCATCCTCTTACAATTAGAGGCATTGTCTGTCACTATTTGTATCACATTGGAAACTCCTACTTCTTCTATAGCGGATTTTATATGCTCATAAATGTATTCCCCTGTGATACGGGTATCCGCAGCACTACAATCCACTGCCTTCAGAAAATACGTGCCTAAGCAAGAGGAAACCATTATGTTGATAATGTGGCGTCGTCTAAAGTCGCTCCATCCATCAGATAGAATGGAGCAGCCATAGGTCTGCCACCCGCTTTTAATGGGCCTTAATTATAGGTCAATCCTCTCTTGCTCTTCAATGAGCATGGATGTGCGTAGGCGATTATACGGAATCCCATGCCAATCATCATTGGTAGGTCCCACTTGGGCTATTGCCCTCACCATCCTCTTCCAAGCATCAGTGCGAACAACATTGAAAGGGAGGTTGCATTCAAGTATGCAACGCTCAATTTCAATTTTCGCAACTCTTTGGCGTTGCTTCTGTAAGCCCGCACTTAGATAAGCAGAATGGAGGCCCCCTTGTCTAGGTCTCTGGCTTGGCGGCTCAGATGAATCAAGAGGGGTAGAGCTTTCACTCTCTTCTCGTTGGGTAGATGTACGGCTTCTAAATGAGCTAGCAATGGCACTAGGTCCAGCACTAAGTCCACCTTCCAAGTCTTCTAATATATCAAGAGAAGTTGCAGCAGACTCACGCCTTCGAGAAGCCATCGCCTCTTGGTTGAGATTGTGCTCATGTCGCACAGCCTCAGCTATGTCATTGGGGACTTTTGCACAAGCTGAAATGCAAGATCCTCCTAGTGCTGACACATGTCGAATGAGACGTGTAGTTGTTGTGCTAAATGTTTTTGCACAATACTTGCACACCCACCTCCGTGTTCCGGAGCCAGCAACATTAGCATTTACCAATTCATGGCTTGAAGTGTGAAGGGCCCAAAGGTGGGAAATAGTACGAGGCATAATGGAGGAAAAAGCAAAGACCACAAGCCTATAGGTGTGTGGAAAGCTGAAGCAAGATGGTGTGTGGAGACTGGACCTCAATGGGGATGTGGACCTCAAGACTATATGTAGTATGGAGCAAGGGAGCAAAGGAGCAAGGGAGCACTCAGCAAGGGAGCAACGGAGCAACGGAGCATAGGGTGAACAGTGAACACTCACGCTGAGGAAAGCTGAAAACGCATACGATTGAGCCTCGAGGGTTTTTTAACCTCCATAAAATTTTTCGGCCGAAAAAGTGTAACACACCGCATGAAGCCAAATGCACCGAATGGAACGAATTTAAAAAACGTACCGTTAGAAACGGTACGCGTACCGATGCAGCTATGGTTTGCGTATGTGTATGTGTGTGTGTATATATGTATATATATATATATATATATATATATATATATATATATATATATATATATATATATATATATATATATATATATATATATAGATAGATAGATAGATAGATAGATAGATAGATAGATAGATAGATAGATAGATAGATAGATAGATAGATAGAGAGAGAGAGAGAGAGAGAGAGAGAGAGAGAGAGAGAGAGAGAGAGAGAGAGAGAGAGAGAGAGAGAGAGAGAGAGAGAGAGAGAGAGAGAGAGAGAGAGAGAGAGAGAGAGAGAGAGAGACTGAAATGTCTTAAAAAATAAGAAAATTTTTAGATACTTAGTTATAAGGACATTCAAAATTTTACTTTGTATATTTTTAGGTTAGAATTCATCAATCATTATATATATTCAGGACACATTTTATTAGATTGATTCATAAGACAAAGGTCAAATTAGGTCAATGATTAATTCTAATGTTTGATTTTTTTTCTATTTTATTAATAATCTCTCTCTTTCAATTATTAGTTTTAGTATTATTTTTAAGATGTTATTGTATTTGTTGTTTTTCTTAATAGCTGTATTTATTTAATATTTATGATCATTTTTATTATTATTTTTTAATATGTATATCGTTTGTAGTTGTTTTGTGTTTAACTATTATTTGGACATTTTTTTTAAATTTTATTGATTTATTTTTTTTTTCTTTTTAATATATCTTTCTTATTTTTAGTTTTATTATTATTTGCTTGTTTTTATTATAAAATTGATTTTCTATTTTTTATTCTTTTTCATTTTGAATTTGCTTTCTTATTTATTTGTATCTTTCATCACTTATATTTATCTTATTTTTTGTGTAGTCTCTTGTTTTGGTTGTAGGTTTTTCTTATGTGTTTGTGCTTGTGCTCTTTATCTTGAGTTCATAACTTTGGATAACTCTGAACTTATGAAGGCATATATTTATGTGTGTTTATTTTGTTATTTTTATGTGCATTAGTTTTATTTTATTGTTTTTCTGTTTAATTTTCTTTTTTTTGCTATGCAAGCATTTTTATAATTTATATTTATATTCTATTTTTTCTTTATTTTTCTTTTTTATTTGTAATTTATTATATATATTCGTAACTTTTATGTGTTATTAATAATATTAATATAGCTTTTACATTTTGCATAGCTTTATGTTTTTCAATTTTCCTTTACCTACATGTAAACACTGTGTATTTGGTTATTCGAATAATCAGTTTATAATCATAGTTTATCATAATAGATTATTATATATCTTAGTTCTCCGTGTATGGTATGCAAGTATCTCTCATGTTTTTGAGTATTATCTCTGTAATAACATCTCTGAACCAACAATAAGCACCACCTCCAAGTATGTGCAAGAGAGCACACTACCTCAGTCACAAGAGATCATGTGAGTAGAGCACCCTTAAACTGTAGATGTATTGATGGATCATGGCTATGGACTTCTATAGAATTCATAGGGGACTGACTTTTTGCTTTTCTAACTAGGGCGAAAGTGTTTTTTAACACACGGTTGAGCTTGTGGACATACATGCAAACTTGCTTTTCATGTTTTAGGCATGGGTTGCTGTATGAATCCATGTAGCATAAGTGCTTTCAATCTGTGGCCATTGGATTATAGCTCCATACTTTAAATCACAGCCATTCATTATAATTTGAGTTTCAAACTTTACTTTTTTTGTGGGTTTGATATTTTAGTGCTGATATTGGATAAGTGTTATATGGCTGGATTGCTCTTTTTGAGTACTTTTAAGGATGTGTGATTCATTTCTTATGTGTTTAATGTTAGTTTCTAACCATTTTTTGATCAAGTCTTTGACCTAATTTGACTTTTGTCTTATGAATCGATCTAATCAAATATGTCTTGAATATATACAATGATTGATGAATTCTAACCTAAAAATATACAAATTAGAATTTCTAATGTCATAATAACTAAATATCCAAAATTTTTCTTATTTTTTATGTCATTTGATGACATTTTATTTTTGCTATATTTATTTGCTGTTATTTTAATGTGGCAACTCCCATTTTTAGTATTTTTGATCCATAAATATAATATTCTTTTACCGAAAAACTACAATATATTTAGGTGGTTTGTAACCTTATATTTTAATTGTTCTTGTTCTTAAAAGTAAAAAAGTTTATTTTTGTTGCCACTTACCTTGATTGTTATTTTCTTGCCTATTCTTTCCTGAAACAGATTTGTGGTTCTCTTTCCTTCTCCCTTTCCCTGTCTTTTAACCATAGGAATAGACCCCTCATCTTTTGCTCTCTTTTAGGTTTTATCTTTTTTCCAATGTACAGAAGTAGTTTAACTGGCCTGGTAGAACTGGAATCCTCCAGCTAAAAAAAAGCTTGAGATGGATTAGGCTTGTTGAACTTGCTGGATTGTCAAGGATTATTGATTGTCTGCCTCATAATATTGTAGGCTGTCCTAGTCTCTTGTGCTATTCTGGAATGTATGCTGTATATCTGGCTTAATTCTTATTGTCCTTTTGATTTAAGCTCTGTTCATCATCTTACTATCAGATTAAATCTCTTGACTTGCTCATTTATTGGCACTTACATATTAAAACCTTTTTGAATAACCGTTCACCTGTGAGCCTTTACCTATGTATGAAGTATTGGGATGATCTTAGTTAATGCTTTACTCTATAACATGTGGCAATAGCTTTCCTTCCCTTTGGCAGTTATGAATATAATTTTTAAAATATGAGTACCGAGTAGTGGGTTTTTATCCATACTATCAAAATCTTCTAGTCTGCAATAAATATTAATGCACAGTCTTTTATTCTGTGGTCTTGCTCTAATCTTACTAATCTCATACCTTTGTTCTTGGGAATGTCACATGCAAGTCCTGATTTGCTGTTTTAATTTAAGATTGCGTCTGCTTCCAGTTGAATTTTTGTCGATGATCTGGTTGGTCTAGCATAGCGGCACATCCTACTCTTCTCAGAATTGTCATTCTGACAAGATAATATATATGATTGGCTTTCTTGGAATCCTTAACGGCTGTTTTCAGACTGTATGTCTTTGTAATTAAGTCGGACTTGAGCCTCTTTGAATTTTTTCCAACGTTTTCCCTACTTCCAAGTTCCCTCTACCATGGTTGCATGGTGTATACGTTAAGCATCTCTAATGTTTATTATTAGGCTGTTCGTTTATGATGAATTCTATGTAACCTTTTGTTAGCAGATTTGAGATTGTTTCTACCGGTTTTTCTACTTTTCAGGTGTTAAGCATGATTTGGATTATTCTGCCTCTTGCTTAATATATGTGCATGGTTGTTTACTGAGATCTGTTAGTGGACTTTGGAGTTGCTTGGTTTTATCCACTATGAAGTCTCGGACTGTGTTACTCTTATACATATTTAAGCTGAATTGGTTTTAGAATGTTATCTTACATAATTCAACTTCTAGGTCTATGATGGATAATCAGCTGCTGATTAATAGCTTTCATTTTCCTTTTGCTAAGAGTTTGTCCTTGACTAATAGTTGGACTTCTAATTTGTGTCCTGACACAAACAGACTTTACTTTTGATTAAGGCTCTTGCATGCATGTGTATTATCCTTGGTGCATTTGGGCATATTTGAACTGTTCTTATAGGTAAACTAGTAAAAATATGGAGACTGTTTATGGTATTTGTGCCCTTGTCTAATCTTGCATTGAGTAGCATTGGATTTCACTCTGCACCTTTGATGGTTTACCGGCATGGTCTGAATATAAATTATCGGTAAAGTGGATTGATTGTTCCACCACTTGGTGTTTATATGTCAACTTTACTATTTGCTGTACTGTCATTATGGACAATAGTATGCTAAGAAGCTTCCAATGTTGTATTGTCTAGTGTTCCTTCAACCCTTCTGTTGATATTTCTAGGATACTTTACTTGAGTTACATATAATTGAAATAAAATTATGGTAAAATACCCTCACCTGCTTAGTGTCTTGAGTTTGATTTACCTTCAAAAGTTTGAGATCGAGATTAAGCTTTTTCATATGATTCCATCCCAAGCATGTGTCCCCTTATAATTATTAGTTTTTTGATATGACCACATAGTTGCCTACCTATTTGTTTTTGTTATCTGAGATTGGCAGACTGAAATGTTCTTTCCAGTATTTTACTAGTTTATAAGTTGGAAGTGTTACTGCTATCATTTTTACTTCACAAATTTTGTCTACTGTTTTTTGACTTACCAGTTTTGTATATTCTGAGCCTTGGGCTTACTAATGTAGTGCAATATGAACCCAACATAGTGATCATAGTGGAACTTTCCCTTAATTTTGATTGATAGTCTGTAAAATGATCTCTGCCCACCACTGTTCTTGACTAAAAAGTTCCTTCACCCTTCTGTGAATGTAGGTGTGCCTGGCATCTCACAGATGGCCATGCATCTGGATTTGTTTTAGCATGGTGAAATGGTTCCTACATTGGCATGGATGCTCGATCCAGAGTCTTACAAGAAATATCAGGATTTATAATGACGAATTCTCACTAAATACAGTTTTGACTCGTGGGATAATATCTTAAGCTGATTATCAGTAAAGAGGCAGAATTTAGCTATGGACAAGAATTAGTGTGGTGGAGCTACGTCTTTGTAAGTTAAGGAATCATGTTAAGGAACCCATGAGTTTCTGCAGATGATCAAGTCTAATTCAGGGGGCCCACTTTGTTTACCCCTTATTCAAAATGTTGACTCTTGCTATGCCTTAAGGATGGATGCCCTTATGCAAAATCATCGAGTAGATTCTTATGATGGCCTAGATACTCTTTCTTGAAGTTGCATTGCTTGAAATAATCCTTAATCCTTTGCATTTCTTCTGGTTTTTTCCCTTTCGAAGGTTTCAATTCTTAATCACCAAAATTTCATCTTTATTTCTTCTTTGAATGTAAAGTTTTCCAAGGTAACATTGTGCTTACATCCTTGTTAAATTTGAATTGATTTCATGTATTGTTGCTTATCAGAACTAAACCCAGATGTAATACATTACAAGGCATGTGAAAGCTGAGATACGAGAGCCATGCAAACTGACGAATTAATGTTTGTTGACATATAAGATAACATGATTGAGCATCTATGGTATACAAAAACTCTAGATATATGACATGGTACAACTTGGTCACATTGTACAAGATCAATAGAAAACTCAAAGCTACATTAAAATAATGAATTGCACGCATTAGAGGAGAACATGGGGATAAGTAACTACACTAAAAATCAAAAGAAAATATGAGCCACTTGCATCTATTTGTGGTAGCGTAGATAATGACAAGGTGGAAGTCTGCTTTTTTGTTTTGAGTTATGCATACAAGGAGTTCAAGCTTTTCATTTAGACCAGAGAACATCTCAGCTTTTTTGATATTATTTTCATCTTGATTATCGAAGAGAAGAATCTCGATGAAGACTCTACAGAAAAACTAGTTATGAGTAGGTATTCTACTTTGCTATAGAGGAACAAGCTGAGGTGAATGTTTTGGTATTGATTGAGGTACTATTAACCATAAGCAAGTATAAGCACGAGACTTTTGAGGATGGGGGAGCCAAAGATATCATAGAAATGTTTGAGGGATTGAGTTTGGTAAGGATATTAGAGGATGTTGTAGTTGTGGTAAACAAGATCACTTTGAATGTGGTAAGTTATAGAATAATGAGTAGAAGTATTTGAACAAAGGCTTTTAGCCTCTTCATCACTTTGTAGAATAAAAAAGGAAAAATAAAAAATAGCCATTTCGATTCACATGGAGAAGTCGAAGTAGGGGAAGCCTAAAACAATAAAGAAACATTAGGATTGGTATTCTTAGAAGGAAGGAGAAAAGAGATGGAAATATTTAGGCAATGATGTGTCCAATTGAAGAAGAGGAGCAATTAAATGACTTAATTAGGGTTACATTATGTATTTGCATGGACTAAGTTGGAGTAGATATGAAAATTTACGCACATGATTCCTATGGAAACATGTGCTAAAATAAGTACAAAGATGCTTACTTTTTCAAGATGGAGGAGGAAATTGAGAAGCTCTCAGTGGACACTTTCATCTATGAGATCAAAGCCATCGAATAAGAATCACACATCATTGATGAACTTGAAAAGAACAAAGAGGTAAGAGTATGTTTTAGTTTTAAAAAGCTGTCAGCTCATGATGATTACTCATTGCCCAACATAGATCATCTCTTACAAACAACAAAAAAAAGGGAATATATACAAATTCTTGGATGGATTTTTTATAAGGATATAATTAAGGTAGCAATAGCTCTTAACAATCAACTCAAGAGTGCACTTGCTACTCAATGAACAATCTATGCATTCGGCAATGTGTGTTGGCCTTGTTAATCTTCCAAAATTTTTTCAATAAGTGATGTGTCATTTTGCAAGGAATTTTTGAGAAAGACTTGTGCGTACATTTGGCTAAGAGAGAAAGAAAAATCTCCAAACTAAGGGAACTCTAGAGAAATATAAATCTTAAAGAGTCGATCCAAATCTAGAAAGCGTGTTCTTACGGTGCAACAAAAGAAGGTCTTAATGCATATAGAGTTGAAGAATGTAATTTTTATTTGTAAGGGGAAGGTGAGAGCCATTTAAAAAATGTTTAATTTTACAGATGTGGAGGTGGCGTTGATGGTTTATCCACATGTCTGATGCTATAGATGAATGATTATTTGGGCTCATCACTGACTTTGAGTAGATGCAAGAGTAGAGGAATTGAAGCATATATTGAATTCAACACCAATGCTCGAAGTTCTAGATTGCAATAATTTTCTCCATGTCCATGTAAATACATTAAATTAGGCTATCAAATATATATTAACACAACCAATAGACAAGGAAATGGAACGTTTTCTCTTGATCAAACATCTATAAGAGTTCTCTAATTATCCCTCTAGAAGGATACATCTTACTTGATTGTATTAGTGGATGTTGAATCAAGAATATCCAAAATTGTTAAGCTCTGAATGCTAGTACCACCCAAAAGAGGAGCTACAATTTACAGAGAAAGCACAAGTCCATAGAGTCCTACAAAATAAAGAACAATGATTAATGCTCCAAAAGAAATAGCTTTTGAATGTTCAAGATTTGAACGCACTATGGAATATGATCTATATGGTAAAGGATTGAAGCAATATCATACGCCATATTTTATACTTGGCTAAGGTTTGGAACCACCTCAAAGTCTTGAAGCATTCATTGATTCAGCCATGGAAATATATGCCGTGTATTTTTGATTAGCAAGAAACCTTTCTATTTGCATTGTATCAAAGCATCCATGCATGATAGGAAAAAGACCTCATAAAAGGATTAATCCAAGGAAAAAACTTGTGTATATATATTTACCATGGCTCACAGGGATGCAAGAAAGTAGAAAATACATAAAGTGGTCAATAATTTTGTGTATATGCATGATGATTGTGAGTCTCCACCTTCCTAAATTCTTGTTTGTATATTTTTTCCTTCTTTATAATCCGCAGTTTCATTGAGAGAGTGAGGATCAAAACCATAGTGATCCATCCATGATGTCATGATGTAAAATTGACTAGCAAAGCAAGAAAAACGAAACTAAATCAAAATATGATATACATTAATGAGGTAGTATGTGAGCTCAAATAGATCTAGATCATTACACACCTCTTATGAGCATATAAAGGAAGGAAAACCATTTGGATCCTCAAAAGAAGCTACCATAAATATTCAAGGGTATATCTAGTAAGACTTATGGGATAGACTGTCCAACCATGAATAACAAGTAAGAACATCAAAAGAAAGTAGTAACATAAGTAGAAAGCCAATATCAACATCATAAATCCAATCAAACAAAATTTTCATGCAATTATGGGCACCAACAATGCTATTAACAATCCAAACGACTTGAGGAAAACTACGTGTGCTTAGGGAGACTTCAAAATCACAAAAAAAGAAAAGAAAATTCTTGTATAGGATATCTCTAAGGCAACATGACTTGAGCAGGAAACATAAAGCAACCTAAAGTTTTTTTTCTAATTGCACATCAACCTTCTACTCATTCTCTCCATATACCATTACATCTACCTCTTAAAGACTACATCAAATTTCTTCGATATACTCAACAGGGTCGGACAACCTCAACGTGTGGAAACCCCTATGCAATCATCACAAATTTTCTTACTTCCACCATGTTTTTCTCAATGCATTTGAGAGGATGCATCCTTATGGCCGTACTACAAGGCCTTGTACTAGGCATGATTAGAGAAACCCACAAAGAATTGAGTATAATCAAGATGAGGGTGACTTCTTGAATCAAAGTGAACAAACAACTTAGTAGGAGTGCTAGCTAATGATACTTCAATGTAATATTATGATCATGGTCAATTTCAAAAGGTTGATCTATTTCTTTTGTGATACAATAATGGACTCCTCCACAAAAATAACACAAGAAATGGAAGACTTGATGCCAAAGTTGCTAATAGAAATAAGAAAAGAGGGTGCCGTTCAATATGTAGCTAAAAATATATATTTTAATCATATGGATATTGATTAGGATCAAGTGAAGATTATGTATCATTTTTAAGAATTTGAGGAAGTGCAAAGAGCATAGAAATGTGCAAAATCATGGACTAAATTAAGTTTAGGAACTCTTATCCTTAAACATAATCCATTATTCACCACAAAAGATGCTATTGAGTTCATGAGACTTACAATAGAGTATTGGGGTTGCAATTGAGGGGAAAAGAAAAATTTATTTATTTTGATGGAAAAATGTAAAGTTTCAAAGTGATCCCATACCAAGCTAATTAAGCAGTTTGATTGCCATTGCAAGAAATTCCAAAACCTTAGTTTGATGATGAGGCAAAAGGAAAAACTTGAAAAACATAGCTCTTAGTAAAGAAGTCTTCCATTCCATCTCATATGCAATGAAGTATCCCAAGAAAATCGTTGATATGGTGTCATAAATCTTCTGAAAAACAAAGCTTCAAGTACATTCACCTCAAACATATGACTATCAAAGAGGAAAATTTGCTTTAACAAGGATACTATATCAATTCTTGGATCATCTTGCATTAGTGAAACTTGCACTATCTTTTGATATTGTCTATTGCCATTCCCAAACCTCAAGCCAAAGCTAGAAGTGGGTTGTGCAAAGTAAAGATCATGAATTTGAGGAATCCCCTCTACATCAATTGCAAATTCTTTGGATGAACTACCATCATTGAAGCGAAGGAACACAAGAAAGTAGATATAAGGGATCACTAGACACATATTTCAACTGCAAGCCTCACTAGTAACTACCAAAAGATCCAAGAGGATGTAGAGAATTCCATGGTTGCTCCCAATAGCACACACCTCTAGATCCACATGCCCAAGAATATAGAGGAAAGGCAATGTCCATAGAAGCAATGTGATTTTGACAAATAATTTTCTTGATAGATTACTCAAGAAAATAATCCTAGATTTATATAAATTTGTGGCGTGATGTGCCTATGTTCAATTTTATGGAGATTGATTTTAGTTATTATTCCAAAGCTCTAATGATATATATTCACATAGAAAGAATGCCAAGCATCACCAACCACCATATTCCTATCCATTTCATCATAACTTAGCATATTCTCCTACTTTTATCTATGAAGAAGAAGCACAATAACAATAAGACATGGATAAGATAATTTCTTTATGCAATTGATTCCATGGTAGTTGTCACACCCTATCAAGGTTGAATTGATTTATATGTGTTCTTCATCCTCCACTACCAAAATATTTACAGAAATCCCTCAACCACACCTATCTCCACTCCATCCTCTAACTTCAGTCCTTTTTGGAATCACTTTTTTTGTCTTTGACATTTGATCTTTGCCATAATTTTCCATTCTTGCTCCATTTCACACCATATTCCTTCTTCTAGCCCTAATTGTTTTTTCCATTGGGAGGTGTCACTTCATTCTCCATCCTAAATAAATCTACTCCTATTCTATCCCCTTCAACTATATCCTAATCCATTTCACACATTTGTTCATGCATTTTTTTTCGTAAATCAAGATCCACTTCGTTGCATTCCACCTCTCAACCTTTAATTATTTTAAGAATTCTATCATTCCTTTTTTTTCTTCTTTAGCTTCTATATCAACCATTATACATACCTCTACCATGATAGTTAGTGTAATTTTATAGTTATATAGGTGAACATACTTGGGACCATTGAGATTTTCTTTTGCTCTTTAAAAGATTTTATCCCTAGTTTGTATACACATCCTTAAACCCAACATACTATTTATCATTTTGCAATCCAAATTGCATGTGGACCTTATCTTCTGCACTTGGGAGAAAGACCACATTTTTTGTGGATACGGAGATCCCTATAATCCCACCTTGCCATTGATGAAAAAATGATCTTCTCATGAGCATTTGCAAGGCGCATCATTCTACATTCCATGTTGCAGACAATACAAGTCCTAGCAATCATTATTGACTTGGATCTTTGTGCATTACCACATCTTATCTGTGCTATAAATATTTGCTTTGCCTACAATCATTTGTGATGAAACTATATCGATGTCCGTTGCCCAATTAAGTAGTGCTATCAGCTAGTCATAAGGAATGTGCAATATATTTAGATCTTGTCAGGGGAGCACTAGATTGTGTCCTCTGACTAGACTAGATAAGATTTTAGAATTACACGTTTGATTAAAAGATCACCTATGCAAGTAAAATAATACAAAAATATAATTTATACAAGACATCCCACACCTCGGGACTGATAGATATTGATAATTGGACTAGACATGATACAAGAGATCCCACAACCTAGGACCATAGGTATGAAGCAAGATATCTAGATTACAAGAAATAACTTGATAGGATCTTGTACTACGAGATTACAATAGGACAAGATAGAATGTCCAGGATATAAGACCAAACAAGACTAGAACAAAGGACCGGACTAGAACTTGAACTAGAACTTCGAGAGTACTTACTTGGTGATCATGACTCTTTGATCTCCCCAAGATTAGCATTGGCAAATATTGAGAATGTATGTGGCCAACCCCTCCTTATATAGGTTTTTCAAGGGAAATTCAAGGGCAAGTACAAATTGATGATGTCATCAATTCAAAACAAGGCCTACAAATGTGAGAATCTAGCGAGGGAGACATTCAATCTTAGGGTTTTGGCATGTTTTGGATGCAATGGAAGAATTGGTTTCTCTAAATTTTGAACCAATCATGAGATATCGAAGTCGAATGGAATCTAACGTTCAAAACGGTTCCCTTTGTCCATGACATCACCTCTTTCTCAAGCGATGAGTTCTACGAGGAGTGGTCATGTTCTCCGATATTGGCTTCATTTGATTTTGTTAATGAAGTTCTCAAGCCTTGATTGGAAGGTTTTCTACAGGCTTCAAAGTACGATCAATGATGTTATACCCTTTCCAATGAACAAGGTACTCCAATCTTTCTAGAGATATTCTCGAATCTATGACATTCTTGACTTTGAATTCTTCACGATCATCAATCTCGATAGGTGGTGAAGGACTAGGTCTCTCCCCCCTCAACGGTGAAATCTGATATGGTTTCAACATGGACACATGGAAACTAGATGTATTCTCATGGTACTTGGTAATTGGAGCTTGTAAGTGATTGGATTAATCTCGGACAAAATGATGAATGTACCAAATCTTTGATGGTCTAGCTTTGCATAAGGCCTTGAAGTAAGAAAATTATTTTTGAGTAGCCACACTTTATCCCCCATACGGTAGGATGGACTTTGAACATGATGCTGATATGCATAATACTTATATTTTTCTTGAGCTCTATGGATCTCTTCCTTGAGTTATTTGTGAATATAAATGAGGTACTAGGCCTTATCTCTGGCAGCTGGGTTCTTGACATGATTTGGAGTTGTATATCTATCCTTGGATGTTGTCCATAATTTGAAAAAAATCAATTCTGCTTGGTAGATGTATGAACATTGTTGTTATAGGAAAAATTTGCAAAGGGTAAACGCTTGAACCAATCATTTTGATGATCGTTGATGGAACAATGGAGATATTGTTCTAGGACTTAATTCATCTATTCTATTTGTCCATCATTCCGTGGATGATTGGCTGCAAAAAATTTAACTTGAACACCAAGGAGCTCGCAAAGACTGTTCCAAAAGCTGGACATGAACTATGGACCTCAATGACTAACAATATCATCATGCAATCCATGAAGCCTAAAGATGTATCTGATTAAACATCTAGCAGTGGATGCACCTGTGATTGCCTTGGTAGTTGGAATGAAGTGTGTCATCTTTGTAAATCTATCCACTATAACAAGAATAACATCATACATATCTGAATTTGGTAGATCTGATGATATCCATAGATAATGAAGCCCATGGCCTTTCTGGAATAGGTAAATGTTCCAAGTGCCCATGAGGTTTATGTCCCAATACCTTAGAACTATTGCGAGTGTCACAGGTTTGGATATATTCTTTGAACTCCTTCCACATTTGAGGCTACCAAAAATCCCTTGATATGAGTTCTACTATTTTATTCACTCCAAAATGTCCTGCTGCAAGATAAGGAAAATTCTGATGCATCTGTCTCTAGGAAGAAAGGCTTGGTAGGATCAGGACAAACTAGAATTGGAGCACTAGTGAATGTTGATTTCAAGGATTGGAAAGATTTTTCTTCTTCTTTGTTCCATGAGAATTTTGCATTTCTTGTAAGATTTGTGAGAGGTGTCACTATCTTGGAGTAATCTCTTATGAATATTCTATAAAAATTGGAAAATCCTAAAAAACATTGTACATCTCAAATACGTGAAGATGGTTTCCAATCAAGGATTGTCTCAATCTTCTTAGGGTCTATAAAGGTTCCGTTCTTTGAGATAATTTACCCTAACAAATCCACTTCTGTCAGATGGAAAGAACACTTCTCCAATTTCATGTATAAGCCTTTTTCTCTTAGTTTTTCTAAGACTATCTTTACATGACATTTATGATCCTCTAGTTTTTTAAAGAATATCAAGATATCATCAAGATATATTACTACTAAATCATCTAAATACTATAAGAAGATATCACTCATCATATGTTGAAACATGACATGAGCATATGTGAGACTGAATGGCATAACTACATACTCAAAACACCCATCCTTGTTCGAAACACTATCTTCCATTCGTCTCCTTCTCTAATCATGACAAGACTGTAAGCTCCTCAAAGGTCAATCTTTGTGAAGAACTTTTCTTTCTCAAGGTGTTCCAAGATCTTTGATATGAGTGGTAGAGGGTATCTATTCTTTATAGTTACTTTATTCAACCCATGATACTTTACACATGTTTCAAGAGTCCCATCCTTCTTCTTTGCAAATAGGATAGGGGCTCCTCTAGGAGACTTTGAGTATTTAATAAACCGACTCTGGAGTTTGTTCTACTGTTGGGACAATTCATTGCAATATGGCCAAGATTTTGTAGTAGAGGCATAACTTGTTATCTCTCCTTATCTGTTTTTCCTATGGAGTTAGAGGCTAGAACCTAATTACGTCTATCTGCATAGGCTTAGACATAGGTTCTTCTCTAAGGGCATGATGGAAGGATTTACATTGGCGTTTCCTTTCAAAAAGGTGGTTACCACATTGAATGGCTTGGGTGATATATTCATTCAAAGTCTTAACCTCTCGCATTGTGAGAAGAAGGTCCTTCACATCATCTATTAAAGCCTATCTAAATTGGCTTATGAAATAGTATTCATGCCAAGTGAGATTGCATATCAATTTCCTAAATTTTGATGCATAAGAAGAGGTAGGGTGGTTACCTTGGTATAGCTTCTATAGTTTTGTTTCTACCACTCAGCTCATGTGTGCATCTCCAAATGTGGTGGTGAGCTCTAAAAGAAACCCCTCATAGTCGTGAAGTACTACCATGTTCTTCTCCATGATCAAGAGGAACCATGTTAATGCTTGAGCATAGAGCAAGGTTCCAATAAAACCAATCTTGGATGCCTAATCATGACATTTATCAAGTTGCATATGGATGTACAATTTCACTTGCTGGAGAAAGCCATGAAACTTCATGCAATCACCATCGAAATTTTTTGGCATGTAGATTTTTGGCTCCTTCATGAAGGATGAACTAGGCCATTGATTCACTTGAATGCTTCCTTAATTTGCTTGAAGATTCTCGATTCACTTTTGTGATTCTTAGAGAAGTGCACCTACATGCATCAGATGTTCCATCTCGACTTGTGTTTGTCAATGAGTTAGGTCCTCAACTCGTTGTTGGATACTCTAAAATGATGCCACAATCTGTTCAACTTTGTTCTCCATGATTTGCTGGAGAAATCCATGAAACTTCATGCAATCACCATTGAAATTTTTTGGCATGTAGATTTTTGGCTCCTTCATGAAGGATGAACTAGGCCATTGATTCACTTGAATGCTTCCTTGATTTTCTTGAAGATTCTCAATTCACTTTTGTGATTCTTAGAGAAGTGCACCTACATGCATCAGATGTTCCATCTCGACTTGTGTTTGTCAATGAGTTAGGTCCTCAACTCTTTGTTGGAGACTCTAAAATGATGCCACAATCCATTCAAATTTGTTCTCCATGATGCCTGGCCTTGGATAGAATCGAGTCTTGTCAAATGTCAAGGGAGAACTAGATTGTGCCCTTTCACTAGACTAGACAAGATTTTGGAATTACACTTTTGATTAAAAGATCACCCACACACAGAAAATAATACAAGAATATATAACTGATAAAAGACATCCCACATCCTAGGATTGATGGGTATGGATAACTAGATTAGAGATGATATAGAAGATCCCACAACTTGGGACCGTTGAAGATATCTAGAATACAAGAACTCCCTTCAAGGAGAACTAGATATAAGAAATAACTTGATAGGATCTTGTACTATGAGATAACATCAAGGCAAGATAGAATATCTAGGATACAAGACTAGAACAAAGGACAAGACTAGAACAAAGGACAAGACTAGAACAAAGGACAAGACTAGAACAAAGGACAAGACTAGAACAAAGGACAAGACTAGAACTAGAACTGGAACTTGAAAAGTACTTGGTGATCACATCTCCTTGAGCTCCCAAGACTGGCATTCGCATGACTGATAGCGTATGTGATGAACCCCTCCTTATATATGTTTTTCAAGGGAAGTTCAAAGGTGGTTACAAATTGATGATGTCATAAATGATATCATCAATTCAAAACAAGACATGCAAATGTCAGAATCTAGCAAGTAGATAGTTAATCTTAGGATTTTGGCATGTTCCAAATGCAATTTTCAAAATTTTGAACCGATCATGAGATATAGAAGTCACATGGAATCAGAGGTTCAAGGTGGTTTCCTTTTTCCATGAAACATCATGGCCAAAGTGAAGGGGTGATGCAAATAGCTCACCCATCCTTCTTTTGCTCCATTTCTACAATTTGTAGGATTGCAACCCATTCATGCATTAAAAATCTCTCCCTTTTCTCTTATGCCCATTGATTAGGCTGGAATAAATAAAATATATATAATAGATATGATATTAGTCTCAGAAAATCTTCTCGTTCTCTCCAACATTTGAAGATTCCCATGTTCTTGGTACGTCCATTTTGAGATGGAGTAGCTCGAAAGCAACCAAAAGAACTATGTATAAGAGACAATCACATTGTTTATAAGCATTTTGTTTGTAGATTGTAGTGCTAAAAAGCACTTTATTTTTCAAAACAAAAAGAAAAAAACTAAATTGACAAAAGCTAAAATATTCCATAACTGAGAGACATGATGTGAGTCAACCAAGGAGGGATTAAGATAGGATGAGATTAAACAAAGATGTTGATGAGCAAGATTAGAAAAATTGAACTTAAGAAATCGGAACCCTAAAAAGCATAACCTATGCTCTGATACCTTGCTAAAATGAGAAAGAATACTCCTACTCTACTTAACAAACATGATGCTATGAAATTGAGGAGGAAGAAATTAAAGATAACAAAACATGATGAATTAAATAAGTGGAAATGACTTACATAAGGAGTCTCTATGAGCATGGAGTCTCCATGAGGAGAATTACGATACTTTTGCCAAGAGCTAGAGTCAATGTCCTTGTGGGGAGTTAAGTGAGGCCCTTCTTATATGCACTTGAGGGAAAATTTCCTTGCATGTGTAATAAATGGACTTGCATGAGAATGAATGTGGACTTGGACAAAAGGGCGGAGCATGAAACTCTCAACACCCCCCTCCATGTGATGCCCCTTTTGTTTTAATGTAGGGGACTAGTGACATATGGGCTCATTTAGTTCATTCAATTTTTAGATATAAGGACACGGGATCCTTATGCATAACTTGGGCATATGGGATCCTTAGACATAACTTGGAAATATCGGATCCAAACTTGGGTATGGCATCCATTGATTTTTAGTTCCATGGATACATGGGATCCATGGTGTGTGGGATATATGGCATCATTGGGATCTAGGGACATATGGGATCCCTAGACATATACTTAGACATTTGGTATCCAAATAGTTTTGTGGGGATCTAGGGACATATGGGATCCCTAGACATATCGGGTTTACATCATGGGGTAGGTAGTGATCTAATCCATCTGCTATCTCCTTTGTCCATGTAGTCCTTAATTTGATCCATTGATGGAATCCTTGGTAGGGTCATCTTGCTTCTTTCCTACTGAATCCATTTTTCCCCCCTTTGCTAATTCTTGACAGATTAAATTTGGAGATACAAATATGATGTGTGGGAGAGAGTATACATGGGGTACCCATCCTTAAGATGGAATTGGAAAGGTCTTATCTTGATTACTACTCAAGGTGGTGCCTAGTCCCTTACAAGATTTATGTAGAAGTGAGGATGCACATAAAAAACATAGGTGAGACCTTGCATATTTGCATTAGCAACAATATAAGATAATCTAGATGCATATTTCTTAAGAAGACAATTCCAAGTGATGATATGTATATCATGATTTTTTTTTTTTGATCAAGTATCCAGTAACAATCTCTTGCATGTTATGTAAGTTATAGAGTGAATCAACTGTTGATGACATTCCAAACCATTATCTCATATATGAGAGATGTAGAGAATATAAGTGGATATGCATAATAGTAAAGAGAGTGAATGGTGATAGCTTTTATGTGCATCTAACTTCACTACACTTCTTAAATTCATACGTAAAATTTAGGCCATCACTCTTTGTCTCTCTTTGATCATTATGGCTATAGAAGATAATCCTCCCACTACATGCATGCCTAGAATTTTGGTCTCCGGCATTAATGAAGGAACAATAAAAAAAGGAAAAACATCTTGATTGCGATCTCTAGATAAGCTTCCTTGAATTTAAGCTACAATTAAGGAAATTCATGCTTGTTGATTTTTCTATCCCTTTTCCAAGCTGGTATTGATGTATCAAACCAACTATCTCTTTTCTCATAGCACCATACTAAAGGGTCCACATCTAGCTTTAACATTATTGCTGACTCTTGACCCATTTTCAAGCATTGTCATGATTTAGCTCCACTTAAAATAGAAATCAAAAGTTGATTCCATTTCCCTTTGCATGCCCAACTTGAAGTGACGAAAGATTGAAATGTGTGCTTTAGAGTGTCTCCCTATCATTGACTCCGAGAGATCTTACTAGCTAAATACATTAAATTAGAATAATAATTAGGTTTCACATATACACATAAATACACACATAAACACATTAAACATAGTTATTGACAATGTTCATAAACATATAGGCACACACAAACATGGGCATTCACATAGATACATTAACACCTAAGGGTACACACACATGGTTAGACATAGGCTCATTTTGATATCCATTCACACATACACACACATGCAAATGCATGCTCACCACGACTAACACACATCACTCACATTTCTCATGAACTCGTAGACTCATAAACACGTTGGATAATACTAAAAAACACAAACATTTGTGAATATTGGATCCCTTTACTTAGGATTCCACTCATGCACATACACAAACAAAGACACTTAGGGGTGTAATTCTAAGCACATTGTCATAAGGTACACACATACACTTAGGAATTGCTTCAAACATATAGGGGTGTTTCCAAATGGGGTGTATTATCATAGGGTTTATATATACAAACACATACACAATAGTTTTTAGGGCACAAAGGACATACTTTCATAAATATATTCACATTCACATGCTTAGGTACATGTTCAGATAGAATTAAGCTCATATAGGAGATTCTCAAACCCACAAACATATACAAAAACACTTATGCCTTTGCAAACACATACATAAAAATATTCTCAAACCCACATCATTCGTACACATACATAGGTGCTTAGGGTTTTAATTACAAACACAAAAATATAGGATACACATATGCATAGGGATTGGTTTTTAACACATATAGGGTTCTCCAACGATGGTTTTACACATATTTAGGGTTTTCTCCAATTAGGTTTTTATTTGTATGGTTATATATACACACGAGTCTTTAAGGCACAAACATAAGTATTCTCATACATAAGGGTTCTAGTATCCCTTACTTCTGTGTTAAGAACCCATCCTCATCTTCTTCTGCCTGCAGGTACTAAAGAAAGAGATTAGCAAAATCACATGGAACATATTTAAAAATCACCAAGATTTCAATTTTTCTAAATGTAAGTTGAAGTGGAGAAATCTTTGGACATCAGCCCCCACTAAACTTGCACATTGTCCCAATGGTCCAACCTATAGATCATGGAGGGTAGTATCAAAACTTCTTTATCAAAAATTTCAATTCAAGTCTTTCAAGTCATGCTCATGCAATGCAAATAGTTTTTTGATTTTAAATTGGCATATGATAATTTCAAATCAAATTTAAAACTATTCACTTTTTCGCACAACAAGTACTTGAAATCATGTTGAAAATTACATTTATAAACTTGATTAGGCTTTTAAGAAACAATCTTCCTCATCCACTATTTTGAATTCAATCATCTTTTCCTATTAACATTAGCATGCAAATATATTCACACAAATAAATGATTGAAAGTGATTTTGAGAACACTTCCAATTTATTCATATATTTTCTTCATTCAGCATCTTGATGTCTTTACTTCATATACCTTCTCTTCAACAGCAACCATTAATGTACTATAACTTCTACTTTTTTGGCAAGTTACATTGGTTATTTTTTATACATTCACGACTTTTTTGTTTTCAGAGGAAAGGCTTAACCCCTATTTTGAGCAAAGGTTCTAGAAGAATGCATAGGCAAGAACTAGGATCTCTATTGGGTATGCTTTTCATACACTAACATACACCTATTTATAATAAATAAATCAACCTTCCTACTGAATCTTCAAATTCAAATTTTCGTATTGTTCCTTTGCCATATCAACAATGATTCAAAATTTCAAGAAAATGTTTTTCTACTCAAGTGGAATAGTTATACTTAAAATTTGATACTATCACTAGCCAATTTTAAAGTTTTTGAAACAAAATGAATGCAAATATGTAGGGCAACAGAAAGAAATATGTACAAAATAGATATTAATAGGTACCACCTGATCATTTTTATTCTTGCTCATTTGGATCATTCTCATCTTCAATTTCATCATTAGCTAAAGATTCCATCAATGCTTCTGAATTTTCATACATTTCATCATCATGCTTTTTGAAGAGTTTCACCCGTTTTCCTGCAAAAGGAACTTTAAACACAATGTTATCTAATTCCATTAAAATATAAGTATTATTATCATTTACTTTCAATACAACATATGGAAAAAACCATCTTTTCATTAATTTCTTTCTCACTTCATATTGAGTGTCAAATGAGCTATCATAACCAAAACCCAATCACCTTCTTGAATTTTCTTCTACCATAGTCAATGTCGTTTATCATGGTAAATTTATTTTTCAACCTAGATTCTTCTATCTTTTGAACTGCTTCTTTCAACTTTTCATTGCTTTGTTCAAACTGTCGCAATCTCACGCATAATAACTCCTCACTTGACATGTTATCATTCCAAGGAAGTTTTATCCAAGTGAAAATTTGAGTCTGGATGGGAAAAATTGGCTTTTGACAATACATTTAGTTTAGCAGGCATATACCCTATTGAATGGGTGCACATCATTCTATTTGCCCAAAGTGCAAAAGATAAGTATCTAGGACATTTTTTAATATCATTGTTACATGCTTTAGCTATGTCTTTTACAATAGACAGATGTCCTACCTTAATTTTATCATTAGCCTCTAGATTATATGCAATTGCGAGAGACAAATGAATACGATGATGTTCAAAGAATTCGTTAGCTTCTTTTGCATCTTAGTCTCCATGATCGCCAACTATTTTCTCTATATATCCAAAGCGACTTATAACATCTTCAAGCAAGAATTTGTGAACATTGTAAGTGGTATTAGAGCATAGTGCATGTCCCTCTACATGATTAGTTGTCTTCTCATGCAAGTACAATGCAACACATTTTGTCAATTCCATTAGGCATAGTTACAAGATCTACTACCCACTTGTAGTGAATACAAGGTGGATACATAGGATGCAAAGGATCTCTATGTTTGACCGACAAATGCAATTGGCATGTAGAACATGTAGAAACATAGTTATTAATGTCAACATACATCCTAGGCCAATAATAAGTACTTTGAATTTTTTTCATATGTTCCATAAATCCCCTTATGACCTACCCATAATATTTCATGCATTTTCTTCATTACTTGTGACTAAAGGTCATGTTTTCCTAAGAATCATTCTGGATTCTTAACCTTACCCTTATCATGTCTCCCAAAGATAATCGTTACATAGGAAAAAATTATAAGCTCTTTTCCTAATGTTTTGGAATCTACTATGTTATCCTTCTGTTATCCAAAATGACTAAACTAAGGAGTTCTTGGGTGGTAGTTCACAAAATTCAGCTTGTAAACTATTAACTTTTCCACTTCGATCTTCTCACAAAATGATTCCGACACAATATTCAGCAAACCTTCAACCAAAATCTTATACCACATATACAAACATAGATTCCTGCAACATTCTCACTATTCTGATACTTTCACTAATTGTTTACTGGTTATCACTTAACTCTTATCAACACTTTGTCCTTAACGATTTTAAATCACCACGCTCTATCAGTTTCAAGTATAATAAATCAACAATGCGAACAATCTTAAACTCCAAGATAACTTCGTACTTCACTAGATTAATACAATACTTAATCACTTAACAGTAATAAGACTTAATAGAGCATTTAGTAATTGATAACGATGATGCAAATAATCGACGACATAGAATATCAAATAAGATTAGCGGAATATGTTAGCACTTTGATCCTCTTGCATTGATCGGGTCCCTACGAACTCGTCATACTGGACTCTTTTCCATGCAAGATTTCATTGTATTGAACTCTTTGGGAAAGATTACAATGCTTGGAACATCACAACGTTTCATCGAAATGGTTCAACAAAATTGGGTGCATTAATACAAATAATCACATCGCCGACCTAACACTGGCATGCATGGTGGATCTGAACCCTAAGCAAAAACCCTGAATATAGATAGTACAGGCTTCTTCAAAATGACATTTGATTTTCTTTTGTAATGGCTTAAGTAATTTCTATAAATGTTGTGCATCTAATACTTGTGCATCAGGGTTGGATGAACTAGCCAAAGCTACTTGATCAATAAGAAGCTTACTCTGTTCCACCAAAAATGATTCGTGTAAGTAGAAGTCATTCTTGGGTGCTGCTCTGCAATGGAATTTACTTTCTTCCACATCCGCTTCAACTTTGGTTTCTCATTCTCATTACTTAATAGATTTTCCATCCTTTGAATTTTGCTGAGCTTGAAATTTAGTGGTTTTAAAATATGCTTGCCTTTTCTTCGCGTCACATCCAACTCTTTCTTCAACTAAATTGTAACACCTATTTTTGCGGTTAGTGCTTGCACCTTGGCGAATAGTTCCTCCTTTCTAATTTCCAACTCAGTTTCCAACTGGATAGCTTTGTTACTAATCTCAGTGCAAGCCTTCTCTAGCTCAGCATCTTTCTTGGTTTGATCTTCTAACAATGAATTGAATTTTACAAGGGTTTCATTCTTCTCGGCTAACTCCTATTGTAGAGCTTCTGATTCATTGTCTTTTTCTTGCAATTGCTACTACAACTACAACTCTTGTGCTCTGAATCTCATAACTTTCTCCTGAAGAGGAGGTATCTCTGCCTCAACCACCTCTAATTTAACTTAAAAATATTTTTCTAGATGATGTTTCTCTTGTTCCATACAGGTTTGGATTTGACCTATAGCCTATATCAAATACTGGCCTACTTTGGCAAAATCTGCTAATGAAAAATGGGGGCCAATCCCCAATTGTAGGAAGGAGCCTACTGGAATAGATAGTGCTATTGAGGAACAGAGGACTAAACCTTCATTAGTAGGGTAATCAAAGGTGATTGGTGGAGGTGAGTAATCAGGGGAATTAGGCAGAGTGATTTCCTTAGGCTCATCATTAACAGGATCATCCTCCAGTGAGATAATCATATTGGATGGCACCATATGAATCGTAGGTTGGAGGAGAATAGAGGCTTCTTTGACTGAGGAAATATCTTTTACTTCAAGTAGAGAGACTTTTGTGGCTTTTTCTAGAACTTGCTGCTCTACTAAGCGATTAATAATATCATTCAACAACGAAAAAATTATCTTCTTTAAGGGGAAAGTGCTAAGGAATTCAGGGAGAAGATTACTATCCCCTCATGGCAAATTGGAAGATTGATCAACAACATTGGTGATCTTTACTACACCATCTGCCTCGAATCGAGAGAGTACTTCATCTGCTTGGTGACCATTGCCAACCCTCCTTTGTTGTGACTATGATTTTGGTGGCTTGTGCACAAGAGGAACTGGAAGTTGTAATTGTTGTGATAGCTACATGTTGGTGCTTCTCAGAAAACACATTATCATGGAATGTTTTTCTTCTTCTTCATCGCCCATATGGGATGAGTGACTAAAATACCTTGATGCAAAAAATTGACTATATCTCAAAAAGTTGAACAAAATTATCGAGACAAATTGTGCTAGAAAACTATAGTAGACTTCGAGACGCTTATACTGGCAAACCAAAATTGGTATATACCTTTGGCACAAAAAGACAAGATAGCCTACAAAAGCGCTCTGATAGTGTGTTCGGAGTCCGAAATGATCTCAGATCGTGATTTCGGCACCACAAAGCGAAGCTATTTTCATCTTGGAAACACGTTGAGTATGCTCACCAAAATTCGTACAATTTTGAGACTGCAATTGGAGGAGTGTCAATGATGCCCTAGATGAAGCGGTGACCTACTCTGATACCAAATGTTGGAGTTAGATGTCTACAAAGGCATGCAAACATCACAAGGAAGAAGAAGAAGTAGCTTGGAGCACAACACAATACTGAATGTATTACTAGAGAATGTACAAAGATAAGTAGCCCATTAGGGCAATATGTGTATATACAAGCTGGGGGAGAAAAACCTCCTAAAGAGGGAAAAAAGTGCCCTAGCAGTCCTTATGTGTTCACACACATCATTAAAAAACATATGAATAAGTCCACGTACATTCATACCCTCATGATTCTACACCTGCTAAATCAAAACACAAATCATATTAAAAACCTCAAGATATTAAAATCCATATAATATTCCATTATTCCATAAAGTATAACAACTTGATTCTGGCACTCTGGTGACCAGTGAAATTCTTTCAGAAGGAGGTTAATTGATTTGTTCAGGGGGATAGTGAGATGCACCAACCACTGTAGGTGATGACCATGCCACCATATGTGTCCTAGGAAGCGAAGGACTTCCATATCATTTCTTGGGGCCAGATCTTCTAAAACCACTTTAACTTTGTCAGGGTCAATCTGAATACCCTAGGCCAAAATGATGTGACCCAATAGTTTCCCAAATTGAAAAAAAGACAAACTTAGCTGGATTCAAACAGAGCTTGTATTCATGACACTTAAGAAAGCATAGCTATAACTCAGTTAAATGATTCACTCATTGATCAGAGACCAAAAATCATCTAGAAAAACTCTCATGAAGGTGGTGAGGTAGGGGGAGAAGATATCTTGCATGCAACACTGAAACATACTTGGGGCATTACACAAAACAAACCACATAACTCTACATGCAAAGACTTCCCATGAAGTAATGAAGGTGGTCTTTGGTATATTTGTAGCAGCCATGTGAACCTAGTTGTAATTGCTATATCCATCAAGAAATGAATAGAACTCATGTCCAACATCATCATCAAGCATACTCTCAAGGAAAGGAAGAGGACAAACATCGGGTATGATGGCCTTATTGAGTTTCCAGTAATCCACGCATATATGAAGTTGCTTGTTCTTTTTGGGGATGATAACTATGGGTGATATGCACTTGGCGTGTTCAATTGGGATGATAAATCCAACCTTCAAGAGATGATCATCATGCATGGTGTGGATTCATGCTGTAACTAGGCTGCCAAATTGGTTTAGCATCCAATTGAAGCACTATTCGGTGCTGATAAATGCGAGGGTTGATACCCTTCATGTCCTGATAATCCTATCTGAAGACATCTTGGTATTCCTTGAGAAGTTGAAGAAAATTATTTTGTTCTTCTTTGGTGAATTTGGTGCTAATTTTGACTAGTTTTGGCTTGTCTTTAGTACCCAACTTATAGGCCATTGATTGGTCTTTAGTAATGTAATGCTTAGATTGCTTATCTTTAGATTCTAGCCAATCAGGAATAGCCATATCAATGGGATTAAATTGGACAGTTGTCTGTTTCGGTGGATCAATACTAGTGACAACACAAGTCATCATGCAGGCCAAAGGAGACCATTTGTCCAATAGTGGTTGTAAATCTATTGCTCATAAGGACAATAAGCCAGAGTTTGCTCACATGAATTCACCTTCTTCATCAACAGTCAATCCATCCATCATATCAACGTGTTTTGCAATATGTGGAAGTGCATGCACTTTGGCCGATTTCATGGTATCTAAAGGTACTCTATACTCGTGATGTTTATATTTAATGATGAGTTCCCTTTTGGACCAATCTTGCAGTACTTTGGCTTGTTTGAGCCAAGGCCGATCAAGTAGGAGATTGTAATCGTATGTGTTATCTGAGATGTCTAGGACGACAAAAGTCATAGAGAAGACCCCTCCTTGCAACGTAATAGGGATGTCTCCCACTAGTCCAATGGGGTGAACACATGATTGATCCACCATGTGTATAAAAAATTGCACTGGCTCAAATTAAGCCATCCGAATTTCTTGCAAAGTTCCAAGGAGACTAGATTTACCTCGGATCCACTATCGGTCAACACTCGATCAATATGATGGTTCTTGTATCATATTGTAATAAGGGGTACACCATGATCTATGGTCTCTGTGGTTGTCTGCATGGTGGCCACACATGGATCTTTTGGTTCAGATGACCTACCTAGATGTTGCTCGAATCGTTCGTGGACCTTCAAAACTAAAGCTAGCAATTGCCCAAGTTGCAATGTGATAGGAGAGGATTTCAACACAGACCATTTATCTTCCGCTTTAGTATTTTGAGAACTCTCCGCCGTCGTGAAGATGGGAATGCTTAATTGGTGGATCAAGTGAACTGCCAAATTCAATGGCTCACACAAGGTGATTTTAGCAATTTTAGGTGATTAATGAAAACGTAGAGAGATTATTATTAGCTCAATTGCAAAACCAAATCCTATCATCAAGAACTGTAGAAACAAATCGTCATAATTGTTCAATCATCAGGTTTATCCTTGCAAATTAAAACTCTTCTCATCTAAAACTTAAGGTTTCATGAAATAAAGCTACGATTAAAGACTTCAACATTCATCACCAACATCGTTCATCATAAGTTGATTGATATCTTTAGATATGTCCATAAATAATGCAAATTATGGATCGCACTTGGAGTACGAGAACCATGGGGAGGGATTGGCTCGTAAGTTATGCAAGCCATGTTTATAACCACTAGTCAAGATCATAAACGACATGGAGCTTAGAATATCAATCTCTATTTTTTTTGAGGTGTTCGGCCTCTTGTTGGAGGATTTTCTCCGATGTTCCACTTCTTGTTGGATGATTTTCTCAGATGCTCTGCCTCTTGTTGGATGATTTTCTAAGATGTTCCGTCTCTTGTTGGATGCTTTTCTCAGATGTTCCGCGTCTTGTTGGATGTTGGATGATTTTCTCAGATGTTCTGCCTCTTGTTGGATGATTTTCTCAGATGTTCTGTCTCTTGTTGGATGATTTTCTCAGATGTTCCGCCTCTTGTTGGATGTTGGATGATTTTCTCAGTGTTCGGCCTCTTGTTGGATGATTTTCTCATATGTTCCGTCTCTTGTTGGATGCTTTTCTGAGATGTTCCGCCTCTTGTTGGATGTTGAATGATTTTCTCAGTGTTCGGCCTCTTGTTGGATGATTTTCTCATATATTCCGTCTCTTGTTGGATGCTTTTCTCAGATGTACCGCCTCTTGTTGGATGTTGGATGATTTTCTCAGTGTTCGGCCTCTTGTTGGATGATTTTCTCACCTCTTGTTGGATGATTTTCTCATATGTTCCGTCTCTTGTTGGATGCTTTTCTGAGATGTTCCGCCTCTTGTTGGATGTTGAATGATTTTCTCAGTGTTCGGCCTCTTGTTGGATGATTTTCTCATATGTTCCGTCTCTTGTTGGATGCTTTTCTCAGATGTACCGCCTCTTGTTGGATGTTGGATGATTTTCTCAGTGTTCGGCCTCTTGTTGGATGATTTTCTCATATGTTCCGTCTCTTGTTGGATGCTTTTCTCAGATGTTCCGCCTCTTGTTGGATGTTGGATGATTTTCTCAGTGTTCGGCCTCTTGTTGGATGATTTTCTCATATGTTCCGTCTCTTGTTGGATGATTTTCCCAGATGGTCCAGCTCTTGTTGGATGTTGGATGATTTTCTCAGTGTTCAGCCTCTTGTTGGATGATTTTCTCATATGTTCCGTCTCTTGTTGGATGATTTTCTCACATGTTCCGCCTCTTGTTGGATGTTGGATGATTTTCTCAGTGTTCGGCCTCTTGTTGGATGATTTTCTCATATGTTCCGTCTCTTGTTGGATGATTTTACCAGATGGTCCAGCTCTTGTTGGATGTTGGATGATTTTCTCAGTGTTCAGCCTCTTGTTGGATGATTTTCTCATATGTTCCGTCTCTTGTTGGATGATTTTCTCACATGTTCCGCCTCTTGTTGGATGTTGGATGATTTTCTCAGTGTTCGGCCTCTTGTTGGATGATTTTCTCATATGTTCTGTCTCTTGTTGGATGATTTTCTCAGATGTTCCGCCTCTTGTTGGATGTTGGATGATTTTCTCAGTGTTCCACCTCTTGTTGGATGATTTTCTCAGATGTTCCGTCTCTTGTTGGATGATTTTCTCAGATGTTCCGCCTCTTGTTGGATGTTGGATGATTTTCTCAGTGTTCCATCTCTGTTGGATGATTTTCTCAGATGTTCCATCTCTTGTTGGATGATTTTCTCCGATGTTCCGCCTCTTGTTGGATGTTGGATGATTTTCTCAGTGTTCAGCCTCTTGTTGGATGATTTTCTCAAAAATTCCTTCTCTTGTTGGATGATTTTCTCAGATGTTCCGCCTCTTGTTGGATGTTGGATGATTTTCTCAGTGTTCCGCCTCTTGTTGGATGATTTTCTCAGATGTTCCGCCCCTTGTTGGATGATTTTCCATGCCAGATATATCAGAATCCTTTCCGTTTAATAAGTTCGTTATTTATAACAAACATTGTCTTTATCTCTATTATCATTACTTGTTGAGTTTCACTTGAATTGAATTCATGGAAGAAGCGCATGTCATGCCATGATTTCCGATTGAAGAAGGGCGATCATGAGTGCTGCCAAGGACGCCATTCTTCCAGACCTCCTGCAAATTTGACCATTTATAGCAACCACTTTTACAAGAACGCAATCTGATTCGTTAGTCATAGATAACATTTTTGATAATCATCATCATTTTCTCTGAGAATTCTACGAAAGAAACTCTCAGATCGCCACTTGTTGACTTGTCAGTCTCATCATTTTCTTTGATATGAAATTTCTTCATGATTGTATGCACTTTTTTTCATCACATCTTGCATTTTGACCAAATCAAAGCAGAAAGGAAGAACTCCTGAAAAGGTAAACATAACCAAATGGTGAAAGAGCTTGGCTAACTATACTTGAGTTTCAAGCGTCAATTGATGATAGTCATCATGATTTGTCCCGAAATTTCTAGAAATCTCCCTTCAATCGATGAATCCAAATGATAAGACTGCTCTTCAACTTTGGAAGGTAAATACATGAACACGTCTCTTCTATTAAGAATAACAATTATCTGTCTTTCTTTCTCTCTGCTTCTTTTTTATGTTCATTATATCATTTGATACTTCTTCATTGATGAGAATCGAATAGGTTTTGTTCTTCCAAAAGAAGTAGAGATCAAATTCTCTCGACACCATAGTCTACTTTGATATTTTAAGCTTGCCTTCACTCTACAATGTTGATGCTTGTTGGATCTGAGTAATTGATTCTCATGTAGGAAATACCATTGGCTATTCGGCTACCCATTTTTGTGCTGTATTCATCATTCTTGTTTGTTCTTTAAACCCTGGTTCATAAACTATAGCAGTCAGTTGCAACATTCGACTAGAGCATGTTTGTACTGTACCTGCTTGAGTATCCAAATATGCAATGATGATCAGATTTGTCATGGGTGCTACACTTTCCTTCCTGCATTTATCGTACTCATAGGCCTCCTTACAATTTCTTTGGATATATCCTAATTCTCCATAAAAATAGCATCTTGTCGATCCCCTTGTGTTGACACTCAAGGTCGAGCATAAAGCATGGAAGCACATCAAAGAAGTGGACACAGAAGAAGAGAGAGCAAGTAGGGAGCTCCAAGAAGTCTAGGTCAAATTTTCAGAAGAATCCCCTACTAAAATAGTGATTTTCATCACTAAAAACCATTGTAAATACCATTTCACATTTTTTCAACTCCATTTTCTTTCAAGCCGAGTAGTCCTCGAGCTTGAGGAGTATTAGAAGTAGCTACCTTCCAATTTTCATAATTTTTAGACTTCGTTTGCACCCTCAAATAAGCCGTGGAACCTAATTTTTAACTAGGCCAAACACTAGCTCTGGATAGGGCCAAAACTACTCAAAAAACTATAAAAAGAGCTAGAGAGCTCATTCTGGGGGTTGGCTTGTTGTAGATTTCAGCTTTCTAATATATTTCTTTTGTAATCAAAGTCCTTCCATTGTTCCTCTCTTTGATCTTGCTTTGTGTGCGTGTGTGTGTGTGCCTACATGTATGTGCTTGTCACTCGCATTTGCTCATCAAAATTTCTCACAATATTCATATCAGTCCTCACATCTCCGTGGATTGACAAGTAAAGGAGGTGGTGCTTATGCTTGAGCTACACCAAATTTTGGCGCCGTTGCTGGGGAGAGAGAGCTTCAAGGACGAGCGTTGTGATGGTAAGATTGTAGATTTGCGATGTTGGAAGGTAAAAAACTATCATTTCTGTTCATTTTCTGATTTTTCTTCTTCATCTTCATCATCATCATCACCATCTTAATCCATCTTTTTCTTGTTTTTTAGTGCATTTTTAGCATCTTCATACCATTTTTCATGCATTATTATGCAAGAAGGAGTTAGGAAGTGCAAGGGAGAGCAAGTGCCTATGTTTTTTCATGATTTTCTACACATACGAAGCTCGCCATTGCTCAGTGCTCAAAAATTTGAATTTCTTGCCAAAAAATGCGATTCTAACTGAAAATTGCGATTTTCATTAAAAAAAAAAAAGCGATTTTCAGTTCGCACCTAAGCCACACAAAAACGCAATTCTTTAGATGTCATGGAAACTTGAGTTTTAGAAAAAAAACACGATTTTTAGTTGGCTTAAAATCGTGATTTTCACAAATCACGATTTTCAGCCAGAAACACGATTTTGGAAAAAACACGATTTTCAGTGGGGTCAAAATAGTGATTTTCACAAATCACGATTTTCAGCCAAAAACATGATTATGGTAGAAAACAGGATCCTCTGTTGACTCCAAAATCAAGATTTTCAAAAACACGACTTTCATCCAAAATCGTGATTTTCACGATTTTCAAAAAACACGATTTTCAATCAAAATCAGGAATTTCACGATTTTTGGAAAAGACGACTTTCATCCAAAATTGCAATTTTCACGATTTTCAATCAAAATCAGGAATTTTATAATTTTTTGAAAAGACGACTTTCATCCAAAATGGTGAATTTCATGATTTTTAGAACATGATTTTCATAGCTATAAAATCATGATTTTCACGAGGTCTCAAAAACACGATGTTCAAGCTCGACTTAGCATCGTGATTGACTCACAACATCACAATTGTCTGAGTTTCCAGAATCGCGATTTTCATAAGTGCTCAGCATCGCGATTTTCATACTTTACAAAATCGTGATTTTTATGGTTTCTCAACATTGCGATTTCATGATCCCTCAAAATCGCGATTTTCACACAAAATTGTGATTTTTCTAAAAGGTCCTGTTTCCCTATTTTTACCCCCAAGAGCCTAATTTGACATAACTTTTTCATCAAAAGTGCATTTTTTGAGCTCTATAGCTCGTTGGAAAGCTCGTTTCAAACCCCAAATGGACTTAACTTATTTTTCTAAAGATAATACATTGATTTTTACATATAGTAATTTGAAGTTGACCTTCAGGTGGGATTGGGAAGCCAAGGGAGAGAAAAATTGTTTCATGGGAAAGAAAAAAACAAAAGAGAGAAAATAGGGGGCTAAGACTGAAAAAGAGAAGGGAGATAAACATGAAGTGCATGAAATAATCTCACATAAGGGTGCAACATCTAGAGAAAAATTGCAAGGCGTCAAGGAAACGGGTGAAATATCTGAGGGAGTAGGATCCTTACTTGCAACGAGAGAATATAACAAAACTTTTGCGGATATAAGAATAGGATATGACCATAGAAGGATGAGTGTTTATATCAACCCTCATTGTGAGTGGAATTTAACTCATATTGACCTAGTGACCATTATTTTTGAGAACATTCAACCAAAAACTCATTCTTCTATCCTCATGGATGATGAACATTATGATTGCATGGGTCAAGTTGTATTGCATGTTATGGTGGATGATATGCAATTTTCGGAAACATTCTTTGTCATGGAAGGTTTAGATGAAGACTTGATCATAGGCACTCAAAGGTTTGTTACACAAAATCATCAAGAGCTTGAAATGTCTTGTCCATATATTATGCCCACCCCTACATGTGTGTCTACTGAAAATCCTAATGATTATCCTCATTATAAGGATTGTGGACATAATCATCTATTCAAAGATTGTGCTTTTAATCCATAAAATTGTCTTTCCACTCATGCTCTAAGTTGCAAGAGACCTTGATAAATGGAGAAATGGAGGACTCCAAGTGTTTGGGGGATGGAGAAATGGACTCCAAGTGTTTGGGGGATGTCATGGAAAATGATGTCGAATCTAGGGTCAATCATGACAATCCATCACCCATTTGTACATCTAGAGATTCTATGTGTAATAAGGATAAATACATCGATGAATCTCTAGATCAATCTCAAACCACACAAATCAATGACCCATTGCATAAGCATGATGTATGTATAGAAGATCAATCTTTATTGCATTCCCCAGGTAAAGATGAGTTTTCTCCAAAAACTCACATAGAAGGCCCAAAAGACCGTTACATCAAGAAACAAAAATCACATTTTTTAGGAAAGAAAAGGTTCTTGGAGTTGGACATTTGGAGGAAGTCTCATCATCGTCTCACCCTTGAGCACTTTTCTCAAGATCTATCCATTTTTGCACCATTGCTTTTTGTATGCATTTTTTACAAATATGCATAAGATAGGGTCTCATCATAAGACTGTGCATAGAAACTTTTTTGTTTTCCACCCATGCACCCTTAGTCTCCACTCATGCACATGGACTAAGAAGAGATGAATTACATTCATCTATTGTACATGTCATTCCATTACATCATGACATTTTCATTATGTACCTCTATTAAAAAAAAAAGGGAGGAGAGAGAGCTTGTTCCCTGGTGTGGATCCTTGAACATGACTGAGTCATGCTTCATTGAAGGCAGGAAGAGCTTGAAGGTCTGCAACTTGAGAGATGCTTAACTACTACATGTATGAGAGCATCTAAGGAGATATCTACAAGGACTAGTTTTGAGAGGGGACCAGAACATGCACTCGAAGGATCTAATCAGCGCATCATCCAAATGGACATCCATCAACCAAAAAAGATACATAATGGGTCAATCACTATGATGGGAGTACAACACGAAGAGCGGAATATCGATCGGCCTTTCATGGTAAGAATCCTTTACCTGACAACACTAATAGATTAGGAAACCTCTTCATCAGCATACCCTTGAGCACTTAGCTCAAGACCCAACTTCTTGCACCATATGTCTTCCAATGCATTTTCCAAGTATGCATGCATAGGGCTACATTACAAGGCCATGCAGAAGGCACATAATTGTTTCAACCCATGCACTAATACACTTACCCATCATTCATTACGGATTACAAGTACTTGACATGCAAAGAATGATAGCCATGTTCAAAAGATTCAGAGGACATCAAGGTTACACCATCAATTCCAATGAGGCAATCCATGGCCAATCGCTGCTCCCAACATTGACAACCTCTTTTGAGCAACTCATAATTTTTGGAAGCTCACAAATACACCATCATGTTGGGTTCCAAAGTAGAAGTACATACAAAGGGACCAAAACTTGAAAGGATAGCCATGATAAATTGAAGAACCAAACAACTCACCAAGCTAGATTTGTAAGATGGATTTCTCTTATTGATACATTACAGACACTACCTCTCAAAGTACTACTTGGATCAACCACTCCAACAAGGGTCTGTCAGGGACCACAGACTTGAGAGGGGGGGAGTGTTGATACTCAAGGTCGAGCATAATGCATGGAAGCACATCAAAGAAGTGGACACAGAAGAAGAGAGAGAAAGTAGGGAGCTCCAAGAAGTGTAGGTCAAATTTTCAGAAGAATCCCCTACTAAAATAGTTTTCATCACTAAAAACCATTGTAAATACCATTTCATATTTTTGCAACTCCATTTTGTTCAAGCCGAGGAGTCCTCAAGCTTGAGGAGTATTAGAAGTAGCTACCTACCAATTTCATAATTTTTAGAATTTGTTTGCATTCCCAAATAAGCTGTGGAACCTAATTTTTAACTAGGCCAAACACCAGGTCTGGACAGGGCCAAAACTACTCAAAAAACTATAAAAAGAGCTAGAGAGCTCATTTCGGGGGTTGGCTTGTTGTAGATTTCAGCTTTAAAATAGATCTCTTTTGTAATCAAAGTCCTTACATTGTTCCTCTCTTTGATCTTGCCTTGTGTGCGTGTGTGTGTGCGTGCATGTATGTGCTTGTCACTCACATTTGCTCATCACAATTGCTCATGATCTTCATATCGGTCCTCACATCTCCGTAGATTGACAAGTAAAGGAGGTGGTGCTTATGCTTTAGATACCTTGGTACATTATTTGATACTCCTAGTTGTGTTTAGGGTGGCTATTGTACTAAGCCCTATTGCAAGTTGGTTTGATCGTACATTGGATGTTTGGTATTCCTCAAATGTGGTGTTACATAGGTGTTGTGCGGTACAGATTCAGTGATAGTAGCATCCGTTGCCACCCTATTAAGGGCCTTCTCATCATACACATCGTAAAATGTATCATGGGTATCCGTGTTGGAGATTGCACAATGTTATTGATTTAATCCACAATTTGTGGCGATGTGTCCCGAGTTCTTGACATTTTACATAGAAAATTTTCTTTGCAGCATTTGTACTTTATCCTTTGCTACTGCAATCCATTCCAGATCTTCGATGAAGCCTCCAACCTTGTTTTCTAGCTGCAACACTTGATGAATGATGGTATTCAAGGGTAATCTGCCCATACTCCGAATGATCATGACTTGTTTCAGCTACGGGTTCAACCCATTGATGAACCATTGCGTAATTACATCTTTAGGAAAATTACTTTCAACTAGCAGTTGTCGCAAATGCATCTTGAAAATGGTGGCATAGTCCTGAACAGTCTGATTGGGATTTTGTCGGTTGTTTTGCACAAAGTCAAAAATTTGGGCTAGACTTTTCTTTGATCAAAATCTCTTTAGGAAAGCTTCCTTGATTTCTTCATAAGTAGTAAAATGTTTAACGTCGTATTCAATGAGCCACTTTGCTTTCGTTCACCAAGGTTGTCTAGAAAATCCTAGCCTTATCTTCACGATCCGTCGTATGGTTATCCATGCTTTCAATTACATCCAGATATACTTTGAATGCTCATACATGGGCATCGGGGTTGTCTCTAGGGAATCCCCAAACTTGGTGTATGAAATTCCCATTGGGTAATATCCTATTTGTGCTTTGTCGACCATTCCTCTGTTACTTTATCTGGTCACCATAAGGATGGCTCTTTGGTATGGGTTTTGGTTAGGATGGGCTCTTTTGTCTTTGTTCTGGTTAATACTGGAAATTCAACTTGATCAAATAATTCCTCTTGATTCTGACCTTCGTATGCTAACAAGTCCTTAGTATCCAGGGTGTTTCATAAGCCTAGGTAGTTGTCTCCTTCAAATATTAATTTGTCTTTTATTTTTGGTTCTCTTCCAATTGTCTCTTGGCCTTTCTATCACTGTGGGGTCGTTTCTTCTTCTCAGAAGTTTCATCGAAATTTGCTCATGGTGGTACTTGTACAGGTACTTTGTCTTGATGATACCATGGATATTCGATGCCAGAGTGTAGGATTGGCATACAATATCCTTGCTTGCCTAAACTTATCGGTCACCACTCCCTAGTAGAATCTCCAATGTTAGCCTTTTAACCAGAATGACTAAACTACAGGGTTCTTGGGTGGTAGTTCATAGAATTCAGCCTATAAACTATTAACTTTTCTACTTCGGTCTTCACACAGAATTATTCCAATATAATATTCAGCAAACCTTCAATGTGAGTCTTATATCACATATATAGACATAGATTCCTATAGCATTCTCACTATTCCGATACTTCCACTAATTCTTTATTAGTTATCACTTAATTCTTATCACTACTTTGCCCTTAATGATTATAATTCACCATGGTCCACCGGATTGAAGTATAACAAATCAACAATGCTAACAATCTTAAACTCCAAGATAACTTTGCACTTTGCCAAATTAATATAGTACTTAATCACGTATCAGTAATCAAACTTAATAGTGCACTTCATACTTGATAATGAAAATGCAAATAATTGACAATGACATAGAATATCAAACAAGATTAGTGGAATCTATCAGCACTTCGATCCTCTTATGTCGATCGGGTCCCTGCAAACTCATCATACTGGACTCTCGTTCATGCGACATTTTGTTGTATTAAACTCTTTGGGAAATATTAAAATGCTTGGAAAATTATAGCAATTCACCAAAATGGTTCAATGAAATTGGATGTATTGATACAAATAATCACACTGCCGACCTAACAACTTGTAGTCCAACTAGGTCATGGTTGTAATGTACTTGGATATTTTCTTATGTCTTTCCATTCATCTTCATACTCAGACTCATGAAATTGCTCATACTCATACATATGTGGAACATAGTCAACTAAGTTCACATTCTGTATTAGTTGGCTTTCAAGATCATCATCAAATTTAGCTCTCGATAACATATCAGCAACTGAATTTGTCTTACCTAAAATTTGAACTAGTTAGGGATTTATGTGCTTAATATATAAGATCCATCTAAGCGTGGCTATATCACGAGATGAACAATTGGCTATTAATCCAATGTGAGACAAACAATCAGTCTCAACTTTGACATTTGCACCTATGAAGTATTTTTTATTTATTTTCAAAGTTGTTACCATACTCCATAGTTCCCATTTGATTTGAGGATACTTTCATTGTGTTTTGTGTAAAATTTTAGCCCTAACCCTAATTGCATATCTATTCCCTTCACTATCATCTTGACTGATGACCCAACCTATACCAATAGGACTAGTGTCAACAGTCAATATGATAGGTTTACTCACAAAATAGTCTACACGCTTAAGGATGCGAGCTTCAAGCAATAATCTCTTCAATTTTTGCATAGCTTGTGTGTGTTTTTCAGTCCAAATAAACTTTCATTTCTTTCACAATAAATCATAAAGATAATTGGTAACATGAGCAAAGTGCGGGATCGAAATAACATAAAAGATGCAATCACCAAGAAATCATCATACCTCACTCACGTTGTGGCATGTTTTTGATATCTTTCTAATGGCATCAACCTTTTGGGGGTATTGCTTTGAACCATAGTGACCACAAGGGTGTCCAAGAATGAGAACTTCATTGATAACAAAAACAAATTTCTCTATTGACAAAGTTAAGCCTACTTTATTAAATCGCTGAAAAATCTTTTGACAATCAAGAATGTTGGCTTTAACAAACTGTAAGCATTCATTTTTATCTAGAACATGGTCTTTTTGTGTTTCTAGACAACCCTTGATGGGAATATCATCAATGAAGGGCATATCAATGTGTGGATTAAAATCCTATAATACCGAATTCATTGCATTCATCATATGATCAATGGAATAGGTTGCACCTTGAGGTAGCATACACATTCTACCAAACCAAGAGGTGTTTTCATAGTGGTTATATCTCTACTTTCCATCACTAATTGGAAGTGGTCATGGCCGGAATAGAGATATACCATTGAGTAAATAGAATGCCCTACAAATGCTTACACGAATTCATCAACAATTGGTCTAGTATCTACATTTATGATGGTTACTTTGTTAACCAGTTGAAGATCTTAGATAAACCAAAGTTTTCCATTCTTCTTTGGCATGGTGAACAATGGTTTAAATAAGGACCAAATGAGGACTCAAGAATATGCATATTTATCTTTTCTTTAAGCAATCACATCAATTCAAGAAGATACGCATTAGGCACAAGAATAGGCCACAAGTTCCAAGAGATATGTGCAATTGTGAAAATGATCATTGGAGAAATAATCCTAGGATCTGCACAACCTATTTCAGAGGGCTCTAAAGAGAAAGATTTTCCATGTTCTTGTATGATCTTCAAAAAACATTCTTTTTCTTTAGAAAGAAGAAAGACAATCAAATCTATTTTGATAGTTTTAATGTTTCTTAGTAAATTCATGTCCAATTTTGATGGATCCTAGAAAATTGATTCATGAATTACTTTTCTAATGATTTCATTACTAACTTTGGGAAGTGGTTGTGCTAGGGCTTTCACTTTCTTGTTACTGTTTTGTATTTTGTTTCAACTAAAGCATCATGTGTTTGGTTCAATTTTGTGCATTTCTCGACATTGAGAGCATACTCTTGGATTAGAGCATACTCATCAAGGGAAGAAAGAAGAATTTGGGAATTAGAATTGTGTTGAAGAAATAATTCTAAGTCCTTGAAAGTAGAGAAACAATGAGATGTCTCAATCACATGCTCAATGTTCTCATCTCGTAACATGTATCCTTTGGTTTTAAAGTATTTTTCATGGTTTTTAATGTTTTTTTAGGTATATTTTTATTATGAAAAACATTCAATTCCGACAAAGGAAAATAAACAGAAAAAATTTCAAATATTTTTTACAACATTTTGTGAGACATCAATCCAAGATCCACTGTTATCCCGCTCAATAGTGGCACTTACTCGAAATCCTGTTCCATATGCATCAGAGGGATTTTCCTCAATGACCATCCATTTTGTGGGTGATCCATGCAAACTGTCATAAATTGCACATACTTGAAACCATCACGAGAATGAATCCTAGCAAATGCACTACTGCATCTAGCACCTTAGTTTCTATTCTTTTCTCACAGAGAGAGGGATTAAGATAGGATGAGGTTAAATAAAGATATTGATGGCAAGACTAGGAAAAATTAACTTCAGAAGTTGGAACCCTAAGAAGCATAACCTATGATTCGATACCATGTTGTAATGACAAAGGATACTCCTACTCTACTTAACAAACATGATGCTATCAAATAAGGAGGAAGATCATGGAGACTCCATGAGGAGAGTGGGGGAACTTTTGCCAAGATCTAGAGTGAATGTCTTTGTGGGGAATGAAGTGAAGTCATCGATATATGGAGTTGAGGGAAAATCTCCTTGGATGTGGGATAAATAGACTTGCTTGAGAATGAATGTAGACTTGGACAAAATGGTAAAACGTGGAACTCTCAACACCCCCCTTCCATGTGATGACCCTTTTGTTTTAAATGTGAGGTACTAATTACATATGGGATCACTTAGTGCATTGGGTTTTTAGATCTAAGGATGTATGGGATCCTTAGACAAAACTTGGACATACTAGATCCAAATTTGGGTATAGCACCCCTTGATTTCTAGTTCCATGGACATATTGGATCCATGGTGTGTGAGACATATGTCGTCTCTAGGATCTAAGGACATATCGGATCCATAAACATATACTTGGACATTTGCGATCCAAGTACTTTTATGGGGATCCACCGACATATGGGATCCCTAAACATATAGGGTTTACATCATGGGTTAGGTAGTAATTTGATCCATTTTCCATCTCCTTTGTTGATGTAGTCCTCCATGATCTATTGATGGAATGCTTGGTAGGGTCCTCTTCCTTATTTCTCATTGAATTTGTTTTTTTACTTTGCTTCTTAAGAGAATAAATTTGGAGATACAAATATGATGTGTGGGAGAGAGTATACATGGGGTACCCATCCTTAAGATGGCATTGGGAAGGTCCTATCTTGAGTACTGCTCAAGGTGGTGTCTAGTCCCTTACAAGCTTTATGTAGTAGTGAGGATGGAGATACAAAGTATGGGTGAGCCCTTGCATATTTGCATTCTCAACAATATAAGACCATCTAGATGCATATTTCTTAAGGAGAAGACATTGCAAGCAATGATATCCATGCCATAAAAAAATGTGTTTGATCAAGTATCCAGTAACAATTTGTTGCATGTCATCCAAGTTATACACGAATCAACCCTTGACTGCATTCCCACCCATTGTATCATAGATGAGAGATGTAGAGAATCTAAGTGATATGCATAATAGTAAAGAGAGTGAATAGTAGCTTTTATGTGCATCTAACTTCAATGCACTTCCTAAATTGATACGTGAAATTAAGGCCATCACTCTCTGTCTCTCTTTGGCAATTATGGCAGTAAAAGATAGTCCTACCATTGCATGCATGCCTAGAATTTGGGTCTTGGACATCAAGAGAGAAACACTCGAAAAACAAAAAACATCTAGATTGCTATCTCTAGATAAGCTTCCTTGAATTTAGACTAAAATTAAAGAAATTCATACGTCTTGTTGGGTTTTCTATTCCTTTGCCAAGTTGGTGTTGATTTATTCAAGAAGCCATCTCATTCCTCATAGGGTGAGACTAAAAGGCCCACATGTAGCTTTGACATCATTGCTGACCCTTGAACCATTGTCGGGTGTCGGTGTGATTTAGCTCTAATCAAAATAGAAATCAAAAGTTGATTCGGTTTTTGTTTGCATATCCATCTTGAGGTGATGAAAGATTAAAAGGTGTGCTTTAGAGTGTCTCTTTTACATCACCTCCGAGAGAACTCGCTCGATATCTTCGATGATTTGGAAGAAGAGGAAACAAAATCCATTACATATGACTATCTAGTTTGTAACAATGTGTGCTCTTATCTCTCTTGGAACTGTCCTTCTACTCTTCGCAACATACGCATATCCACATCTTGCTTTATACTGCCACGTGTAGACCTTCTTGTCTTCGTTAGCTAGGAGAAAGATCATGTTTGTTGTGGATATGGAGAGCTTTACATTCCCAATTTTTCATGGATGACACAATGATTCAAGACATATCATTCTGTATTCCATGTTGCAAACAGAACATCTCCTAGCAAGCATTACCACATATTGCCTTTGCTATCATTATTTTCTTCACCTACAACCATTTGTGTTGAAATTATATTGATGTCCATTGCAAAAGTAAGTATTGCCATTGGGCAGCCATAAGGAATGTGCAATATCCTCAGATCCAGCTCATCGAGTATAGTTGCCAGAGTAATTGGGTGATGCGAAATCTCACACGTCCTTCTTCTGCTCCATTTCCACACTTGGTAGGAGTGAAACTCTATTGATGCATTAGAAATGTCTCCCTTTTCTCTTTTTGTGATTGATTAGGCTGGAATAGATCATCTAAAAATATGAATTCTGACTTTAAAATAGATACAGCATGAGATTTATACCCCTTTATCTTCGGAAATATTCTCCTTCACTCCAACATTTGAAGATTCTTATGTTCTTGTGTACATCCGTTTGAGATGGAGTCGGTTGAAAGCAACCAAAAGAACTATGCATAAGAGACTATCACAATGCTTATAAGCACTTTTATTGCAAGTTCTAGTGCTAAAAAGCACTTGATTATTCAAAACCAAAGAAAATCTAAATTAACAAAAGCTAAAATATTCCTTAAGTGAGAAAAATGATGGAAAGGAGGAAGGGAGGGATTAAGACACGATAAGGCTTAACAAAGATGTTGATGAGCAAGGCTAGAAAAATTGAGCTTTAGAAATTGGAACCCTAAAAATCATAACTTATGCTATGATACCTTGTTGAAATGACAAAGAACTCCACGTAACAAACATGATGCTATCAAACTAAGGACGAAGAAATGAAAGATAAAAAAACATGATGAATTAAATAAATGGAAACGAATTACATAAGGATGCTCTATGAGCATGGAGACTCCATGAGGAGAATGAGGGCACTCTTTCCAAGAGCTAGAGTGAGTGTCCTTGTGGGGAGCAAAGTGAGATCCTCCTTATATGGAATTGAGGGGAAAAAATCCTTGCATGTGGGATAAATGGACTTTCATGAGAATGAATGTGAACTTGGACAAAAGGGTGAAGCATGGAACTCTCAACAACCCCCTTCCATATGATGAACCTTTCGTTTTTTATGTGGGGAACTAGTGACATATGTGATCACTTAGTCCATTGCGTTTTTAGATCAAAGGACATATGGGATTCTTAGATAGAACTTGGGCATATGGGATCCAAATTTGGGTATGGCATCCCTTGTTTTTAAGTTTTATGGACATACGGGATCCATGGTGTGTGGGACATATGACATCCTTGGGATCTAGGGACATATGGGAGTGATTTGATCCATTTTCCATCTCCTTTGTCAGTGTAGTCCTACATTTCATCCATTGATGGAAATCCTTGGTAGGATCCTCTTCCTTCTTTTCTGTTGAATTTGTTTTTTTCCCCTTTTGTTATTGAGAGAGTAAAATTGGAGATAAAAATATGATGTATAGGAGAGTCTATACATGGGGTACCAATCATTAAGATGATTGTGGGAATGTCTTATGATCCATTTTCCATCTCCTTTGTCAATGTAGTCCTACATTTCATCCATTGATAGAACTCCTTGGTAGGGTCCTCTTCCTTCTTTCCTGTTGAATTTGTTTTTTCCCCCTTTTGTTATTGAGAGAGTAAAATTGGAGATAAAAATATGATGTATAGGAGAATCTATACATGGGGTACCAATCATTAAGATGACTGTGGGAATGTCCTATCTTGAGTACTACTCAAGGTGGTATCTAGTCCTTTACAAGATTTATGTGTAGTGCGGATGCACATACAAAACATGGGTGAGCCCTTGCGTATTTGCATTTCAACAATATAAGACCATCTAGATGCATATTTCTTAAGGAGAAAAATGCAAGAGCTCTCAACTTCAGTCACTTTCACTTCAAAGCTTGAGAAATCCAAGAGCTTGCATTTCTCTTATTGAATGGATGAATTTAGTCAGGATTATTATGATCCGTACTATTCCAAATAAGAATAGATTTGGGAAGTACCTTACCAATACTAGTTAGTGCAAGAACACTAGTAAAACCATATGCAAGAGTGTTGTTGGATGTAGACCTGCTCACATGACACATGTACCAACTGACATCAAACAAGTAGAACTCCAACTCGCCTGGTGTTTGGATATTTAGGATTTACCTTTGCGGACTTGAGCCTCTCCTTGTCCTTGTAACCCGTAGAAGCCTTCTTTCTGAGGAAGTTTCCCCCTTAATGTGGAAACTTAGTTGACTAATGCACAATGCATCATAAAAGTCATACCTAGATCGGTATTTGTGATCCACATAATCAAAGGCAACATCAAGTCCCGTATCTCCTTCATCACAACAGAGATCATTTCCTATTAAATGACCAAGAACTATATGTTCATAAAGATCAATTTCCACTATCATATATTTGTGAGAGAGCTCCAATTATGATTTTATGTGATGTAGTAATGGACTCGAGGGCAGTGGAATCTTTGTGCATTTTTGAAATTGTTGCTAGTCCCTTTAAGAGAGCATATGATCGTTTTGGTGGTCACATGAATAGTCAATGTATATTTCACCATGTCCACAAAGGTTGTGTGCTTGATCAACCATTTTTTTCCTAAAATGATATCATTGGGTAGATTATGAAGATCCAAATACCAAATTTCCCTGCACATTGAATATGTATGCCACTGATACTGACTAATGAAGTTTTAGTTTCGGGGACATCCATGTGGCAACTATTGACTTCATGATAGTATTGTATGTGGCTCCTATAGTGTGGAAGCTAACCTGGACTTTTATAAATGGGTGTGAATGTGCTTGTGGTCCATCTTGGTGGTATGTAGCATCGAGATAAACCTCATCAAAGATTTGTGTTCTTGTTCGATCATCTCTTTCTTGTATCTAGGCTTTCCTCTTAGCTATATGTTCAAGTGCCTCTTATTGTGCTTCCTCTCTAATATGTTTAGCTTCAACTTTCCTATTCTCTACTTTTTGAAGTTTGGCAAGCATTTCTAGTCTGAGAGGCTCTTGATAAAGATTCATCCTGCAACCACTAATGCAGTTTGGGAGGATATCACCATCAAGTGCAACCAAACTTGCTGCACCATTTGAAGATACATGATTGACTATTAGTGGTACATAGCCCCTCTTTTGAAGCTCTTTGGTATGGTATGCTTTTTTAGTGTATATACGAGGAAAAAAACCCCTACTTGCAAATATTTATCACATATGTGTGCATCATAGTAGGCATTTTTTCACTTCATGGCAACATATATGCATACAATTGCATTGAGATGAGGCTTTTGAAGTTTTTCTAACTCATCCACTAGTAGAGAGAGCTCATGAAAAGTTTACTGGTAATCCCATGCAACTCTTAGAGTTGGAAAAAGGAAGACAATGAGAAGTATGACATTCTATCCATGTACTAGATTGAAGGGCATGGAACTTATAACTATTTTGTGAACCACAAAATTTACCCAAGTAGCATGATGAAGTTGTTTATCCTAATTAGATCTTCTACAACGAAAAATTTTCATGAGTACTGCGCACAAAAATTTGTTGGAATTCTCTACTTGTCCATTCACTTGGGGATGATATGGTGAATATTTCTAATGAACCATTAAAAACTATGCTAAGGGACACAATCACTTCATTAATAAAATGTGTTTCATGATCACTCACAATTTCTATTAGCAATACAAACCTAGTGAAAATGTTTTCAAATAGGAATATGCTTGTTTTGTGTACATCATTTTTAATAGTTTCCTTAACCTTGTCCCATTTTGTGAGATAATCAATGTCAACTATTATGTCATTTGTATGAGATGCATGCAAATGGACTAATGGGACCAATGAAGTTGATTCCCCAACTAGCAAAGGATTTCCTACTAATCATGGATTTGTATATGGTCTCAATGGCATGCCAACTTTTCTAATAGGGTACTTTCCTCATTCAAATTGTCACATTGCTTGATAAATTCCATGATATCTTGATGCAAGGTGGGCCATCAAAGTCCTATGATGAGGATCATTTTTGCACAACTCTCTAGGGAGAAGTGCCTCTGGCCACTCTAGCACGTGTCATCTCTAGAATTGGCAAGTAATTGTCTTCATGTACACATGATCATATGACATTGGCTTGGCCTTGTCTATATACTTGATTGTCATTTAGTGCATAGTCTTGAAAAGTTTTTTCCAGGTTCTTTTGTTTTACTCTATTAGCTCTTATGAGGAACTTACAATCACGTAGATATTCAATTATATGCTAGATCCAAGTAGGTGCTGTTGTAACTTAGTACAAAGTCATGTTTATTCAGAGGAAAGATGTGGCATTTGGAACGTTGTGACACATAAGCATATACATTGCTTTTCATTGTAGGCCAATAAGAGCTTAATCTCTATAAAATATTTAAAGTCCTAGGTTTGGGGAAATGTCTTCCCAAAACACCTTCATGTGCTTGAGCTATTAGTTCTGTTTGCTCATGATCATCCGCACAACAAAACAAGATGCTAGCGGGGCCTTGATAGTGCACGCTTCCTACTAAGATATGAAATCTTCTAGAAATAAGAAGTCTCTTATTATCTTTATGCAAATACTTGTGATGCATTCCATATGTAAGGGTAGGAACAATTGATTATGACCACTTGGGGAACTACTTTCAGGTTGAACAAATATGAGTCAGCAAAATCATCTGGTGCTCTTACAACCAATTTTCCAATGATCAATCTAGATAAATGGCCACCTCTTAGGTGTGTTTTCCCTTGCTTTACCATGGTCTCAAAGTCAAATTCCATGAGAAGAAAAAACCATCTCACAAGTATATGTGTGGCATAAGGTTTTTTTATCAATATAACAAGGCTTGGTGATGAGGAATTTGAATTTGTTCCCCAATAGATAATGGCAAAACTTATTCATTCCATAGACTATCCTGATTTCTTCTTGCTCAGAGGCCATATAATTCTATTCAACATTGTCTAGTTTCTTACTAGCATAGGCAATTGAAAAGTCCATGTTTCCATTCATCAATTGGTTGTGTTAGGAAACAATAGATGGCATAGTTGGAGGCATCTACATGCACATGGGACAATTTAGACCAATATGTAGCATTCAAGATTGGTTCTAAACTCTGAAGAATTATACACTCATGGAAGTCTCTCTTGGAATCATCAATCCATTCAAATTTGTTTAATAACCCAAACAATGGTTTGGTTATGATAACGCATAAGAGAATGAACCTTCAATAATAACTACAATGTCCCATGAAATTTTGAACTTCCTTAACATTCTTGGGCCTTGGAAAATCTACTATGACTTTGATTTTTTCTTCATCTATTGAATTTCTATTTTTCTAGACAACATGGCTCAAAATTTTTATCTTGTTGCACCATGAAGACACAATTCTCTAGATTGAGACACACCTAATACTATTTTCCCTATGTGAGCACTTGATTTAAGTCGAGAATATGGGTATTATGTTGCTTGACATATGTATTGAGGTCATCTAAGTAGACCTCCAAACACTTTCAAATAAACTGATTGAACATGTGACACATGAAGCTTCTTGGTTTTCCACCCTTTTGAGAAAATGATTCATGATAGATAATGGATAATTATCACATCTCTGTTGGTGATAGATGTCTGCGGAAGCACGTGAACAGCACAAGGAAGGACAAGAAGCTTGGAGCACAACACACAATACTCAATGTATTACTAGAGAATGTACAAATATAAGTAGTCCATTAGGGCAATAGGTGTATATACAAGCCGGGGGAAAAAACTTCCTAAAGAGGGAAAAAAGTGCCCTGGTGGTCCTAGTGTGTTCACACACATCACTACCTAAATATATCAACAAATCCCCCCTAGGAGTGATGCGGTGAACAAGGAGTTGACACTCATGTATAAGGAAGTGCCAAGCTATGTGGAAATCACTCCACAAAAGGAAGTAAGCCCAAAGCTTTGCGGAAAGCTTCAAACTTCTCCCTAGGTAGAGCCTTCGTGAAAAGGTCTGCAGTGTTCTCCTGCGTGGGCACATATGCCAAGCTGATCTTCCCAGCAGAGAACCTCTCCCTGACATAGTGATAATGCACCTCAATGTTCTTAGTGCGAGCATGGAACACATGGTTCCTCGCAACTACCAATGTGCTCTGACTGTCCGTGAAGATGGTGGTGGCGGAAGACTGACCAACACCCAAATCAGCCATAAGGCATCTGAGCCACACACACTAAACAGTCGCTATGAAAGTTGCCTTATACTCAACCTCACAACTAGAAGTGGCCACAGTAGGCTGCTTCTTGTGCAACCAAGATATGCATGAGCTACCAAGCATGAAGCAAAAGCCACTAGTGGACACATGAGTGTCATAGCAACCAGCCCAATCAGAGTCAGAAAAAGCATGCAAATCTGGTGGTAGTGATCCCCCCTTGGGATAAAACAACCTAGGTAGCTGAGTACCACTCAAGTAGAGAAAGATGCGCTTAACCGCCTACCAATGCTTGAATCCTGGGCAATGCATAAACTTGGTCATCTGTGAGACAACAAACTGAATATCTGGCCGAGTAATGCATAAGTAAATCAAGCATCCCATAGCTTGGTGATAGAGAACAACATCAAATGCATCTCCAACATCATGAAGACTCAATCGTAAACTTTTCTCCATAGGAGTGGCAATAGGCTTACAGTCTTCAAGGCCAAAACACTGCAATAAGGTGTCAATATATTTAGTTTGACACAAAGCCATTCCACCATCAACTTGCATAAACTGAATGCCCAAATAGTGATGCAAATGCCCCAAATCAGACATCTCAAATGAGGCATGCAAATCAGCCTTAAAATCAGTAATATGCTTCTCAATAGGACCAGTGAGCAGCATGTCGTCAACATAGACAACAATGATCAGAAGCACATCATTAGCATGCTTAACATATATGGTGCTTTTAGTTGGACTGTTCTCAAAACCATGTGCAATCAGATAGGCATGTATCTTCTCATAGCAAGCACGTGGTGCTTGCTTTAAACCATATAATTCCTTCTTTAACCTGCACACCTGGTTTTCATGCCCTTTTTTCACAAAGCCACAGGTCTGAAAAACATACACTTCTTCATGCAAGTCACCATTCAAAAATGATGTTTAAATGCCCAACTGATGTACATTCCAACCATGATGAGCTTCAAGTGCACAGATGCTCTGAACTATAGTCATTCAGCAAGTAGGTGCAAAGGTCTCATCAAAATCAATGCCTCTTTGTGATGCATAACCCTTTGCAAGTCTAGCCTTATACATGTCATCTATACCATCAGGCTTACGCTTCAGCTTGTATACCCACTTAGTCCCAATGGCCTTCTTGCCAGGAGACAAGTCACATAAAGACCAAGTACCATTCTTCATTATAGCATCATATTCAGATTGCATAGCAACCATCCAATTTTTTGAATTTGTGCTTCATCAAACGAAACATGCTCATTCTCATCACAGAGAATAGATGTAGCCATAGCATAGCAATTTGATGCAAAAGAGGCACTACGAGAGCCTGAACGAGTATGATATGCAAAGGTGCATATAATTTGTTGTCACGCAAAGTCTGAACCAGCCATTTTGGCATAGTTTTTGCCTGCTCAATATCAAACCTCTCATCAACTAGTGCATCATGTAAATCTGCATCAGAAATGGAATGATTTGCATCATCACATGAAACCTGCAAAGGTTGAGAAGTTGCCTCATTAGGACCAACACTAGATTGTCCACCTGTAAAAAGAGGGAGCAAAGTATCATACATGTCTTTGGAGCTAACATATGTCTCCTTAGTACATGAAAGCAATGGCTGAATAACATCTTCCAGAGTAACAACATTATAGCTAACTAGAATGCGTTTAGTCTGTGGATGATACAGATGATAGCCTTTACTCTCAGAACTGTACCCAGCAAAAATACATTTTATTGCTTTATCATCCAATTTCTTGTGATGTTGTTGAGGCACTAATGCATATGCCAAACAACCAAAAACACGCAGATGAGCAATAGATGGCTTGCAATCATGCCAAGCCTCATATGGAGTGATAGACCGCAGTGCTTTAGTGGGACAATTGTTAAGTACATATGCTGCACACATGACAGCCTCAAGCCAGGAGCTATGTGGTCCAACAACTCCATTCTTTTGAGGTGTATACGACACTGTACACTGGATTTTTATCCCACGTTCAGCCAAAAATGCATTAAAATCAAAAGATATATATCCCCCCCCCCCCCCCAATCAGAACGGAGGGTGCCTATTTTACATGCTGACAGATTTTTAGCCAAAACCAAAAACTATTTGAAGCACATGGATACTTCAGACTTTTCCTTCAATGGAAATACCCATGCATGCCTGGAAAAATCATCAATGAAAGTCACGAAGTAAAGATAATTTCCAAAAGAAGGTGTCTGCATAGAACCACAGACATCACTATGTACAAGCTGCAATTTCTGAGTAGCCCAAACTGAACCATCTTTTGGAAATGAGGAACACTGCATTTTTGCCCAAAATGTAGCCTTCAGAAACATGTTTTCTAGGTTCCTCAAGTTTGGGCAAAGAGGACACCATTTTAGATTTCTGCAGGTGTAGCAAACTAGCAAAATTCAGATGACCAAAGCGTGCATGCCAAAGCTTTGCATCTGACATAGCCTGAGAATCATGTATTGGACATGCCGAATAATTTACAGATCTTTCATAGTCTATGAGCTTATACAACCCACGACATAAAATGCCAGAAGCAATAATCACATCGCCATTTGACAGATCATCAACTATACACCTGTCATCAACAAATTTCACAACCAACCCAATCTTGGCTAATGCAAAAACTGATAACAGGTTCTTCTTGATCCCTGGAAAAAATAAAGCAATTGAGAAAGTGAAAGAACTACCATAAGCAATAGTCAAAATGATCTTACCAACTCCCATAATAGGATAAGGGGAGTTGTTGGCGCATGTAACAATATTTCCTATAGGGGCAGGCTCGGGTGAAGAGAAGAAACTACGCTGTGAGGTAATATGTTTGGTCACCCCACTGTCAAAGTACCAAACATCTGAGTCTACTGCAAACATGCACTGCTCATGAGAAGATGGATCAAAACTGTAGATAGTAGTAAATGCCCATTCTTCTTCCTGTACAAGATTAGCAGACTTTGTTTTTGGTGTAGAGGCCTCTGCAACAACCATTCCAGCCTCTTTCTTCTTTGCCTCTTTAGCAACCAATTTTGGACATTTCTTTATGATATGATCATTCCCTTTACAGTACTTGCAAAACAATTTCTGCTTTTTTGATTTCTTCTCATCTTTATCTTCCTTCTTCGAATGTGCAACATTTGCAGATTTCTGCTTACTAGTTGAAGAGCTCCATTTTCCTTTGCACGAATAGGAATATGCAGAATATCATCATCTTCGACACCTTCTGCCTCAGCTTCTGTACCTACAATTGTAACAGTTGCAAGTGTGATAGGACATTTTTCAACACCCTGCACAATGTTCCATAGTCCTTTTGCAACCAATACATGTCACATCATATAAGCCCATAACAGGTAGTTGGTACCATCCAACTTATCCTCAACAGCAAACATACGAAATACATCATGCTTTCATTCATGGCCGGTGACTAAAATACCTTGATGCAGAAAATTGACTGTATCTCAAAAAGTTGAATAGAATTGCCCAGACGAATCTTGCTAGACCTGTAGCAGACTTTGAGATGCTTATATTGGTGAGCAGAAACTGGTATATACCTTTGGCACAAAAAGATAAAATAGCCTACACAAGCACTGTGATAGTGTATTTGGAGGCCAAAACAAGCGATTCTAAGACACCAACTGGAGGAGTGTCGACGCCGCCCTAGATGAAGCGACAACTTGCTTTGATACCAATTGTTGGAGATACAAATCTGCGGAAGCACGCAAACAACACAAGGAATGAGAAGAATCTTGGAGCACAACACACTGAGAGGGGCACTAAAGAAATGCCCTCTAACACTCCTTTAGCACTCAGGCTCATAAGCAGGGATGGATATGATGGAAAGGAAGGGTTCTTAGCTCCTTACACATTCACTTTACACATATGCACACAACACAAAGACCGCTCTTAGGGTACTGGTGGTCCACACTACCCTCTTAGCACCCACATAAAAATGAAAATGCTCTTAGGACACGGGTGTTCCCCACTACCCTCTTAGCATTCACACAACAATCATTCACATACATAAAACAAAAGGAGCAAGATAACCTCACTTCCCAATGGATAGAAGTTGAAGGAAAATGATGAGGGTTTGGAATTGAGAGGGAATGTAGAGAAGGAATTAGAAGAAATAGAAAGGGTGGTAGATAGAAGAGGAACGAAGAGATAGTTAGATTCAAAAGGAAATAAAGCTCATATTACAAGACATGGATACAAATAATATGGAGTACATAAAGGAAAAGAGAGTGTAGCACCTCTCTTGTAGCCAAGATCTCCACCTCCAAAGGGGTAGCACTCTGATCAGTGCAGTGCTGATAGCATGTACCTGCACACAACTTGCTTGCTTGGAGGGCACCCAAGGGGGTCCTTTATAGGCCTTTTGGGAAGATATTTGGAGATGATATTATTTGGTAGAATCTTCTAGATGTGACACTTGTGTGGTAGAAAATACAACTTTGACAAAATCCTAGAAGATTTTTAGTCATTCTAAGGTATGCACCTTATCCCATATGGTCATATCTTTGTTTTTTTCATGAAAAATCATAAAAATACTATAAATAACACCCTGATTTCGTGGGAATAAGCCTCATATCCGAGTTTGGGCGTTTGGAATATTGTATGCTTGATTTTGGGCCCAAAAAGTCAATCACATGTGTCCCATTTGTCAAGAATCTTTGTGTAGTACTCGAAAGTCTATGGTGGGGCTTGAGTCTTTGAAAAGTTTTTTGGACTCTTTCAAAAGGGAGAGTGGATCAAGATTAAGTATTTGAATTTTATAAAACTACTTGTCCCACTCTATATTTAACTTGGGATTCGATTCTACCATTCACTACAGGTAAGGGTAGCTATTTTACTAGGATGGGACCCACCTTATTCTTGGATTTTTATTTTCTTCAAATACATATATTTATGGTTTCCATGAAGGTTTGAAAAATACAAATACTATAGGGGTACATATCTATACATAAGGTATTATTAAGGAGGGGTTTCAAAAAATATTTCCTCATACTTAGCCCTCCCCTTGGCTAGAGGCATTCATGTCTCTAGCCTTCAAAGAGTTTGTTGATGTTCCAAGGCAGGTCATCTTCTTGTACTACTGATATGTATTTCTCCCTTGGTTGTTCTTGTTGTTCAGTGCTTTCTTCTATCCTCTGCCAGTATTTCTTTAATCTCCATCCATTGACCTTCATCTTGTGGAGCTTCCCTGTCATATCCATGAGTTGATAGCTTCCATTCTTGAACGTGGAACTTTGTATCATGCCTGTTATCAAAACGATTATCATACCTTAAAATAAGAGTTCCTTCTGTTAACCCTTAATCCTTTACTTGTTTGTTAAATTCCTCCCTTCTTTTCTCTGCTTGATTGATGTAATGCTCCACTGCAAGCTCCCTTTTCATACTCAATGATGTAGATCTATAAGCCTCTTTTGAATGACCTGTTCTTCACTTTCTACACTTTCTTTTAGCAGTACACGGAGACTTGGGATTTCCACTTCTATTGGTAATAAGGCTTCTTGTCCGTATACTAAATGAAAAGGAGTGAATCCTAAGGATGCCTTGTAGGATGTGCGATATGCCCATAATGCTGCAATGAGGTGATGTTCCCATTCCTTAGGATGCTTCTTTACCTGCTTACTGATGATTTTACAAAGAATTCCATTGGTCTTTTCAACAAAACCATTACATTGAGGATAATAGGGTGTGGATTATATATGCCTTATGTTTAATCTAATCAGTAGATCATTCAAAACAGCTGATCTAAAACGTGGACCATGATCAAACACTATCTCTAAAGGTATCCCAAATCTACAACATATGAAATCATAAATGAACTTCCCAATATCTTGTGCAGTTGTCCTTTTTATGCTAGCTGCTTCTGCCCATCTAGTCATGTAGTCCACTGCCACAATGATGTACTCCTTCCCTGAGCTTGTCCTTGGTAGGGGTCCAATTGCATCGATTCCCCATTTCTCAAATGGCCCATAAGATATGATTGGTGTCCTTGGTTCATACATAAGCCTCTTATTCCCTATAATCTCACATTTATTATATGTTTTACACCAATATTGAACATCTTTATGAAGTGTAGGCCATGTAGACCCGGCTTGAAGTACTTTGCTTATCGTTATTTCATGTGAGAAGTGTGCTCCACATGCATGATCATGACATGATTCTAGAATGCTCTTTATTTCATCTGATATGGGGACCCTTCTAAGGATAAGATCCTTACCTTTCTCATAGAGATGATCTCCTATGAGTTGGTACTGTAAAGCCTTCTTCGCTAATCTATGCCTTTGTACCTTGTTTAGGTGCTTGGGTGCTTCTCGAGTTTCAAGAAACTCGATGATATCTTCTAATCCTTCTTGTCCTACAAATCTGTTGTCTCCCAACTTCATGGATACTATGAAACCATCAAATTGCTCATTTGCTAATGCATTTGTGTCCTTGTTTTCGCTCCTTGGTACATGACATATTTGAGTGTTATCAAATTGTTTCAATAACACTCTTACCTTTTTCAACCATTCAAACAAATTTTGGCTTTTGCAACACCAAACATTTTTTAATTGCTTAATTATCAACATTGGGTCTCCTTTGATGATCAAACTTTTGATACCATGTTGAACACATTCATGCAAGGCCTCACATAGTGCTGCATATTCTGCTTCATTATTTGAATGAGCATTAGGAAGAATTATACCTTTCTTGAAGATGAGTCGTTTGTTTTGGTCATATATCAAAAATCCTCCTATATCTTTGTCGACCTGCTTCTTATATGCACCATCAAAAAATACAGTATGTGCATCTTCAATATCTTCTTCATGCAAGGTTGCTCCCCTATCCCTTTCATAGGATATTTTCCTCTCCCACTTCCTGTAGGTGAGTATGCTTGCAAGAGTGGCTCTTGTGCTTTCCTCTACTACAAAAGTATAGTTGTATTCTTGGAGTTCAAGAACCCATTTAGCTATTCTAGATGAGATGCTCATATGTTGTACCACATATGGAAATGCATGATCTGTTGTAAGAATAATGAAAGGCCTAGCAAGAAGGTAAGATTGGAACTTCCTTACTCTGAACATAAGTGCATACATGAGTTTCTCTGCATCTGTGTATCTCTTCTCATTTTCTTTCATTACCTTGCTAGCAAAGTAAACACGATGCATGTGAGATACCTTTGTATCCTTCTGGAGTAAGACCACTTCAATTGCTTCTTCACCTGCACTTGGACACACATAGAAAGTCTCTCCCATATTGGCATCAACGTGGGTAGAGTGCTGAGTACTCTTTTGATTTCTTCAAAACATTCATTATGGATATCCTCTCATGCAGAGACAATATCTTGTGCAAGCTTTTGTAATGGAGATATGATTTCAGACAGAAGGTGGATGAACTGTAACATGTAGTGTACCTTTTGTACAAAAGTGAGGGTCTGCTTTGCTGTTGTTGGAGGAGGTAGAGCCAATAAGGCTTCCACTTTGGATGGATCAACTTGAATCCCCTTTTCTGATATGAGATGTCCAAGAAGAACTACTTCTTTCTCGGCAATATGATACTTATCAAGATTCAATTGACCTCCAAGATCATACAATCTTTTTAAGCCTTCTTCCACTTTTTGACAATGCATAACTCTAGTGCTATATATGCAGAAGTCATCCATGTACACCCTTATTGATGATCCAAAGAATGGTTGAAAAACATAGTTCATAAACCTTTGAAATGTTGCAGGTGCATCGGTTAGGCCAAAAGGCATTACCTGATAAGCAAAGCATCCCCATGGCATAATGAATGTGGTCTTCCTTTGGTCCTCCTCAGCTATTCGGATTTGAAAGTATCCTGAGTATACATCACATACAGTGTACCTTTCATGACCTGCCACTTCATTTAGAATCTCATCTTGGAAGGGTAGTGGAAAATGATCTCTCTTTGTTGCTGCATTTAAGGGTTTATAGTCTACACACACCCTCCATTTACCATTCTTTTTTGGGGTAACTACTATTGGAGACACCCATTCTGAATTTGATACAAGGTAAATGAAACCAGCCTTTATGAGTCGATTTACCTCATTTAGTAGAGCCTCTTGTTGAAGTGTTCCGATCCTTCTGAGATTTTGCGCCACTGGCTTTGCTTCTGGCTTGATTTCGATATGATGTTGAATAACAGATACACCTTGTATCTCATTATAATCTTTAATGAACAATTTGGGATACCTTTTGAGCATGCTGATGTACGTGGTCCTTTCCTCTGAGGTGAGATCTTCTGCTAGCATTTTTTGGAGATCCGCTTTAGGCATGGTGTCCTCACTTTGTGGTTGTTGTAGATCATCCTCTTTGCCTCCATCTTCCTTTCCTTGAAAGATCACGCCCATGAATTCAAGTGTTGATGAATCATTTTCGGTTGTTGATTCCTCACTGCTAGATTCACTATCATAACAAGAACTCTCTTCATCCACAGCTGTTTCATACCTATGATCTTCCTTCTTTTGGTCCTTCAAATCATAGGTAACTGACTTTGTTCTATCATTTGGTTTGAGAACTAAAAGGCCAGAACCCTATTTTTTATCTGCTTTTACTGCAATTAACCATGGACATCCTAATATGATAGGGTAGCCCTCCCCCTTGGTTGCAATGACATACATATCCAAAGCAACCTCTATATCAAATACTGTGATTCTTAAATTTTCAATTACACCAACACATTTAACAACAATATTATTTGCCATTTTAGCTTGATATGCAGATGGTCCTGTCACATCCAAGCCTAACCTATGCATTGTTTGTTCTGTCATCACACACATCTATGCTCTGCCATAAATCCTTTTCCCTTTTATATATGCATCCACTGTGGGTACCACATCATCACATGCATTGGCTCTTATAAGGTTAATTTCCTTGTTTTTAGCCCTCCTAGTGCTTACTAGCTTGGACCATTCCCTCCTAGTTTTTGAAGATACTTGGAGTAATTGTGGCCAAGTGATATTTGGTTTCTGTGTAGATATATCCTCAATCAGGTCATGAGGTTTGATACCCTTACCAAAAGGAAAGTCTTCCATCGTGATCTTCCTCCTCGGCCTTCTCTTTCTTTTACTAGATTCTCCTTCTAAAACTCTTCATTTCTTCATTTGTGTACCCATGCTGGAATCTTCATCTTGAGATCGGTCTCTGTCTTGCACCCTTGTCCTCTTGATTGGCATTGTATCCATAGTCTCTTGTTCCTCGGTTAGCTCTAAAACATTCACTTGCCTTTGATCACCTTGAGACATTGGGATAGGTGGAATATTTGCTTGCAGTTGTTGTTGTTCCTGTGCATATTGTGGCGGCCTCCTGACAGGATACATATCACCTGGATTCCTACGAGGATGAGGACAATTATACATACCATGACCACGTTCGTTGCAATTGTAGCATATAAACTCTTGTGCTTGTTGCCGTTGTCCTCGATTTTGTTCCGTTTGTGGTCTGTCTTGCTGGCTCCTCACCAAGTTGAGTGTTAGTTGTTCCAGTTGTTGTGTGAGCTTCTGCAAGATATCTTGTCGTGGATCTTCTCCTTTCTCTACCTGTGCAGCTAATACTAGGGGGACAACATCCATATGTTCTATTTTTTCAACTTTTGAAGACTGAAACTTTAATTTTCTACATTTAACTCTTGCTATATCTAATGCGTCTTCAAAAGTACCTGGAAATTGTGACTCCACCTTTTGTTTTAGAGAAGGGAAGAGTCCTGAGATGAATCTATCCCTTTTCAGAAATTGTGGAGCTACTTCATTTGCCCCTAGGCTACTCTCCCAATTACTCCACACACACTGAAACTTAGACTCATAATTTGAAAAGTCTTCAAGTGTGACTTACCTTAGTGAGAGCAATTGTTGCCATAATCCTTCTGGTGTATCCTTTTTTCCATACTGTGCTATGAATGCTTCTTGCACTGCTTCCCAGCTTCCTATTGCTTCATTGGATAGGTTGTTGTACCATACTCTAGCTTCCTCCTTTAGGACCAATGGAAAAGCCTTTAGCTTGATAGCTTCTTGATCCCTTCCTGAGACAAGGTATGCCATCTCCAAGTTGTCCAAAAACTCTGCAGCATCTTCGTTGGGTCTTCCATAGAAGTGTGGGAAGATTGATGCCATGGTCGAACTTGAAAGTGGCTTCCTTATAAAAGAATAAAGATCCAAACGTCGAAGCTAAGGTTATACTCTAGAACTGGAAAGATAAAGGTTTCTTGAGATTCAAGGATTTCTGCCAAACGCTCTGCCCCAAAATGATAGACTATGTGTTGTTGGAAGAGTATTTTCCTACTATATGTGATATGGACAGAAAGAAGGGGTCTTGGTTGATAAGGTTGGTTGGGACGAATGGGATGATTTTGGTTGTTGGGGTTTTGGAAATTCATGAAATTGAGTTCCTCAATGGGGGCACCAGGTTATGAGAGGGGCACTAAAGAAATGGCCTCTAACACTCCTTTAGCACTCAGGCTCATAAGCAGGGATGGATATGATGGAAAGGAAGGGTTCTTAGCTCCTTACACATTCACTTCACACATATGCACACAACACAAAGAGCACTCTTAGGGTATGGGTGGTCCACACTACCCTCTTAGCACCCACACAAGAATGAAAATGCTCTTAGGACACGGGTGTTCCGCACTACCCTCTTAGCATTCACACAACAATCATTCACATATATAAACAAAAGGAGCAAGATAACCTCACTTCCCAATGGATAGAAGTTGAAGGAAAATGATGAGGGTTTGGAATTGAGGGGGAATGTAGAGAAGGAATTAGAAGAAATAGTAAGGGTGGTAGATAGAAGAGGAGTACATAAAGGAAAAGAGAGTGTAGCACCTCTCTTGTAGCCAGGATCTCCACCTCCAAAGGGGTAGCACTCTGATCAGCGCAGTGCTGATAGCATGTACCTACACACAACTTGCTTGCTTTGAGGGCACCCAAGGGGGTCCTTTTATAGGCCTTTTGGGAAGATGTTTGGAGATGATATTATTTGGTAGAATCTTTTAGATGTGACACTTGTGTGGTAGAAAATACAACTTTGACAAAATCCTAGAAGATTTTTGGCCATTCTAAGGTATGCACCTTATCCCATATGGCCATATCTTTGTTTTTTTCATAAAAAATCAAAAAAATACTATAAATAGCACCCTCATTTCGTGGGAATAAGCCTCATATCCGAGTTTGGGCGTTTGAGATATTTTATGCTTGATTTTGGGCCCAAAAAGTCAATCACATGTGTCCCATTTGTCAAGAATCTTTGTGTAGGACTCAAAAGTCTATGGTGGGGCTTGAGTCTTTGAAAAGTTTTTTGGACTCTTTCAAAAGGGAGAGTGGGTCAAGCTTAAGTATTTGAATTTTATAAAACTACTTGTCCCACTCTATATTTAACTTGGGATTCGATTCTACCATTCACTGCAGGTAAGGGTAGCTAGTTTACTAGGGTGGGGCCCACCTTATTTTTGGATTTTTATTTCCTTCAAATACATATGTTTATGGTTTCCATGAAGGTTTGAAAAATACGAATACTATAGGGGTACATATCTATACATAAGGTATTATTAAGGAGGGGTTTCAAAAAATATTTCCTTAACACAATACTGAATGTATTACTAGAGAATGTCCAACGATAAGTAGCCCATTAGGGCAATAGGCATATATACAAGCCGGGGGAAAAAAACCTCCTAACAAGGGAAAAAAGTGCCCCAGCGGTCCTAGTGTGTTTATACACATCACTACCTAAATATATCAACAAGTTCATTGCTACATTGAACTTCTTGAGATTTATGTATACTCATAACTTTCATTTGGCTTCGATACTACCATGATGGGTGACACCCACTCTGTATATTTGATCTCATAGATGAATCTTGATTCCACAATTTTATCAATCTCTTCTTTGATTTTGGCAGAGTAAGCATCATTCTACGTATAAGGTCTTTACTTTGTGGGTTTTGCATCACTCAACATTAGGATCCTATGTGTATACAAATTTCATGTCTTTATAACTCCATGTAAAGACATCTTGGTGTTTGTGTAGTAGACTTACCAAGTCACTTTCTTCTTCAAATTGTCTACAATAAATATTGATCTTCTGTTGAATTCATAGTCCTTGTATTTATATTTTGGTTCATTGGCAACTTGGTCTAAGATTATATCCTTAGGAATGAAGATATCAATCATGAAAATATCATATATTTCCTCATCGCAAAATTGCTCTTCTACTTTTTTGTTGTTCATGCATATATCCATAGTAGACAAGATTTGCATCCACGAGTGTGGCTCAAATTCTTTAGCATTAGATACTTGTTTAACATAGGTAGGACCCTCTACATATTATGGATTTTTGTTGAGTATACCAAGCTCATTATTGCTTGCATATCCACTTTCTTTTGTAGCACTACAACATAAGTGAAGATGTGTGTTCCCATTCATCCAACCAAAATCATTGGTGTTGGCACTATGAATGGAAGTGGATTTGTCCTCATTATTCTCATTATGGATGGGATTCCATTGCAAAGGAGGAATTTCTCTATGATAAAAGTCATGTAGATTGACTTTTGTGGCTGCACCAATGTGTTGCTAATATATATAAATTTGAACCTAGGATTGTACTATCTTCAATTATCTTAGAAATGGTCTTCCTAATAGTAGCTCATAAGCACTAGCTCTATCAAATAGATAGATTGTGAGAGTGCACTCACACTTAACACCACATGCGAAAGTTATTACTTTGAGAAGACCAATCGATCTTGCCATATGTCTATCTACCAGTTGCAATTTAATTTTTGTTGTTCATAAAATTGGAATTACCCATTTTTCTCTATAGCTCCATGGACTATGTTTATGCCAACATTAGAATCTATTATGAGCTTTAGAAATAACTCCATTGTATTCAATTGGAAGAACTATATTTTGCTCATCTCCTTCAATGAAGTTTCCCATTTTTTCTACAAGGACTAGGATGATACTAGAGCTGACCTCGGCTTGTGTGTTGGATCTACATGGGTGGCTCAAGTCCTTCTTGGCCTTGCATAGGTTTTCTAGATGTATTCCTCTAAGTCATTTGAGTCAAATCTAGGCTCTTGTTCTGCAGCATGGTTGTTTTATGGCACTTGATTTCTCATAATATGGGCCTAAGTATCTAGGTAAAGAACTTAGACTTGGTATGATTTCTGACTCAAAATCAGCCTTGATTGATGCATCCCATGGATCTACCACTCTTCTGAGGGTGGATCTAGAAAGTGAAGTTCTGACAAGGGTGGTGGATAATTTTTCATGTCTTTCCATCTCGTTGCTTGCACCTCTTCTAGAGATTTTGTTGCTTTTTGCTTTCAAGTTCTAGGTCAAGAATGTTATCCTCACATGGTACAATTACATTTGGAGGTTCTATGGGTGACTCTTGGTGTACAAGTCTTTGTGTCCATACTATTTGGTTTGGATTCTCTTCAAGTTTGCTTTTCCCAGTTAGTTTCATAAATTGTTCTTCAGGTACACATGTGAAAGGGAAGATGCCAAATGGCCTTTTGACTTTTGTATATGTTCTTCAATAAAACATATAGTGGTGTGGGCTATCCATGGAGTGTAAGTTTGATAGCATTTGAGAAAACCTAGGAAATCTATGTTCATGCTCTGTTAGAAAATAATGATCAAGACTAATAATGCAGCAAAATAAGATCGATAGGTAGGTTAGTGAGAGGCAAAGACACACTAACAAAAATGTACATACACACACACACACACACATATATATATATATATATATGTATATATATATATATAATTATATATATATATATAGAGAGAGAGAGAGAGAGAACTCAAATTCCCAAATTGTCAGCAGTGATGTATATACAACGATAATATTGTCCGCCCATGCGCTTCCACTATGGAGCTCCAATGGCGATATAGATAGACTCTAGATGAATGGATTTATAGTGTGCATAACTATGATTTACCTCAATAACCAATCTTACCTAATTATGTAATTTAGACATGATCTCTAGGACCATTTGATGCTATATTTTAGGTGTAATCATGGGGATCATCTCTAATTTTAGAACATCCCAAATTACATAATTATCAGATTGAGTAACCACTAGACTGAGCACCCATCAGATTGGACACCTTCCATACTGGACCTCCATAGTTCCAGAAAAACCATTGTAAGTTTGGATTGGACACCCACCAAACTGGCCATAGAACAAATCCAGACTATCGAATTGGTCACCGTCATTCTAGATAGGTTGAATATTGAGCTGTCATACCTCAGGACTTCCTCCAAAATTCTAGACACGTCACCATAATTTCGGATTGGTTGACTAGTGCACTATCATACCTCAGAAATTCCTGTGTGACTCAAGTATATGCCCTGACTAACCTTCTGACTAGACTTCACATAGATCATCTAGAACTTTTGATGGTCTCATATAGAACTCATCACAAATGTCCAGACTCTCATAATGGATTCTCCTCATAATGGGGGTCATACAACTTAGAGAACCATGCATCATTTGTGGTCACATGCAGTATCGAGTATATCTAACACCCCCCTCAATGTCCATGTGTGGTGAACTACCTGCTTGGCCCAATGCCAAGCTTTGGAAGATTTCAATGCAGTTGCTCTCTCCCCAGAGCCTTGGTGAAAATTTTTTCTCCATTTTCCTCTATTCAACAATAGCTCATCTTCATAATTCCATCATCGATCAACTCTCGCACATAGTGATACTAGATTTCTATGTGCTTAGTATGTGCATGATGAACATGATTCTTGGAAATGGTTATACAACTTTGGTTGTCGCATCTCAACCTTGTAGCCTCCTGTTCTTGAATTCCTATATGTCATAGGACCCTTCTCAACCATACTGCTTCACATGCAACAAAACATACCACTTTGTACTCAGCTTTAGTAGAAGATAGTGCTACAGTTGGTTTCTTCTTACTGATCCAAGAAAAAATCCATGAACCTAAAGAGAAGCAATATCCAAAAATTGATTTTCTAGAATCAATATCCCCTGCCCAATTGTTCGAGTTCTAGTTATGTTGAAACACGAGAACAACACCAGGAAGAAGAAGAAGCTTGGAGCACCACACACAATACTAAATGTATTATCACTAGAATGTACAAAGATAAGTAGCCCATTAGGGTAATAGGCATATATACAAGCTAGGAGAAAAACCTCCTAAAGAGGAAAAAAAGTGCCCCGATGGTCCTAGTGTGTTGACACACATCACTATCTAAATATATCAACAAATCCCCCCTAGTGATGCCATGAACAAGGATCTCACACTCATGTATAAGGAAGTGCCAAACTGTGTGGAATCAATCCACAAAAGGAATTAAGCCCAAAGCTTTGCGAAAAGCTTCAAACGTCTCCCTAGGCACAATCTTTGTGAAAAGGTCTACAATGTTCTTTTGTGTGGGCAAATATGCCAAACTGATCTCTCTAGCAGAGAACCTCTCCTTGAGATAATGATAATGCACCTCAATGTGCTTAGTGTGAGCATGGGACACAGGGTTCCTTGCAAGTGCCAATGCACTCTGACTATTAGTGAAGATAGTGGTGGCAAAAGACTGATCAACAACCAAATCAGCCATAAGGCATCTAAGCCACACACACACTCAACTGTCACTGTGAAAGATGCCTTATACTTAGCCTCACAATTGGAAGTGGCCATAGAAGGCTGCTTGTTGCTCAACCAAGATATGCATGAGCTACCAAGCATGAAGCAAAAACCACTGGTGGACAAATGAGTGTCATAACAACTAGCTGAATCAAAGTAAAAAAAAAGCATGTAAATCTGGAAGTGGGACTACAAAAGATGAAGGTTTGCTCAGTGGGGTTAGTAGTCGAGATGATCTCTATAGCTTCCTGTTCAAGGAGGTGATGGCGGGGGTAATGGTGGTAGTGTCTCTATTGACTCTTCATGGGTGATTGTGGGTTCTTGGCCAGGAGTTCCAGTTGCTTGAGGTGTTGTCATCATTGTTCCTGATACAGTGGTAGTTTCTTCCATATGGTGATGGGAATCTGAATGTTTTTGTCTGATCATGGTCTGATTTGGAATCTTCGTGGGTCGTATTGAACAGGAGGCCTCTGTATTGTGGACCAGACTGCTTCCACTACCCCATAGGTTTCTGCCATCAATAGGAGAGTTTCATTGTATTCAGACTCCACTCCTGCTTCTTCCAAGAGCTGGGCCATGAGCATTTTGTTGTTGTGTTCAGTGAGTAACACATGTGCCCGCACCCGTTCCATAATCTGGTATAGTCTACGGAGTTATGGAGTGTAGGCTGGGGCCCCGAAAATTTCTTACTCTTCTCCTTCTTCTTCTTCTTCTCCTTCCTCTGGCCATTCTAATTGTTGAGATAGTGTTTGTTGCCTATCATTTGTCTAGTGGACATGATGACCATCCGTTGATTTTGCCCTCCTTTGTGAGGAGGTGCTAGGTCCATCTGTATCTGAAAAGAATTCTACATCAGATAGTTGTGCATTCTACAAAAAGGATTCAAAGTCGAAGGTGCTCATCCCTTCAACGTCTTTGTGTTGTACCAAATTCAAATTCTAGTGGAACGGAGGGAGCAGATGGGGCAACTTGTGATGTGCCTTCAGATCCATATTTGGGAATCCGAATCGTAAAGGGAGGCATAGTGGCATCCCCTCGTGGTGAGACTTCCGGATTTGTGAGAACTTCATGGGTCTGGACACATGGGATTGAGCCCCTCATGCGCTTGGATTGATGTGTGGAAGTTTTGTGTCTTTTAAACATCTGTAGTTGAGATCAGGTCGATGCACGTTCGATGGGCACATCATAAGATAAGCATTTGTAGACAATGCATGTTATTGCACAACATCCATTCACCACCAGCTTCCTAGATGACCTTTTATTCACTTCGTACAGCTGCTCCATAATCCATACAAGAAGCTTAATCATTAATGCACCTGTCTCTGCCAAGTAAAGACCAAACCAGATCCATTTGTGGGGCTAAGTGAATCTATCTTTACCAGAAAATGCAAAATGTTGCATGCACATACAGAGAGGGATGGACACATTTGATGTGAGTGCCGCCGTATCTTTTAACTTTTGCAGTTTCTGATTCTTCATGTTATTGGGTATCAAAGCATTCTTCTCGAAGGGCACATGCATGCCGTGCATGTTCAAGGTAGAGCTCACCAATTCCAACGCAAGTTTGAACTTTTTCAACTCATTGTTGCCCAATAATGAAGGAAGAACAAAGGTTTCTCATTTATCCTTTTCCTCACTCGCCTATAATGTTGATACCAAATAGTAACATCACAAAAAATCCAGTTTGGGTAAGGGTGCCTCAAAGTATTCCGCCAGCCCTGCGGGTTGCCATATGGTTTGAAGTTTTGGTGTGTTTTAGAGAGTCTTGAACTCTTTGGAAAGGAATTGCAATCTTACCCATGCGTTGTCATACTCACACTTGGACTCCCATATGTACTTCACCTCTCCTAAGGGCCCTGGCATGCCATTGAACCAATGAGACTTTGCATGAATTGGTAGCACCTCAATAGGTGGACTCTCCGCATTAATACTCGTAGTACTCACTCCTGCCTATGAGCTAGGGCCTTCTGTTTCTGCCATGATACTGCTTGTAGCTTCTGATGTTTATCTGCTAGAAGAAGAGAAGCATATTAGCATTGCATAGGAAACATGATGTTATGGTGTTCCCTCCACAATACCAACATGATACCCCATGTGGTTAGGGGTTAGCGGGTGAAGTGTTCGTGATGTGTGTGAATGTTGGTTAGTAGGTTAGAGATTCCCCTAGGTGTACACATTTGGATGTGCACGGTACTCAGAATGCATCTCGTGTAGAGTGGATTGGTTTACAAAATTGGGTCAGGGGGTTTGATACGAGGTTTAATTCTCCAAACTTTGATCGTGGGATCGTAGCTTTTGGTGATGATGACATGTAAAGGTTTTTGGACTAGATTGTGTTGGATTTGGGACCTTTTGGGTACCCATTTCCCTACATTCTTAGGCATGACCAGAGATGTGATGGTGTGGAGTGTAGATGTTTACCGTGGGGTTTGTGCCAAGAGTGCCTGTGAATGTTGATTCAATCTTGTGAGTGAAGGTGAAGTTATTTGAGCTCATAAGCAGGTCTTGGGCACCCAGATCTGTCTAGTATTGGGGTTTGCCTGCATTGACTTCCTTGGGACCCAAATAGAAATGGTCCGTCTAGATTGATGCCTAGGATATGCCTTCATGATAGTCCTCGACTGAGTAGCTCGTTTGGTGCCTTGTTGGGATCCTGTCTCCCAAGTAGAGGGTTGTGCACCCTTGCGTTTCCAGATCTGCTTCATTCCATGAGGTACTTTATGTTGCACTGGTCGTTGATCATGCTTCCTGATTATCGACTTCCTTTGTGTCTTGTGTTGAACTGCTTACATTCCTGTGATCCTCTTTGAAAAAGAAGGGAGTTCCTCATTGGTTTCTCTGTGTCCTTCACAAGTGACAATCTTCTACACCATAGAATCTTGGACAAGAATAACACAGTAATCGTCATGTGCGTTCTTGGAAGGACCAAGAGTTGGTGCCTTTCCTAGTGGTCTGAGTGCTTGATTCGCTAACTCAATTGTGATGTGGCTTTGGCTCACACATGCCTGAAGAATTCCACTTCTTAGTTTAGGTTGGTTGCATGATCATAGATCCAGTCTTGGCCCAAGACAAGAGGTTCAGTAAGATCCTCGTCTTTGCATACTAGCACTGTCATTAGAACATCTTGAATGTAGAGGGGAAGTTCCACCTCACCTATGCAAGGGGTTTCCACACCTCCTAATCCTATGAGGTATGCTTGTATAGGATTGACCTTCAATTGCAATTCTTGACAGCAAGAAAGTCAAACTGCACTAGCGAATGCTCCTAAGTCAATCAAAGCTCTTAGTGTCCTTGCACCCTCTCCTTTTTCTACCTCCAGGGTCACAAAGGGTCGTCGATCAACTATCCTATGGGAACGTATACCTGATGATTCGCACATGGCCATGTGATATCTTGGAGCTTCTTGAGTATCTGACCTAAGCTGACCTCTACCTTGTCTTCTTAATTTCATGCATTGGATGCATTTCAAAGCTTTTGCCTGCGCTTATTCTCGAATTCGCTTTTCTTCTTCCTTGCATTTCTTAGCAGTGTTGAGTCAATTTAGCATCTCCTCCGTGAGGGGTTCTTGATATAATTTAACTCTACATCCACTGACGTAACTAGGTAGGATGTCACCTTCTAGAGTGGCTAATTGGATTGCTCCACTTGTTGAGATTCTATTGATGATCATAGGCCCATGGCCTCTCTTCTCCAATTTTCATGCATATTTCTTCAAAGTGTAGACTAAGACTAGGTTTCCTATTTCAAGCTTTTATGCTTCATATGTGCATCAAAATATGCCTTTTGTTTTTTCTTGGCTGCATAAATTCTTGCTGCTGCTCTCAATCATGTTTCACCTATTTGTTCAAGATCAAAGATTCTAAAGGAGAGCTTATGGCCTGTCTAGTCATACTCTTGTGCTACCTTCAATGTAGGTATCAAGAAGTCTAATGGTAGCACTACATTTTGGTCAAACACCATCTGAAAGGGTGTGGCTTGGAGTACGGTTTTATAGGCAACTCTGTATGCCCAAACAACATGGTGTAACTGTTTGTCCCAATCAGAGCGTTTATTATTCACCAATTTTTTCAACACATTGCATAGAATCTTATTTGTGCTCTCAACGTGTCCGTTAGCTTGTGGATGATAGGGGACATACTTCTTATGTATCACCAAGAATTCTTGGAGAAGGTTTTTAATGACTTCATTCAAGAAGTGTGTGCCTTTATCACTAACTAGCTCTATTGGTAACCTGTATCTGGTGAACACATTCTCAAATAAGAACTTAGCCGTCGTCTGAGCATCATTCTTTGTTTTCGCCTTAACTTCCACCCACTTGGTTAGATAGTCTGTGGCCATAATAATGTATTCAGCATGTGAACCATTAGCTGGGGGATTAATAGGACCTACAAAGTCTATTCCCCACTTAGAGAATGCACGTCCTCCCATCATGGGTTTCAGTGGCATCTCATCCTTACATATCTGATACTGAGTTTGCTGACAAATGTCACACCTCTTCACATAGGTATGTGCATCCATGTGTAGTGTTGGCCACCAAAGACCTGCGAATAGATTTGCCATAATCACACGGTATGGTCCAAAGTGTCGCTACACCTTGGTGAGCAGTCTCCAAGATCTTCAGATATTCGCTCTCATGGACACATAACCTAAGATATCCTTCTTTTCCTCGTTTGTATAGAGTACCACCTATGAGTGTGTAATCCATTGCTTCCTGTTCTAAACTCCTTTGTCTAGCCAGTGTCATTTCTTGAGGGAATGTTTTTGTCCTCAAAAAATTTACCAATGGTTCACTCCAATTTGGCATTAGAGACACTCGATATAGTGTAGCATGCTCTCCAGGTGGTCTAATACAACAGACTGGGCATTCCTTGTACAACTTATGGACATCTGCTTCCATAGTTGGCCAATACACACCTAATCTTTGTACGGTCTGGAGGGTTCTATGTTTGGAGTAATGCTGCTGGAGTGCACCTACATGTGCTATTTGCAACCACTTTGCATGCTCATCTTCTTCTACACAACAAGCTAGTATACCTTGATTGGTGTGCTTGTACATGTTGCTTGCTAATAGGTGATATTTTTGAGATCTCACCATTTCTTTATCTTTGGTTTTGAGGATAGGATGTTTGGGTCCGAAGGTCAGAATAGGCACTATCGTTTTGGTCCATTCATGCACTACTTCTAGATTGAACAAGTAGGCATCAGGAAGCTCGTCTGACACTCCCTAAGGGGACTCCCCTGAAGTTAATCTGGAAAGGTGATCCACCCTAAGGTTAGTCCTACCTTTCCTAATCACAACTTCAAAGTCATATTCCATTAGGAAGAGGAACCATCTTACTAATATGCCTGTATTACAAGGTTTGTTCACTAGATAGAGTAATGCTTGATGGTCTGTAAAAAAAATAAACTTATTTGCAAGCAAATAGTGTCTAAACTGCATATACCATGCCTAATCCTTCTCTTTTTGTAGTAGTATAATTTCGTTCAGCTACATTCAATTGTCGTGGCATAGGCTATTGGAAGATCCATATTACCTTCACCAGTTGGTTGTGCGAGTACACACCCAATTGCATAATTGGATGCATCCACATGAACATGGAATGGCTTGTTCCAATCTGATGTACTCAAGATTGGTGTTGAACACAATCATCGTTTGAGCTCATTGAAGGAGTTCTCACATTCGTTTGTCCACTCAAAGTTAGTTAGAAGGGAGTACAAAGGCTTTGCAATGATTGCATACATATGAATGAAACATAGGTAATATCTTCAATGTCCCATGAAAGCTTGTACTTCTTTGATATTCTTTGGCCTATGTAGCTCTGCAATAGCTCTAATTTTATCCTCATCTATGGATATGTTGTTCGTTGACACGATGTGTCTTAGAATCTTACCTTGCTTGACCATGAAAACACACTTTTCTGGGTTCAGGCAGACTTGATATTCTCTACATTTGTCAAAGATTTGTCTGAGTTCCAATATATGTGTTTGTCTAATGTTGGAATGATCATAGAGATCATCAACATAGACTTCCAAGTTTTTCCTCAAGAACTCTTTAAACACATGGCACATCCGCCTCTGAAAGGTAGTTGGTGCATTGGTAAGCCCACATGACATCACCCAAAAGGCAGATATGTCCCACTCTGTGGCAAAAGTTTTCTTATGCTGATCTTCCGGGGCTATGGACACTTGATTGTAGCCAGACAATCCATCAAGAAAGTTGTATACTTGCCTGCTACTCTTTCTAAAAGATGCTCAGTGATAGGAAGCGGATAACTATCTCTGATAATGGCTGCATTAACCTTCTTCAAGTTAATGCATACATGTAGTTTTCCATTCTTCTTGGGCACCACTATAATGGGGGATACCCATCCAGTATGCTCAATCTTGTAGATAAATCCTGCTTCCACCAATCTATCTATCTCCTCCTTGATCTTGGCAGCATAATTGTCGTTATATGTGTATGGCTTCTGCTTAGAGGGCTTGGCCTCTGAGGTCATGGGAATTGTATGTGAGCATATGGCAAGGTCTATGCCTTTCAAATCCTTGTAACTCCATGCAAAAACATCTAGATAGTATCATAGCAAGTCTACCAACTCTTGCTCCTCTTCCTCTATCAAACCATGTCCTATGTATGTGCATCGCTCTTCACCTTCCTCTATGGTCACAATGATTTTCTTAGTCTTCTCTTTGTTATCATAGACCTCTCCTACTTGTGCTTCACGTTTAGGCATCCTTATCATGACTCTCCAATCTTCTACTTCATACTTCTTGAAATTTTCCGGGACCTCAAACAAAGATTCTTCCTCCTCTGGTGCGGCTTCTCTCTTCTTTCTTTTCTTACCCTCATTCTTGGTGGTTACTTGTGTGGCTAATCTCAAGTCATTAAAATGCTCTTCTTGTACTTGAGGGTGAGCCTCTACTTCATGTAGGAACTCTTCTTCTGATGCACAAAAAGGTTCCATAATGATTGATTCTAGATCGAACTCACTTGCTTCCTCAAGTACATCAATGCTAGGATCGCATTCCTTGATAACCAAATCACACATGATTGGTTCTATAGTGAAGACTGAAATGTCATAGCCATCTTCATCACAATGGGGTGTCCATTGTTCTTCATTGATGGATACATCCATTGTTGCTAGAATTTTTGCCCAACCATGAGGCTCAAATTCTTCGTTTGGAAATACTATTGGTGCATAGGCTGGGTCTTGAATTGATCTATGAATTTTCTTCGCGCCTACCTCTCTAGCTTTTTCTCTCTTCTCTTCTTTGATTGCCACCTTGCACATCCATAAGTGGGTGTCTTCATGCATCCATGAGGATCTTGACCCTATAGAATGCACTGACTCTGTGTCCTCCGTGATTCTATGGATGGGATTCCACTGTATAGGAGGCATGTCTCTATGAGAGTAATCCTTGAGATTAACTTTGGTTGTGACAACTAAGCATTGCAAATACAAGGAATTGGTTCCCCAATCCTGTACTACTTGCAACTCCATCAAGAAGGGTCTTCCTAGAATCATCTTGTAGGCCTGATTTTTGCTAAAGTCACATATAGCAAAAGTATGCTCAAACTCTACACCATAAGTAGTGATAGGTATCCCTTCTAGTAGTCCTAACGGTCTTTTGATGTGACCATCAGCCATTTGTAATTTCATTCTCATTGGCTTGAGTGCTGGCTTGCCCCAACGATTTCATAGGGAGGTGGTGGCAATTGCAACTCCTTCACCTGAGTCCAAAATTGCCTTGGTGTAACCTTGATGAGTGATGGGAAGATAGGTGTTTCCTTCTTCTCCTTCAGTCATATCTCCTATCTTGTGCAAGGGTATTTCTGGCACTCTTCTATGAGATCCTACTATGGAACGAGGTTTGGCTATGTCTGACACTTGGTTGGCTATGTGTTTCCACAATTCTGGTTTAACCTTGAGTAGCTCCTCGAAAGTGAGATTGCACTGCACTTTAGTGTTTTTCACTACCTCCGTATTCCTACGTATGATTGAATTTTCCTTTCTTAGTAGGACCGTGGGTCCCCTCATACAAGTTGACTTTGCTTCCCATGGGCCTGCAAAATGAGGCAATTCCTACAAGGAATTAGACTCGAAGTCTAACCGCTCACTTGGTTGTTCATCTTCCTGCTCTCCATAGATGGAAGGAAGGTCTTGTGGGAATTAATCATGCAGGTCATCCACAAGTTCAATAGGAGGAGGATTCTCACTTTCTTTGGCCCACTTCTCTTCTTGAATTTCTCTTAGAAATTCTTGGGAATATTGATTCATAGAACAAGTGGTACCTGTGGAATTAGGCACGTAAGCTTCCTTGGGAGGAATGTCCATTCTTCCATTGGCCTTGTCCTTACCTTGAGAGACGATGTCCTCTTTAGATTTTGCAATTAGCCTCTCTAGTCTGTCTAATAGTCCATCAAAATGCAATTGAGTCCTAGCTGAATTAGAGCAATTGAAGAGGTAGCTGGTCTCAAACATGGTTTGAGCCAACTCTACCATCTTAGCACAAAGCTTTGTTCGTTCAAGCTCTAGGTCAGCTCTAGGGAAACATTTTTCATGATCTGTCGTGACCCTTCTTGGATTTTGGCCTGATATGCTTTAAGCATCATGTCTAGGTCCTCTGGAGTGGGATCTGCTAAGACTGATCCTACTCTAGGGGTGTTGGGATTACGTGAGGTGGGTTGGAAGGTGGTGGATTAGAGGGAGATGGGAATGGTGGTGATGGAGTAGTGTGAGAGTGAGTTTGAGATGTGAGTTCAATTATCTTGGCTTTTGTTTCTCTCAAGTTTTCCTCAAGTTTTCTCATCTTCTTTGCCCATTGCCTTTTCATTCCCTCTCGACTATCCCTCCAAGCTCCTCACCTTTTCTTAGTTAGGTTCTCAGTCTCACTAAACTCATAACTCTTTTCTTGGCCTAATTCTTGTTTTTTGTTAACTACTTGAGCTCTCGTGACTACTTGCACTGGGGTAGTGGAAGTCACACTTCCCGTGGAGTCTACCACTAACCCAATGATGTTGATAGGAGTGATTTTTGGCATATTGGTGGGGTTTTTAGGACAATCTCGTAGTAGGTGCTCCTTCCCACAATTTGGGAAAAAACCTTGAATTGTCACAGATTGGGGTTGTGTAGGTGCAGGCATAGGGCAATCACGAATGAGGTGATCTCCCTGACATCAGTAGCATGGTCCTCTAGGAAATGGAGGTCTTATCTACCTAAGTTGGGGTCTAGAGTTAGGAATTGTGTACATGACATTTGCATATTATGTCTCCCAGCTAGGTTCACTTGGGTCTTCATAATAGTATGACTCATTATGCTCAGGTGACTGCATATAGTAAGCCTATGGACTATCGATATAAGTCGAGTCAAAGCTATGATCATTTGAGTCACTTTCTGAAAGCAATGATGATACTGGCACGAAGGCTCTATTTGGATTTTCTTCAGCAGCTGCATACTTTATAGGGATCATATTGGTTGGAGGTGGAGGTTGCTATGCTAAAACTGGTTGAGGTCTTTGTTTCCCTTGATACGGTGGTTGGTAGGATTGTTGGGGCCTTCCATATTGTTGTGGTGGGTACTGATTTTCATATCTTCCCTGTTGCGGATATGGTTGAGGATAATTTGGCCTAACAGTTTGTTTGTTATATGGGCAGTCTTGTGCAATGTGGTTTGTATATCACCTTTTTATGGTGTAGCATTGGATGTTAGGGTTCACTTGGGGTCGAGCCATGATAGGCCACACATTAGCCATATGGTCTCCTCCCCAGGTATAACACCATTTCACTGGGGAAAATCTCGGTATTATCTTTGTAGATTTTTGAAAGCTCTAATTCCTCCCCTAGATTATCCTCAATATCTATTGGCTGGTGTGGGTAACTCGGGTACATGGCATCTCTCTAAGTATTGCCGAAATCTTCTTCCTGCAAGTCTCACTATCTCTTGAGGCGTTTGTTTAAAACTATGAATCAATGAGGAAGTGTTGTGCGTTATGCCACTCTTTGAAACTTCCCTGATGAAGGCTTCTAGCAGTTGGTATATGTTTCTAAATTGTCTCTATTGAAGTGGTTGAAACCATGTAAGGGTCGTGTTCTTCAGGGTTAGACCAAAAGTGTTGTATTGCGTGAACAGATCATCAACTTGCTCAGATCTCAAGACTTGCCTAAATTGTGCCACATGATCATATGGGTCTCCAATGCCATCGAAGCAGTTCTCCATGGGCTTAACCAATTGTGTCGGTCTCAAGGTCCTAGTGTGTTCTCTAGGCCTTATGAAAGGAAATTCATCTGCATTTCTTTGATGCCTCAAGTCTCTATTTTTGTTGTTTCCCATTCTATCCACCTTCATCCTTGTTCTTTCTCTTCCCAGCGGGTTAGCGAAGCTCACCTCGGGTCTATCTCTACTCCTCTCTCTCTGGGTTCCATGAGCTTGAGATGTTCCAACTCCTTGGTGACCAAAAGAGACATTGGACCTTGGTTGGGGAAAAACAAATTCACCCTTCCAAGTGTAGGCATGCCTACCATTCTCGGAGACCACAAAGATCCTTTCTAAAGTATTGTCTAAGTAGGTCACATTCCCTCGGGGGTGATTCTGACTGCACGAATGACTTCGAAATGGGGGTAAAACCCCATCGCAGCTGGTGGAAATGTTTCCAGGCTGCTGAAATTCACAGTTCTATGCTCCGAAGTCGATTTGCACTGTTAAAGCGTGCGCGCACCGCGACGTGAAAAACCGAAACTTGAGAAGAAGCTAAACCTGCTCTGATACCACTGTTGGGTCTATCGATGAACTGAACTGAAGTAAGAGCTGAATAATATCCCTAAGTACAAAGTACCACCACATATGAGAGTATCAAGTATGTGGTAATCATGGGGAAAAAACCTCTAGCCAGCACTAGAGTAAAAAGTGCCCATGTATAGGGAAAAGGTTCACATCAAAGCTACTCGAGGGACAATGTAACAATGGTGTCTATCGCAATAGATGGGGTCTATCATGGGGTCCTCTCTGACACAATCGATGGTTGTCTGTCATGATAGACCGTGTCTGTCGTGATAGACCGTGTTTGTCGTTTGTCATGGGCCAATGTATCACAATATATGGGTGTCTGTTGTGATAGACGGTGACTGTCGCGATAAACGGTGACTGTCACGGAGGGCTGTCTGTCGCGATAAACGGTGTTTGTCATGATAGTCATGGCCTATTGTCTGTCGTGAACTCGATCTATCGTGATAGACGATGTCTGTCATGATAGACACTATTTGTCCTGGGGCCTTGTCTATCGTGATAGACAATGCTTGTTATGATAGACGGTGTTTGTCGCGATAGATTGAAAAAATGCAAATTTTTGGGATCCTTCTGATGATTTGGAGTGCTCTAATGGTATGGTTTATTGTGCTATGCATGCAAACATAAAATACTAAGTTTCTTTGTCTATCGCGACAAACAGAGGTCATCATCTTGAGACCTTTGTAGAGTTCTGTTGTACTTGCGCAAGCTGTTGGAGATGGTGATGTAGCCAAAACCTCTAAGAAATGCTAAAAAAACACATGAAAATAGAATACATGCAAGCTCTCTCTCCCTCTCTCTCACAAGTGAAATGAGGGAAATGAGGTCGGGAGGGGAATATGACCAAAAACTGATTTTTTTTGTGAAGGTGGAGATGGAGGTGGGAGGCGATGAGGATGATGATGGTGATGATGGTGATGCAAAAAACAAGAAAAAGCGATGAAAAATAAAGAAAATTATAGATTTTACCTATGACTCCAATGTCACAACTTTACATCTTACCATCACACACTCGTCCTCGAAGCTCTCTCCTCGACAACAATGAAAAATTTGGTGTCACTCTAGCACAATGGCAAGAACCAACGTGAGGAGATCCACCTCATAGTTGTCAATCCGTGGAGATGGAGGACTAGTATGAAGACTATGAGCAAGTGAAGGCACAAGTGTGTGAGTGAGAAGCACACAAGCATGCACACACACAAGGCAAGAAGAAAGAGAGGAATAATGGAGTTCTTTGCATTAGTCATAAGTCTCGTACACAAGTTCAAATCACTAACAATCTAACCTCAAAAATGAGCTCTCTAGCTCTTTTTATAGTTTTCTACTAGCTTTTGGCCCTGTCGAGACCTAGTGTTCAACCTAGTTAAAAATTAGGTTCTAATGCTTATTTGAGGGCATAAACGGAATCATAAAATTATGAAAACTAGTATATAGGTCCTTTTAACACTCCTCAAGCTCAAGGACTCCTCGGCTTGAAAAAATGGAGTCTAGTCTGGTATTTACAATGTTTGTGTAGTGATGAAAATCACTTGAGTTGGAAATAGTTTATGGAAAAAATGATTAGGCCTTGTTGCCAGATTGTGCATGATTGCTCCTTTGTGCTTGCCTTCTCTTCTTACAACTTGTATGCCAACACTTCCTATATGGAAGTGCTTTGCCAAATTTTGTATTTGCCTTATATATGGTAGTGGTTGGGCACACTCTTGTACATGCTTCATTTATGGAATATATATCTTTTTTGTACATGGTTCACGGTTCATTTTGCACATCTCTTTTGTGTCTGACATGATTTTGCTATATGAAATCATGTTTTGGTCGCCATTAGAATACACATCACATGTACTCGATTTTCTTTGGGCAGAGTGTATTGTCTTTTGTTAGACAACATCATGGTAATGTTGTTATAGCAAGAGACAACACATTCTGCCCACAAAAATTCCTGCACATATGGTCATGGATATGCCCATCGGTATTTGCGATGGTACTTTCAACAAGTCATCAGTATGCCCATCGGTACTCCTAGAGGGTGCTGGTATAAGTGCCGGTACAAGCATCAGCATTACCAATGCTTATACTAATGCTCATACCAATGCTTATACTAATGCTCATACCAATGCTTATACTGGTAGTCTCCTACCGATGCGTATACAGACCCTTACATCGACATCGGGGCAAAATCGTGCCCGTTCATTTTCCTCGATAGAAGCCTCGATATACCCTTGATATGTTATACTTTTAGTTCATCAAAGACCACATCTCTTGAGACTCTTACTTCCTTTTTGTAGTGTTGTAACACTTATATCCTTTTTAATCCATATGAAAATGCATTTTTTGACCTTATGAAGTGCAAGACATTTGGGGCCATATACTTGCTCCTCTTGAATGGTTGCCTTGTTTGCTTTCCTACTTGAAAACCTTCACATAACTCATGTACTCCAATGCTATTAAATTTTGGAAGACCTCTTACCACTTCATGTTTGCTCATGTCCTTTAGCTATGGAATGTTGGTTTGTCCTATTGTTTTGTTCCATAAGTTCAGCTCTAAAATCTTAACGTTCCCAAATTGAATGTACATGAACTTTCCATGTGGATGTTGGACACCCAAAGTGAACATCCTTCTTTCTCTTCTACCTTGAGTATTGATATATTTATATAGTGATGTGTGTGAACACACTAAGACCACCGGGGCACCTTTTTTCCCTCTTTAGGAGGTTTTTCCCCCCGACTTGTATATATGCCCATAACCCTAATGTGTCACTTATCTTTGTACATTCTATTGGTAATACATTCAGTATTGTATGTTAGGCTCCAAGCTTCTTCTTCTTCCTTGTGATGTTCGTGTGCTTCAAACTCCAATAATTGGTATCAAAGTAGGTCGCCATTTCATTTAGGGAATCGTTGACACCCCTTCGATCAAAATCTTAGAATCACGCAAAAAGTGGTGAGCATACTCAAGCCAATTAGCAATTTAAAATGGCTTCACTTTGTTGTGTTGAAATCAAAATTTGAGCCCGTTTGGGCCTTCGAATGCACTACCACAGTGCTTGTGTAAGCACTTTTGTCTTTTTGTGCCAAAGATATATATAGGTTTTGGTTCGCCAATATAAGCATCTCGAAGTCTGCTACATGTTTAGCAAAACTTGACAGGATAGTTCGTTCAACTTTTTGAGATAGAATCATTTTTTTGCATCATGGTATTTTAGTTAGTGTCCATGGATGAAAGTAGTGATGTATTCCATATGTTGGTTGTTGAAGATAAGTTGGATGGTACCAATTACACATTATGGGCTTATATGATGCATCATGTATTGGTTGCAAAAGGATTGTGGAATATTGTGCAGGGCGTTGAAAAATGTCCTATTACACCTGCAAATACAATTACTGAAGTTGATGCAGATGGCGTTTGAAGATGGTGATATTCTTTAGGGTGTTGCTAGGCATACTATCACCCATGGCGTCGACCATGCTGGGAGTACCATTGCACATACTGAGGACCATATCAGTAAAATTTTTTTGGGCAGAGTGTGTTGTCTCTTGCTAGAACAACATTACCATGATGTTGTGTAGCAAAAGACGATACACTCTACCAAAAAAAAAACCAAGTACATGTGATGTGTACTCTAATGGCAATCGAAACATGATTTCATAAAGCAAAATACTATTAGAAACAAAAGAGATGAGCAGATTGAACCATGAACTATGTACAAAAAAAGTTATATATTTTCATAAATGAAGCATGTACAAGGATGTGGCAAACCACTGTCATATATGAGCCAAATACTAAATGTGGCAAAGCACTGCCATATAAGAATCAAATACAAAATTTTGGTGCACCACTGCCATATATGAGCCAAATACAAAATTGTGGCACACCACTGCTATACACATGCGAACAAGGATCAAAACTCTACACCATAAGTGGTGATAGGTATCCCTTCTAGTAGTCCTAAGGGTCTTTTGATGTGACCATCAGCCATTTGTAATTTCATTCTCGTTGGCCTGAGTACTGGCTTGCCCCAACGCTTCCATAGGGAGGTGGTGGCAATTGCAACTCCTTCACTTGAGTCCAAAATTGCCTTAGTGGTCTAACCTTGATGAGTGATGGGAAGATAAGTGTTTCCTTCTTCTCCTTCGGTCATATCTCTTATCTTGTCCAAGGGTATTTCTGGCACTGTTTTATGAGATCCTACTATGGAACGAGGTTTCCCTACACTGGCACTTGGTTGGCTATGTGTTTCCACAATTCTGTTTAAACCTCGAGTAACTCCTCTAAAGTGAGATTTTCCTCTAAACACTGCACTTTAGTGTTTTTCACTACCTCCGTATTCCTAGGTATGACTGAATTTTCCTTTCTTAGTAGGACCGTGGGCCCCTCATACAACTGGACTTTGCTTCCCATGGGCCTGTGAAATGAGGCAATTCCTACAAGGAATTAGACTCGAAGTCTAACCACTCACTTGGTTGTTCATCTTCTTGCTCTCCATAGATGGAAGGAAGGTCTTGTGGGAATTAATCATGCAAGTCATCCACAAGTTCAATAGGAGGAGGATTCTCACTTTCTTTGGTGCACTTCTCTTCTTGAATTTCTCTTAGATATTCTTGCGAATATCAATTCATAGAACAAGTGGTACCTATGGAATTAGGCACGTAAGCTTCCTTGGGAGGAATGCCCATTCTTCCACTGGTCTTATTCTTACCTTGAGAGACGGTGTCCTCTTCAGATTTTCCAATTAACCTCTCCAGTCTCTCTATAGTCCATCAAAATGCAATTGAATCCTAGTTGAATTAGAGCAATTGAAGAGGCAGCTGATCTCAAACATGCTTTGAGCCAACTCTACCATCTTAGCACAAAGCTTTGTTTGTTCAATCTCTAGGTCAGCTCTAGGGTAACATTTTTCATGATCTGTCGCATTTGGCCCTTCTTGGATTCTGGCCTGATATGCTTTAAGCATCATGTCTAGGTCCTCCGGATGGGATGTGCTATGGTGGTGGTGGAGTAGTGTGAGAGTGAGTTTGAGATGTGAGTTCAATTATCTTGCCTTTTGTTTCTCTTAAGCTTTCCTCAAGTTTGCTCATCTTCTTTGCCCATTTCCTTTTCATTCTCTCTTGACTATCCCTCCAAGCTCCTCACCTTTTTTTAGTTAGGCTTTGAGTCTCATCAACCTCATAACTGTTTTCTTGGCCTAATTCTTGGTTTTGCTTAACTGCTTGAGCTCTCCTGACTATTTGCACTCGGGCAGTGGAAGTCACACTTCCCGTGGAGTCTACCACTAACCCAATGACGTTGATAGGAGTGATTTTTGGCATATTTGTGGGGTTTTTAGGACAATCTCATAGCAGGTGCTCCTTCCCATAATCTGGGCAAAAATGTTGAATTGTCACAGATTGGGGTTGTGTAGGTGCAGGCATAGGGCAATGACGAATGAGGTGATCTCCCTGACATCAGTGGCATGGTGCTCTAGGAAATGGAGGTCTTATCTGCCTAACTTAGGGTCTAGAGTTAGGATTTGCGTACATGACATTTGCATATTATGGATCCCAACTTGGTTCACTCGAGTCTTCATAATAGTATGACTCATTATGCTCAGGTGACTGCATATAGTAAGCCTATGGACTATCGATATAAGTCGAGTCAAAGCTATGATCATTTGAGTCACTTTCTGAAAGCAATGATGATACTGGCACTAAGGCTCTATTTGGATTTTTTTTCAACAGCTGCATACTTTACACAGATCATATTGGTTGGAGGTGGAGGTTGCTATGCTGAACCTGGTTGAGGTCTTTGTTTCCCTTGATACGGTGGTTGGTAGGATTGCTGGGGCCTTCCATATTGTTGTGGTGGGTACTGATTTTCATATCTTCCCTCTTGCAAATATGGTTGAGGATAATTTTGCCTAACAGTTTGTTTTTTATATGGGCAGTCTTGTGCAGTGTGGTTTGTATATCTCCTTTTTATGGTGCAATTGGATGTTAGGGTTCACTTGGGGTTGAGCCATGATAAGGCACACATTAGCCATATGGTCTCCTCCACAAGTATAACACCATTTCACTGGGGCAAATCTCGGTATTATCTTTGTAGATTCTTGAAAGCTCTAATTCCTCCCCTAGATTATCCTCAATATCTATGCACATATGTACACACTCTTCTATGGATCTAGGATCCTTTAAGTAAACATAAGATCTCAATTTGGTATTGAACAATCCATCTAAGAATAAAGCCACTTGTTTGGCTTGTGTGGGTAACTCGGGTACATGGCATCTCTCTAGGTATTGCCGAAATCTTCTTCCTACAAGTCTCACTATCTCTTGAGGTGTTTGTTTAAAACTATGAATCAATGAGGAAGTGTTGTGCCTTATGCCACTCTTTGAAACTTCCCTGATGAAGGCTTCTAGCAGTTGGTCTATGTTTTTAAATTGCCTCTACTGAAGTGGTTGAAACCACGTAAGGGTCGTGTTCTTCAGGGTTAGACCAAAAGTGTTGTATTGCGTGAACATGTCATCAACTTGCTCAGATCTCAAGACTTGCCTAAATTGTGCCACATGATCATATGGGTCTCCAATGCCATCGAAGCAGTTCTTCATGGGCTTAACCAATTGTGTAGGTCTCAAGGTCCTAGTGTGTTCTCTAGGCCTTATCAAAGGAAATTCATCTGCATTTCTTTGATGCCTCAAGTCTCTATTTTTGTTGTTTTCCATTCTATCTGGCTTCGTCCTTGTTCTTTCTCTTCCCAATGGGTTAGCGAAGCTAACCTCGGGTCTATCTCTACTCCTGTCTATTTGGGTTCCATGAGCTTGAGATGTTACAACTCCTTAGTGACCAAAAGAGACATTGGACCTTGGTTGGGGAAAAACAAATTCATCCTTCCAAGTGTAGGCATGCCTACCATTCTTTGAGACTACAAAGGCCCTTTCTAAAGTATAGCTAGTCAAGTTTATACCTCCTACCTCATCGGTGTCTGAGTTTAAGAGCAAGTCTATGCTCTTATTGTCCTGGGGCACCCACTATTGAGTGATTATTCTAGTTAGGACTGATTTGCCTCGAGGGGTTCTTGGCTCTCTTCCTAAGTTATGTTCCTCTATGTCACCTATTTCGGTCTCAAGGATTTTGTTGCCAAATTCATTTGTTCTATCTGGATGGTTGGTGACCACATACATTGTTCCTTGTTTATCTATGTATGAACCGTGTTTGAAATTAACTACTGGATGTTCTAGCAATGGGTTGATCTGGGTTCTTTATTTGGGCAACAAATCTTCTCAGACCATCCTCATAGATGCGAACACCTAATCGTTTGGTCTTGATATATTCCAATTGAGTCTTGTATGGACCCTCTAGTTTTTTGAGGTACACCATTCTAGAGCTACCTGTAGGCCTCTCCATGCTGTAAGACATCTCAAAGTCACTTGATTCTGAACTTAGAATGTATGGGTTATCACTCAACTGCTGGGCCCAAGACCTAGTTGTATGGTTGACATTAGCCTCTCATGATCTAGCACTTTGTTGATCTCTCCCTAGGTGTCTTCTTGATCTCAGGTTCATATGCCCTACCAATCTACCCAATGATCCTTATACAACCACGTTGTTGATTTTTTGATACCAATCACTGGTTCCTTTTAAGGTCCTTTGTATGTGTTTCCTTGTCTTTAGTTAAGCGTCATCAGGAGCACTTAAGTGTGTCGTACTTGATGTTTTTTGTCATCTTAGCTTTTCTTTTCCCTTAGGTTGTCCCTTAGTTGCAATTTAACCTATTCTTAGACTTGAGAATTTAGAGGCTCTTAGAACTTGAGTGTTCCTATTGTACCCCTAATCAATAAAAAACACCTATCTGCCCTTAGCCTATGCTAAGAATGGATTGAGGGGGTTGAGAGATCTTCCAACCTCAAGTCACTTCTCCTTGATACACTCTTCTGCCTAGGAAGCGCGTTCCCAAGCCTGCACACACTGACACTTGCTTCGGTCTCTCCTAGAGCTCTCAATGATCCTGTAAAAGTTCCAAGTTTAGCTCAAGATTTTACATTCAATTGACATGCACTTTGATTCAGACACTTTTCAATACCCTTTTCCCCCTTTTGTATTGCCAAAAAATTTTCTCTAGAGCTCCCATGGTGAACCTACCCCACAGAGGGTCAACTTCAAATTAAGCTATCTGAAAATCAAAGCATTATTCTTAAGAAAAATAGTTGAGGCTGTGTAGGATTCACCATGAGCTTCCCAATGAGCTCTAGTTATGTCAATTCAGGGTTGAGGGGGATAAAACAGGCAATCAGGACCTTTCAACATTTTAGTGCATTCTTCTAAGGTCTTTTATAATTGTATGGGTAATTGAGTGTGCAAATATGCCCAAAATTAGCCCAAATTTTCAAAAAGTTACCACTTTAATTTTTTCTGAAAATGTTTGTCTATCGCGATAGATGGTGTCTGTTGCAATAGACAGTGACTGTCACGTGGGGTTGTCCAGATGAGAAGGCAAAGAGGAGGATACATCAACTTCAAGAGGAACTGGTGTTGCAATCACAGCTCATCAAGAACCAACTGAAGAAGAGGTAACCACTTCTACATCCAGAGTCACAGGTAGATCCTTACCCAGAGTTCCTCCTACTGAAGAACAAGCAAGATGGGATGCTAGAGATGCTTTAGCTCTCTCATTCATAGCAATGAGTGTTAAAAAGCATATTCTACCACAAATCAGATCTTGCAAAAGTTCTAGACAAGCTTGGTTAAAGCTTGAGAATCTTTTTCACAATAGAAATCCTGCTAGGAAAGCTCACTTGAGGAGACAACTAGCAAATACAAGGATGAAGGCTAGTGAGTCAATTCAAACCCACATTACAAAGCTCATTGACTTGAGAGATCAACTTCTAAATGTAGGAGTTGAGATATCTGATGAAGAAATGGTAAATATGCTGATTAATTCACTTCCTATCTCATATCGTTCTTTTATTACTACTCTTACTCTTATAACAAGAGAAAGAGAAATTACATTTGAAGAGTTACAATTCTTGCTACTTCAAGATGAAGATCAGTTAAATGGTATGGAAGAGAATGAAGAAGCACTTTTGTCTTCATCAAAGGGTAAAAAAAAGAAGAAGGATAAGAAGGAGAAACAAACCAAGAAGGAAAGTAAGTCCCTTTCACCTGCTACTTCAGATTCTGTTTCTACTACATCTAAAGAGAAGTCTTCTAAGAAGAAGGAAACATTATGTCACTATTGCAAGAAACCTAAACATTTCATATCAGTTTGTTAGAAAAGGATTGCAACAAAAAAGAAAAATGCATTAGGTAATGTTGTAGAAGACGATGAAAAAGGGAAATCTCAAGGTGATTCTTATGCTTGTATCATCATTGAGGAAGTCTCTTTTGATTAGGCAGCTTTACAAGTTCTTTCAGCAAATCCTTGGATATTTGATTCAGGTGCTACAAAGCATATGATAGGATGCAAATAAGTATTTTCTTCTCTTTCTTATTCTTTAGGTAGAAGAGTTACTATTGCAGATGGCAATGATTTGGATGTTGTAGGAATAGGTACAATAACCCTAAAGTCAAGAGATGGTGGTAATTTTTAGATTTCAGATGTTTTATATGTACCTAATATCAAGAAGAATCTGCTATATATATCTCCATTTTTAGGTGATGGTACAAAGTTGGATTTGAAAAAGATCTTTGTAAGATTTTGTCACACAAAGAAGAGAAGTGTATTTTGCAAGGTGAGCACAAAGGAGGGATTTTTATTTTGTCAAAAATCAATCAAGCATATACTGTCGGCATGAAAGGTTTGGACATATTAGTTTTGGAGCTCTCAAGAGTATCAAAGATAGAGGTATCGTTGAGAGTTTACCCTCATTCAAGCTACTAGATGATTCAAATATATGTGAAGAATGTCTTGAAGGTAAAATGCATAAACTACCTTTCAAGAAGCATGGTCATATTACAGCTACTAGCAAATTGCAAATAATACATTCAGATGTGAATGGACCTATGAGAGTAGACTCTATTCAAGGTTTTAGGTATTTTTTTTATATGTTGATGATTTTACGAGATATTCATGGATCTATGGTCTTAAGTTGAAGTCAAAAGTCTTTCCAACGTTCAAGAAATTTGTAGCTATGGTTGAAAATGAAAGTCAGTCAACTATCAAAATTCTTAGAAGTGATATAAGTGGAGAATACTTGTCAAATGAGTTTCAGACATTTCTTGAAGAAAAAGATATTACTCAACACCTTACTATTGCTTACACTCCTTAGCAAAATGGTGTTGTGGAAAGAAAGAATAAAGTACTTGTCGAGATGATATGGAGCATGATGGCATCCAAGAAGCTTTCACCAAAATTCTGGTTTGATGCAGTACATATAGCTAATCACATTTTGAACAAGTCTTCTACAAAAGCTTTAAAGGTAATTACACCTTATGAAGCATATTATCGAAGAAAACCTAATGTGAGTTATTTCATAGTATTTGGATCACTATCTTATGTTCATGTTGAGAAAAAGGATCGTGGCAAACTAGATGTAAAAGAAAGGAAAGCTGTTTTTATTGGAGATCCTATTGAAAGTAAAGGATACAGGTTTTATGTTCCACAGATAGGTGAAGTTATCCTTTCACACAATGCATATATTGCTGAAAATAAGATATATGATAAAGAAGCAGAAATTCCAGAGTTCATTAGTGAAAATGACTATGGACTTTTTAGACGGAATTTGGATGTACATGTTCAACCATATCAGGAGGGAGCTAAAATTCCTAGAATTGAAGAAAGAGGAATTTCACAACCTTCTACAGAGTCAGTTCCACATGAGAATTTAGTTCCAAAAATGGAAGAAAGTACTAGAGTTCCAGAAAGTCCTAGTACCTCAGAGGGACAAATTCTAGAACTAGTGGAGATTGAAGGGTCGGAAAGAGTATCACCACTATTTAAAGATACACCTACTTGGTTATATCAGACATGGAAAGATAGTGGTATAAAGTCTTTTACAGGAAGAACAAGGAGTCAGACTTGACAACAAGAACAAAAAGATCATGTAAGTTTTGCTGAAGACTTTGAGATTCATGATATTTTAGCACTCACAATAGTTGAAGATGAACCTGCATGTGTTAAAGATGCACTTAACATTCCTATTTGGAGAAAAGCTATGCAAGAAGAGATTGATTCTATTCACAAGAATCAAACTTGGCAGCTATGTGAGTTACCAGAGGGAAAGAAAGCTATAGGTGTAAAATGGATCTTCAAAATCAAACGGAAAGCAGATGGTACTATTGATAGGTACAAAGCAAGATTAGTTGTCAAAGGATATGCACAACAAAAAGGTATTGATTATGATGAGACATTTTCTCCTACCTCTAGGATGATAGTCATTAGACCAATACTTGCTTTAGCAGCATACTTTGTTTGGAATGTATATCAACTTGACATAAAGACTGCTTTTGTAAATGGAGATTTACATGAAGATGTATATGTTCAGTAGCTAGAAGGTTTTGAAGAAACAGGTAAAGGACATTTGGTATGTAAGCTTATAAAATCTTTGTATGGATTAAAACAAGCACCTAGATGCATCTCCAACTCTTTATGTCAAAGCTGAAATAGGTTTGATGATTATATCAATCATTTACGTGGACGATATTATAATCACATGTCCCAAAGATGAAGATTTATAGATGTTCAAAGAAGAGTTGAAGTAGACATTTGATGTAAATGATTTAGGAATCTTGCATTATTATCTTGGGATTTAGTACCTGTTTAAAGATGAGTGTATCTATACGACACCACAAAAGTACATTGAGAAACTATTAGAAAGGTTTTAGATGACTGAATCTAAACCTATGCAAACACCTATGGATCAGAACGCATCTTTATAGGTAGTAGCAAATGAAGAATCATTTGATGCTACTTTATATTGTCAAGCAGTTGGGTGCTTGATATATCTTTGTAATACACATCCAGATATACAATTTGCAGTTTCTCAAGTATCAAGGTTCATGCATAATTCGACAATGTTACATTGGAAAGAAGTAAAGCGGATCTTCAAATATTTGAAGGGAGCTTCAAATTATGCTATGGTATTTTCAAAATCTACACATTTATTACTAAAAGGCTTTTCAGATTCTGATTGGATAGGAGATAGAGACACTAGAAGTACTAGTGGTTTTTGCCTTTATCTCGGAGATTGTCTTATCTCATGGCTTTCGAAGAGACAACCCACTATTGCAACTTCATCATGTGAAGCTGAATATCGTGCAGCATTTACAACTACTTTGGAGTCAGTTTGGTTGCAGAAGATTTTTAGTTATCTAGATGTAAGAGTACATGAACCCATTTAGATATTTTCAGATAGCTAGAGTGCAATAGCTATAGCAAAGAATCTAGTACATCATGCAAGGACAAAACATATAGAGGTTCACTACCACTATATTCGAGAACAGATAGCAAAGAAGCACATTGAGCTGGTTTATGTTCCTTCTAGTGAGAATGTTGTAGATATATTTATCAAAGCATGGACTAGAGATAGTCATGAGAAGATGTGCAAGTTACTGAAGCTTGTACCAATATGACATTGAAGGAGGGATTGTTGGAAATCAATGTACATATGGTCCATCTCTAGCAATCCTACTTAGGACTTAGCCATTTTTTTTGTACATTTTGAGTAAAATTTTTTTAGGCTAGATAGATAAAGCTTCATGAGAGCTATCTAGTGATATGCATCATTCTGTTATCAGAGGTCAGAATTAGGAGAAAACTCAAACCCTAGTTTCTACCCTAAAATGATAATATGCATATTTCTGAGGTACTTGATGTACAAAACACAAAAAGCTAGGTTAGGTTATTAGTAGATGGCAAAAGCATATAATTGTAGTGACAAAAAATAAAGCTCTATTGAAAAAAAAAGTGATGGAATTTTAAAACTCGTGAAAAGCACAAAAATAGTGATTGACTTAAAAAAACCACGAACAGTTTTTCTGCAAAAATCATCGCCTAGCTTTATTGATGGAGGTCAAAGCTATATAAACAAGGTGTGGGCAACACTTTGAGATATCAAGGAGGAGTCAGTTCTTGAGTTGATGCTGCCATAGTGTCAATTTTGGAGTTCTGAAGCTTTGGAGGCTAAGGAGAGGTGAAGAAGAGACTATTCTCTTGGAGCAAGGATTCTTCTACAAGTTTGGAGCAACTATCTTTTGTAAGTTAATCCTATATTCTGTTTTAGGAATTTTGAACCCTAATTTTAGAATTAGGGTTTGTTGATTTTCAAATTTGTTGCACTATCTTGAGAGGTTAGGTACACTCCGTTGCTCATATGCTTCACACATACTCAGATTATAATAGCATAATCTAAACTTCATACATCATCATCTTCTTGTCTATTCTTCCATCTAGTGAGTGCACCATCATATGGTTGAGTAGTACTCCCATTTTGTAATTCGTCCATCTACATTAGTGAGTAAGCAATTTGCTTATGTTACTTATTCTTGTCTCAAGTGTCTTTCTATCTCTCACTTATCATCTTGTTTAATTAAGTGTGTATGCTCAAACGTTGTTAGTATTGGAAGATCCTAGGGCCCCAAATTCCAATAGAAACTCGAGATTCGATTCCATCTAACTCATCGTAGAATTAGTGCAAGTATCATATGCACTTTTACATGGATAAAAGTAGTTTGACATTTACAAGGGAATGATCATATGTGACTATATGGAATACATGCTAATTATCCAAGTATGTAGGCTTGGATTCTCTTGCACCAATAGGATCACTACGCTAGATTTGCATGCTTTTTCTGACTCTCATAGGGCTGGTTGCTATGACACTCATATGTCCGCTAGTGGTTTTTGCTTCATGCTTGGTAGCTCATGCATATCTTGGTTGAGCAAGAAGCAACCTACTATGGCCACTTCTAGTTATGAGGTTGAGTATAGGGCAACTTTCACAATGAGTGATGAGTGTGTGTGGCTCAGATGCTTTATGGTTGATTTGGGAGTTGGTGAGTCTTTTGCCACCACCATCTTCAATGATAGTCAATGCACATTGATAGTTGCGAGGAACCCTGTGTTCCATGCTCACACTAAGCACATTGAGCTGAACTATCATTATGTGAGGGAGAGGTTCTCTGCTGGAGAGATCAGTTTGGCATATGCACTCACACAGGAGAACATTACAGACCTTTTCACAAAGGCTCTACCTAGGGAGAAGTTTGAAGTTTTCTGCAAAGCTTTGGGCTTACTTCCTTTTGTGGATTGATTCCACATAGCTTGTCACTTCCTTATACATGAGTGCCAGCTCCTTGTTCACCGCATCACTCCTAGAGGGATTTATTGATATGTTTAGGTAGTGATGTGTGTGAACACACTAGGACTGTGAGGGCACTTTTTCCCTCTTTAGGAGGTTTTTTCCCCTCGGATTGTATATATGCCCATAACCCTAACGAGTCACTTTGTAGATTCTATTGGTAATACATTCTGTATTGTGTGTTAGGCTCAAAGCTTCTTCTTCTTCCTTGTGTTGTTTGTGTGCTTCCGTAGAATTCAAATGCCAACATTGAGAAATGACCTTGAAACCTTCTTTTGGATTCTTTATGAAGCACCCATTCTCATTGAATATGACATGATAACCCTTCTCTACCATTTGTCCTACTGAAATCAAGTTCCACCATACAATCAAGTATTTTTATAGTCAGTCAGATCTTTGAGGCATACAGGCTCATTGGGCTGAGCTCATACAGTATTTTCACAAGGAAATCTTGTATAGAAGAGGCAAAGAGAATATAATAGCACATACATTATCATGGATAATGTATCAAATGAGCTGTATAGTTCTAGAAAACTCATTGCTTCAAGAGATAAAGGAAGCATAGGTGGAAGATGCACATTTGTTATAGATTATTAGAGCCATCAGTGATGACTCTATAATAGAAGACAGGGCAGATCCAACTATTTCTTCACCTAGCAAAGCAAACAAGTCCAATCTATTTTCCACTTTCTCAAAGGAGAATGGAATAGTCAAACGGAAAGGAAAGTTTGCATACCAGATTCTTGAGATTTGAGAAGAAGAGTCATGCATGATAACCATGATGTGCCTTGTGCAGGACATCCTGGTGTTGACAAGACAATACAACTTGTTAGAAGAACATTTTGGTGGCCTAGATTAGCTAGAGATGTCCACACTTATGTTCAACAATGCTTTATGCATCAAGTCAACAAAGCAAAAAGGGCAAAGACACCAGGTCTTTTGCATTCTTTACAGATTCGAGATCATAACTAGGATAGTGTATCCATGGACTTCATAGTCGAGTTATCTTAGACCCAAAGGAAGCAGGATACTATCCTAGTTGTGGTAGATAGATTGAGAAAGATGGCTCATTTCACCAGTAGCAGAGTTGTTTATCCAAGATATCTTCAGATTGCATGGGTTACCAACATCCATACTTGATGCCAGATTCACAAGACACTTCTGGAAGTTTGTATTTGACAAACTGAAAGTGTCATTAAAGATGCGTAGTGGTGATCATCCACAAATAGATGGTCAAACTGAGAGGGTCAACCAAATTCTAGAGGATATGTTCAGAGCATATGTGTCTGAGAGACAAACAGATTGGGATAGTTATCTGCCACTAGTAGAGTTTGCTTATAATAATAGGCCTGACAAGGTGACATGAATGTCTCCTTTTGAGATGAACTATGGCATGAATCCCAGTGTTCCTAGTACCATAGGAATGCCAAAGAAATGTCCTAGTGCTTTTGAGTTCTTCACGAACCTCCAAGAAAATTTAGGAATAGCTAAAGCCAAAATGCAACAAGCAACTGATAGGGCAAAAGAGTATGCTGATAGGAAGAGATCTCTTGGATCCTTTGAGGAGAGAGACAGAGTCTTTCTTCAGGTACCAACTAGATCTACTTCATTATCCAGAGGGAAGTGTAGTAAGCTTTCACCAAGGTTTGTGGACCTTGGAAGATAGTTAAAAAGCTAAGTGATGTTGCATACCGATTAGAGCTTCCTCTAGCTTGCAGAGTCCATCCAACATTTCATGCCAGTAAACTTAGAAAGTATATTTCCAGGGAGGATAATCTAATAGATGGTATTGTTTCTCTGCAGGAAAGTGATAGCACATATCATTCTCTAGATCGGATACTAGATCGAAGATAGAAATGATTGAGAAATCGTGTCATCCAAGAGTATCTAGTAGCCTGGAGAGGATTATCACTTACTGACTCTACTTGGGAATCAGAAGCTCTAGTTCGCAAGTACTTTCCGTCATTGATCGTTTGGAAAATGATCTTTAAAAGGGGGAGAGAGTATCAGACATTGATCCACAGGGATCATATTGGTCCATAGGGATCACTCCATGTGTGTGTGGGACAAGGGCCAGCCATAGCCAAGGTCCCAAGCTCAGGAGATATCCTAAGGTACTTAGTAGCAATGGGAATGAGTGTTGCATGATGTACACATGGCAGCACTAGACCATTCCAAATCATTGCTATTTTTAGAATAAAAGAGGATATATATGGATGGGAGGAGAGTTGCACACACATCTTTCACAAGTCTTATTTTTGAAAGAGCTTTCTCACACATGGAAAGAAGCACCATAATCTAGCAGTCATTGATTTCTTTCAATCTTCACAATCGAAGTAGATGGTGCAAGTAGCTATTTAACACGTAACTTCTTTGAAAGATCCTTTGCGCTTTCATAGTCCAATATTGTAAAATAAACATCATCGACCAGGTGCAATCGAATGGTAAACCTTATTATTTCGTGCAACTCATCCCAATCATCTTCATCCATGTCAACATGCTTCTTTGAGATTCATTTCTTGGCTTCCATTGCCTCCTCTGAATCAGCACATCTTTAATTTGATTCTTCTATAGAGCAAAGTTTGTGCCATAAAATTTTTGGATCTCAAGATGGCCTTTACCTGATAAGTTATAGCTCCTTCTGGAACACTGGCACTAGACCGTGATTTGCCAGATGTGCCTGAGATATTTGATGCCATGATGATTGATAATTGACTAGAATGATCATGGAGATCGAAGAGTCCAAACACCATTAAGGCTAAAAAAAGGATAACCAAGTGTCAAATTCTAGGAAAAAATAACAATCTCCCAAAGAAATGGATAAATGAGCAGTAATGAACAACGAAAAGGATTTTGTGAGAATATATGTGCTCACACCAATAACTATATCAAGGAGTAAATCGATCACTATATGGTTGAAAAAACAAAAATCTTGAAAAATTTTGGTAGAGTCTCCTTTGCAAAATGAGCATATGACCAATGTTAAATGCTCATAAAACTGCAAGTATCGACATGTAAACCTGCATAGGCAATCATTGACTCCATTGCATATAATCAATTGACTGAAAGAAGCCAACTTGGCTTATCAAGAACTTACGAACAACTAGCATACATCTCCTATGGCAAGGCTGTGTAAGTCTTCCACCTACATCATCAAAGAGACCCCAACATCTAGGTGTCTCCTAGTTAAGAAAATCTCACCATGACCCTCTTTATTGAAGTATTTCGATGGCGATGCACCATAGTGCGCTCACCTTCTCGAGAGATCCACAATAATATCCTTCGAGTAGAAAATTGAGCTCGTAGGGCCGCACACGGTACTCTACACAGAGGCTACAAAATACACAAAAAAACATAGTACACAGGGTGCATGAACACAGACTTCTTAGGTGTTACAAAAATGCAATCGAACTTAGAGTCAGTGATAGACTAGACCACTATATGTTTTATTAAAGAACATATACAAAGAAGTGTTTGGTGGCCATTTGGCCTTTCACATGGACACTAACTATAACAATCTCCCACTAAAGGCCAATATGGCCAAAGTAACTATGGGAGAAAAAATAAACAATGATAAAGAATACCTGAGTGTGTAAGTATACAAACTATACCTCCCACCTAATGGGCATGTTACATAGTATACAAGTGACTGTGTATGATCATGAATCAAGTAACCCCCATCAAGTGACAATAGTGTCAAAAGCTATCTTGTGGTAGAGCTTTAGTCAAAGAATCTGTAGCATTATCTCGGGTGTGAAGCTTCTCAAGAATAATGTACTCAGTGGCTAAGAAATCTCTAATGAAGTGATACCTCACCTCAATGTGCTTGGTCTTTGCATGATAGACTGGATTCTTAGCCAAAGCAATGGCACTATGACTTTCACTGAGCAAACGAGGTACATGTTGAGGTATACCCATATAACAAGCAAGACGAGAAAGACACAATGCTTCCTTACATGCCTCACTTGCTGCAACATACTCTGCTTATGTGGTGGAAACAACTTTACATTCTTGAAGAGGAGATCTCCAAGAGATAGCACCCCCAACAAAATGAAAAATGTACCCTGATGTAGACTTATGATTGCCTACACAACCAACATAATCAGAATCTGTGTAACCAATAATGGATGCTTTCCCTCTACCTAAGCATAGACACTTGTCCTTAGTGCCACTCAGATATCTCAAAATCATCTTGACCGCTTCCCAATGTTTCTTGCTAGGATTAGACATAAATCTACTCACAAATCCCACTGCAAATGCAATGTCTGGTCTCATAACTACCATAGCATACATGAGATTACCAACAACAGAATGATAGGGAATTTTGTTAATGAATTCCTTTTCCTCATCTGATATGGGGCAATCAGTCTTGCTCAAATTCACATATGTGGGTAAACGTGTACTGAATGCCTTTAAAAAGCGATATCCAAATTGTCCTTCTCGACCATATCTAAGACAAATGCATTTCTTTGACTTATGTTCCAACTTTTGTCTAAGATTTTTGGGTATATGAACATATGCTTCACACCCAAAAACTCGAAGATGATCATAATATGGTGGCTTCCTTGTCCATAACTCTTGTGCCACTTTCCAACCTTTGGCAGTACTAGGTGGAAGGTTAATCACATGAACTCTAGTCAATATTCCTTCTACCCAAAAGCCTTGTGAGAGGTTTGCATTATGCAACATAGAAACTAATCTATCTTGAATAGTTCTATTCTCTATTCATCCTTTCTAAAACACCACTCTGTACTGGGGTATAAGTGTCACAAAGAAGGAGATAAGAAAGAGAGCTCACACACACACTCTCACAATCAAAGAGAAGCACACACTCAGATTGAGGCAAGGAAGAATGATCTTCTTCTTCTTCTTCTTCTATTACATAAAACGGAATGTACAAGAATGACCTAAAAATAAGAATACAACTACTGCAATATATAAAGACCAGTACATAAGGAAAAACCTAATGTCCACAAATGAGTGAGCTGGCAAGAAACAAATGGGCCATCACTCCCGATAGAGAAATCTAATAAAGCTCAATGAAGTATCCCTGACATATACCGGGGTGACCACTATACATGTCAGAGAAATGAAAAAGTGATATGTGTCGTCTTGGATCATCACATGTTGAGCTTGATATCTCAACACTCCCCTTCAAGCTCAATGCCATGTCCTCTAATCCAAGCATGTTCCGAAACTTCTTTAGCATCTCTACTCCAAGTGCTTTAGTGAAAATATCAGCAACCTGCTCATTTGTTCTCACATAAACAAGATCAATATCAATGGCTAATACCTTCTCTCTGATGAAGTGATAATGTACCTCGATATGCTTTGTTCTAGCATGAAAAATAGGGTTCCATGCTAGCTCTATGCTGCTAAGATTATCATAATAGATGGTGATAGGCTTTTGCACTTCCACACCTAAATCTGCAAGTAGCATCTTCAGCCATGATGCCTCACATGCTACCATTGCAACACCTCTATACTCAGCCTGTGTACTTGACAAAGCAACAATGGGTTGCTTCTTGCTGCTCCATGTAATAGCTTCACCTCCAAGTGAGAATAGAAAGTCAGTAGTAGATCTTCTATCTAGAATACTACCATCCCAATCTACATTGGTGTATCCATGAACCTGCAAATCTACACCAGCTTCATGAAACGATGCATAATCCAAAGTAGCACTCACATAACGTAGAGTGTGCCTCAGAGCATCCAAATGTGGCTTCCTGGGAACTGCATAAACTAACTTTCAAGTCCAGCAGTGTAGCTTAGATCAGGCCTTGTAATTGTGAGATATATAAGACTTCCCACAATTTTCCTGTACATAGTAGCATTTTCCAATGCTTCACTTGATGTAGTATGCAACTTCAAATTCTAATCCAATGGCATAGAAATTGGCTTACAATCATCCGTACCATACTTTTGCAGCATATTCAAGGAATATTGCCTTTGCAACATCCATATACCTATTTCTATATGTATAAACTCAATGCCCAAGAAGTAGCGCAACACACCAATACCTTTCATGTCAAAATCTTGCATAAGAAGTTGCTTTACCTCTTTGATGCTTTCTTCATTATCACCACCTACAATCAAGTCATCAACATAGATAGCCATAATTGTGATGCCATCATCACCCTTCCGTGCATATAGTGAATGCTCTGCAACACATAGAAAACCCAATGGTGGTTAAGTAATCAGCAATCCTTGCATGCCATGCATGAGGTTCTTGTTTCAGCCCATACAAAGCCTTTTGCATCTTGCAAACATATTTTGGATGTTTTGAATCTTCATATCCTTGTGGTTGGTCCATGTATACTTGTTCCTATAACTCACCATTTAGAAAAGCATTCTTCACATCCATATGATGCAATGTCCATCCTTTTGCTGTAGCTAATGCAACAAGTGTTCTGATAGTAGACATTTTAGCTACAGGGCTGAATGTTTCCTCATAATCAATGCCATAAGTTTGTGCATATCCTTTTGCTACCAAACATGCGTTATACCTGCTTATGCTACCATCAACATTGTGCTTTACCTTGTAAACCCACTTGCAACCTATGGGTTTCTTTCCTTGTGGCAATGGAACCAGCTTCCATGTATCGTTTCCATAAAGTGAAGCCATCTCCTCATCCATAGCTTTTTCCCAATCCGCATTTCCAATTGAATCTTCAAATTAAGAAGGTTCAACATCTTGTATTACCTTTGTCATGTAGGCACAATGATGAGCCATGTAACTATCATATGTCAATCGTTGCACTGAATTCTGCATTCTCCCAGATCTTCTTGGTCCTAGGTCACTTCTCCTTGTATCATCTGCATGTGCCTTTCTTACTCTTGGAGTCTTCATAGAGGGAAATCCAAGTGCCTCATCAAGACTCTTTTCTGAACTGCTTGAATCTCCATCAACGTCTTCAAAACCTGCACATGTTTTATGACCAACAGAAAGCTTTTCTTTACCTTTCTTGGATGTATTTGATGAATTTGCTAGACTGAAGTTTCCACACAATCTTCCAGTCCATGGATTTGAGTTGGAACTATTGCTTGGTGATGCATCTGGTCCACTCAAAACTTGAGATTTTGCACTTGATTTTTCAGCATTTTCTTTGTCATTTGGTTCAAGATTCAGTCCTTCTTTGGCATTTGCGTAGAAGCTTGACATTTCATCAAATACCACATCTCTGCTCACCTTCACCTGTCCTGCGAGTGGGTTATAACATTTATATCCATTTTGCTCAAGGGATTATCCAGTGAAGACACATTTTTTTGCTTTTGGATCAAGCTTCATCCTCAACTCATCTGGAACATGTACATATGCAATACAACCAAAAACTTTCCGATGTGATGAGTTTGGATTTTTACCTGTAAACCTCTCTTCAGGTGTAACTTGATGTACAACAATAGTCAGAGTTCTATTCATGATGCATATAGTAGTATGAACAACTTCTACCCAATAACAATGAGGCATATTGTTCTTAGCCATCAAGGCTCTTGGTATTTCTGCAATATTTCTATTTTTGTGTTCAGCAACACCATTTTGTTGTGGTGTGTACCTGCATGAAAACTGACGTCGAATTCCATGGTTAGAAAATTGCTGAAATCATTTGACATGTATTCACCTCCTCCATCAGATCTTAATGTTTGAATATACTTGCCTGTCTGCTTTTCCACCATAGCTTTAAAAATCTGGAAGTGAGTGAACACCTCACTCTTCTCTTTCATGAAATATACCCATACTTTTCGTGTATGGTCATCAATGAAAGTAACATAAAAGAGAGCTACTGCTACGAGCATGAAAATGAAAAGCATTTTGATAGAGAGAAGATTAACTAACACATTAGGGTTGATAAAAAATGCAACAATTGCACTATCTAAATGTGTCTTACATATCATGCTTGCCCAGAGCACTCACTAGTATGATAGTAGTCATTCTTTTAAGAGCACCCAAGGCAATCTCATATTGAGCCCATTTCCAATTGGCATGTTGCCGAAAAGCCAATGCAAAAGCTACGTTTAGATCCATTAAAGTATATGGTTGTAGCATTAACAATGTCAAGGCCATCAAAACAATATAGGGTGGTAGTGAAAATGATGGATTCCAATAGCCCAATAGGTTCATCTCTCCTTGGATTCTTTGTCTTTTCAACCATAACTGCAACAATATCAAAATTGATGTAAGGAAAAAAAAGAAATGATGTGGATTTGAAGATCCCCCGAACTCCAAAAGGAAGAAAGAGTGTTAGGTTTGAAGGTTCTGCATGGACAAATCCTCAAGAGGAGGCAGAGCACTCTCATCCCCAAGTGGCTTGCCCTCCTCCTTGATAGGTGCACCCATACTGGTTCAGTGGGCATCTCATCAAGCTCGACAAGAACATTGAAAGGTTGAGGAGCTATCGCATCCTCCTCGATTTCCTCCTTCATCCACTGAGATGCACTGATTATAGATTGAAGAGAATTGATAACTATAGATTTTAAATGAAGAGAAAAGATACACAAAGTAAAAATTGAATGCATATTCACATCATTGAGCAGACATAGACCTATATAGAAATAAAAAAGAAATGACAAATGAAAGGAATATATAGAAGCTCGTGCTAGCCCATGCATAGGCAAGAAAAGAATGCATGTCCTATCATCTCCTTGATTGAATTGTCAGTATGATTTCTTTTGCTTCTATGGTCATCCTTAATCGCATGAGCAATAAGGATCCCATGCTTCTTTGAAGTGATCTCTGTCTGAATGAGCATGAGTCATGGCTCATGACTCTCCTCTACTCTTTCAGACATCACTTTGCTGATCTGTCGCTTACTTGGAGTTTGTCCTACACACTAGCCACATGAAAACCATACATGTGGTCATGCGCTACCTGCAAATCACACAGAAAACCAGACTAGAACACAGCCATAGTTCCCACAAGTAGAGTTGACCCATGTTCACCCAACGGAGCCATGGACTTTCCATCTCATCTACTTATATATATAGAGTCACAAACATACATGCACACACAGTTAGTAAAAACACATAAGACATGTGGCACATAATAACTAAAAGCACACATAGACATGTGGCACACAATCATTAAAAGCACACATAGACATGTGGCACACTTTCATATGCACAAAAATACACATTAACTAATATGCACCCGTACCACAACTCATACATATCACAAACTAGTTTCATTTTTCATTAATTGCTTTTGTTTTATTTTATTATTTTGTTTTACCTTAGATTTTAGTTTTAAGGTATAAATTAAATAGATATTTTTACTATTTGCAAACACATCACATAGCCTTTGTCTTATATAAATTACACATACACTATTACATGAACACACATTTCATTCATATTCTATGTTCCTTATAATCCGACACACATACTTCAATGAAGACCTCACATATCTGAAATTCAAAGTATAGATTTTAACCAAACAACGAGAATTGAATGTATCATGGAACACAAAACTATTCAAGCTGAGGATTCGAATATACCATGAAACTCAGAATTATTCAATCTGCATCATGTGAAAGCGGACCCAGTACAATCCAGCATATCTCATTCTACTCAAGTGCATTGAAATTATCCCATGCACATCCCAACCATCACAAGATGCATACTTAAATACAAAACATCTTAATCAGATACTTCCATAGCCCTTCACATTCTTATTGTTCCACATGTATAGGGACATGCATACACTTGATATACCTGCAATGCACATGCATACACATGCATATACATACCCTTACATACACAAGCACATATACGTTAGGTTAAGTACTCATATTCATATGGTAGTCCTTGAAATATCATAGGGTACCCTACAAAAAAACACTTAAGCACATAGGTTTCAAATGGTCATAAACATAAAGTAATCATATGGTGAGTTCCTTGATCAGTTTACAATTCGTAGGTACTAGAGAGAGGTTAGTTAATACAATTCGTATCAGAAAGATTTTTAAGGGTTCAGAGATGACCACTTTGGAAGAAAAATTTTAATTTTTCTGAATGCCGGTCATAATGATGAAATCCTTCTAACACCACCCAAGAATCCTCTATAGTGATTGTGGCAAAACTCACTTATACAAAGATTTTCCTCAAGATCTAGACAAGAGCAAGCTAGCACTTGTCAATTTGGTGATAAAAATTCCCTCTAACAGTGAAGAGGATAATTAAAAGATAGCACTAGTACAACTAGTGATAAGGGCACAAGACAAGGCTCAAAAGCATGGAAAAAGGGAAGAAGGTGCTTGATCCATCTAGTTTTGAGAGCGAAAGAGGAGCCTCCTAAGGAATCTCCACCTTCAAAGGGAACTTGCGAGACTCAATGAGGGATATAGATAGACAAATGGAAGCCTATAAGGTCATTGAACTTGAGGATTCGCTCAAGCAAAAGCAAGATGCATTCACGGAGGAGCAAATTGAAAATCAAGCTTTGAGATTGTAGCATAGTGTACAAGCACTATCACACCAAAATCCATGGCCTTTGCATGGATCAGTCCTTGTTCATCCTCTAACACTCGAGTTAGAAGGATTATTGAGAACTTAACATGACAAAATTAGATTTATATACATCATGATAAATGCTACCATGAGGGGATTTGGAAAATGAATTCTATCCATTTTCTAAGAGATGATAGAGATAGCTCAAAAGTAGTTAGAAAAAGGTCCTAACATTGTTCTTTTTATGCCATGCGAGAAGAAAAATTCAAAAAAATTTTGCAATCACATCAAAGAGTTTTGTACACACCACAACCAAAAGAGCCAATCTTGGAACCTCAAGGGACCCATCATCCAAACCAATGATCCACTTCCACAAGAGGATTTTGTCATACCAAATGTGGAGGAACATCATGGAACAATGTGGAAACTCACTTCCAATGTCTATCGTTATATCTTGGAGATTATGAAGAACCTTTAAGCTACAAAAACACAAATACCTTGAAGCTAGACCACTCTTCCCAAGAACAAATTAAAAACACAGAGTCACACATTCATTAGATTCCCCTAGATAAAATTGGTGATTACAATGAAGGCAATGAGGGTAATAAGATTTTTACCAATGATGTATAATAATATGACTTATAAGGCTATTATAGAATCATGCATAGGTGTAGCCATTGTTACTGGTTTTTAGCAATAGAAGAAACCCCTATAGTACCAAAACAGGAGGAAAGTGTTAGTAAGATCGAACCAAACCCTGATCTTTTTGACGTACCAGAGCACTTCAAAAGGTATGAAGTAGAAGAGAGAATAATAGCTATTCAAATGCCTAGGAGGGAGGCAAGAGAAGAAGAAGCGTACGAAAAAAGGAACAAACCAAGAAAATCATAGTAACTGTAGAAGATGGAGAAGAAAGATGTACATACATAGGAAAAGACGTGTCAACAGAAGAGGAAGAAGAATTGATATAGTTGATCCGAGAATATCAAGATGTATTTGCTTGGACTTATAAGGATCTCAAGGGTGTGGAACCCTCCATTTTTTCTCATAGGATACCAATGACACCTGAAGCAAAACCATCTAAACAACACCCTTACACATATAATGAGGTCTATGCTACTAAAATAAAAGAAGAAATATACAAACTATTAGCGGCTGGATTCATTTATGAGATAGAACATACCGAATGGGTGTCGCCATTAGTGGTTGTGTGCATGAAGGAGAATACTTACCTATATTAGAGATGGCACATACAGGTGTTGCAGGGGGTCACTTTTCTATCGGAAATGAGGTAGGCCCATAGCTCATGTCACAGGTCCATGGTTCCATAGGTCTAGCATATTCAACATAGAATCTAGTAATCTTCTAATATTGACAAAACATGAACATACCACAACTTAATCATATAGATGATGAGACAAAGATAGATAAAGAATAGATGACATGTGTAAGGTGTTACATAAGCCATCGCTTACTCATAGTATCATATATACCAATGTTCAATGTACAATGTGGGAGCAAAACTCTCAACCACTCTATGTGATGAGAAATAGATGGAAGAGTGAATGTACAAATGTAACAAACATATTCAGATGTATGGGTAGAAATTTGAATATACATGAGATGTGTGACCTAATAGGTTATAGAAGAGTGAATATGAGTGACCGAAAGAGGAAGGATAAGTGTGAAACTGATAATCAACAAACCCTCATCTAACCTTAGGCTATGGAAGACCCTAAGTCAGATACGTGTGTGAAAAGATCACATACTTTAAAAGTAGCAAAGAATGCTAACAAGTTTGCTGGAAATCCTCAAACTCATGTGAACACACCTTCTCAAACACCTCATCCAAATATGCATAAAGCATATACGTACTGATTCTCTTGTACCTATGCCGAATAGGACTCCTCCTGATATGGATGCTACTGCCTCCATAAACTCCAAGTAGTACCTATGTGCATAAAGAGAATATGTACCTAAATACTTAACATAAGATGTAAATCTTATGTTAAACACCATCCAATGTCTTTGAAGTAGCCCGAAATCTTCATGTAGAAGACAATCTTCAAATACACCATGTAGATGGCCGATCCTCACCATCAAGTTGCTAATGACCAAGTCTTCTTTCCATGAACAAGAGATAACCTCCTCTCCATGAGCTAGAGTGTGAGCACACCCTTCATCTTCTCCAAGAAGAATCTCCAAGAAGAACTCCATAGCTGCTCCTCAACATGCTTCAAGTTAGCACCATGGATGCCCCATGTGCTAGAAGAAAGACCACCTCTATTGAGGTCCAAGCTCAAGGCTTGTGTTGAAAACTAGGTGAAGGATACATAGAAGTGACCCAAATAGTGTTTGTTGATCATGAAAAGCTCCTTCAAAAGCATTAAAACAACGATCACGATCTTCAATAAAGCAAAATAAAACTCCATCATCCGTCCATCATAAAGCATTCTTTTGGGAAAAAATCAGGTTTTAATAAAACATCTAAAAAGGTGCCACCACATGATCTGTCGATGTTGGGAATCGAACTTTGGTCGATTGGATGGGAGACCACTCACGTAGCCAAGGCGCTCAGCCCGTTTTTTCTTAGAGCGACTGAATAGAAACTATATATATGCTAAAAACTGGATAAATAGTGACCAATTTATGACCAATAGGCATTGTTTCCAACAATCCCCATGCAATGTCATATTGGTACAATCTGGACTGGATTTGTAAACTTTATAAGCTGCAAACTATCACAAGCTTTCAAGCTTGCACTCCTAAATTGACCTTCAAACCTTTTCTTCAAAAAGTCTTCTTCAAAACTGAATTTGACTTTCCTTCAAAAAACCTGAACTTGCTGAATATGAACCATAATACCTGAGAAAATATGCAAACTAGATATCCAATAGTGTTCCCATCAAGCAATCACCACTTGACAACAAATATAGCATGAAGTGTCTCTGAACCTGCTATCTATTGTCTTCAAAAACCTAAAAACATACACTAGGATCCACATATTTGCATTTACCTTATGAAAAGCTTTCTCAATGTACTTCTGCTGTGTCATGTAAATACACTAATCAAGAACTGAATCCTGGAACCTGTGACTGTCAACTCACAACTTAGTGTATTATGAACACTGCTGGTTCATCTCTGACTGTACTCAAGTCAAGTTAAGTCAACTCAATTGAAATCAACTGAAATATGAGTCTCATAAAAAAATCTATGATGTCATCATGCCTTCATTCTTGTTCAATCTATAAATCCTTCATACCTCTTTCTGTCAGAACCTGGTATAAACATAAATGTGCACACTTCTAAAACATACCTCTCTAAAATATCAAATTTCTCTTCAATAAAACTCGGGAACCTTCTCCTGAACAGGAACATCCTAACAGGAACTTTCTCCAAATATTCTTCTTCCTTCTTCTTTCAAAGCTGGAACATAAAGAGAACCTGACAAAGGAAATATAGGAATACTTGAAATAGGAATACGTGTAGGTATGACTCTGCATTCTTTCACATATGGCTGAAAATAAGTCTTTATGTTTCATCACCCCCTTGGATGATTTAACACTAGTATTTAGAATTTCTTCAAATATATCAGACTTTATGAAATCTGGAATGTCTTCCTTCTTTCAATAAATCTTTTCTTTAGTGATCAAATACCTGTATATGAAGCAAAAATCTCTAAACCCTTTTTATTAGCACTGCAGTTGCTAATAGCTTTCACTGTAACTCTTCAGCTTTCCATATTGTAGAATAAGGTTAGCTGATCTTAACATAACAAAACCTTGTTGAAAGCTTTATAGGATTCATAACCTTTTGCAACATAACAAGTATCTTCTTCTATCTCTCTGTAACACAAATCTGATAGAACCTGAATCTTTGACTTACTTCCTCCAATGCTAAGAACCTTCACAAACAAAGGATAGACAACTGACTCATAAATACTCAAGATCTTCATGATCATTCAAGATCATTTAAGATCATACTAGATCATACAAGATCATCCAAGATCAATGATCTCTCTTGTGTAGAATCTGCTCTCATCAAACCTTCATGACTGAATGTTTGATTTATTGCCTGAATGTCTCTAAGTGTCCATGCTTCTTACAAAGTTGTAAAAATTTTCTTCAAACAAATCCTTCTCAAGAATTTGCAACTCCTACTTGAAATATAAGTGGACAAACTTCTCACCTTGAGAACTCCAAAAGCTGCAAGTTGATACTTCATATCTTTCATATTCTACCCGAGTGAAATGTGATAGTACCTGCTTGACTTTCTTTTGGCTAACTCCACTTTTCAATCAAGTGAAAGGATCTGATGGAACACCTTTTTGAATACAAACATGTATCCAAAAGTCTAGACAATCATAGAAAGTAGATTCTCCATTGACTTGTACTGAATTTTTTGAAGTTTCTCAAAATACTGAATATGAGGTAACCTTTTCCAAACATAAAACCTCAACCTAAGTCTTCAACATCTGCTACAAAACTCTTTTACCTTAAGATTTAGATAGAGAAGAAATATATTTCTCTGCAACTTGTCATATACCAAGTAGCTCTGTATTGACACACCAAGAATTCTTTGAGGGAACATATACGCTGCCTGCTCAAAAGCTTCAACTAAAACATAACTCATATACATATGAGTCAAAACATATATCTGCTGCTTTTCTTTCTCTCAATGCAATTCTTTGTCAAATCTACTAAATCATGACCAAGTGTAATGCAAAACAAGAAACCGCTTCTTCTTTAACACAAGATGTTTTCGTAGACTTGTCTTTGGATATAGAGGATAAAATAGGAAAACTATATGGAAAATATGAGAGAAAAGGAAGTCTTACTTTTCTTTTGGAAATGATAGACTTTCTTCTTCTCCATCTTCCACCTGATGATGATGTCAACATCTTCAAACTTCTTTTCCATACCTTTTGTTCTCTTCATCTTGAAGTAGCAAGCAATCTTGACTTCTTCAAATGAACTTTTCTCTTCCTCTAGTGCTAAGAGTAAGAGACAAAACAAACATGGTATACAAATGGAAGTGAATATATATAGAATCATGTTTTATCATCTCCTCATATCTCTGAATCAAAATTTTGCTTCAAATGTCTGAAACGACTAAATTCACCAATCTTTTGTCTGAATGATGAACTACCTTTCTAGATTTACCTCTCTAGATAGCTAGATTACATTTTGTACCTAGATATCCAACCAACTTACAATAGAAAATTGGCTGAAAAACTCATCCCATCTCCAAATTTGTCTTCTTAGATGAGTCTTCTTGCCATGAAAGAGATCTCTCAAAACTCTCTAGAAAAAGCCTCTAGATACTTGTTTTGATGTAGCCTTTAACTTTCAAATTATGAAAGCATATAAAAGCACTCCTTGAAACCTTCAAAATCTCTTCATAACTGCTCTTCTAAGATATGACCTGCAAATAATAATATGATAGTAGAAACTAATACCTATGATTTGATGTTGATCTGATTCCTTCATCTTCTCTAAACCATTGTTCTTCCTTGAATTTGAAGTAGTCTTCTCTTCATCAAGTCTGGGTGTTCAAACAATACTTTTGTAAAGTATTTGCATACTCTTCCAAAAATATTCAGCTGCTAACAGATCATCAACTTCATACTCCACACTGATGAATACACATGTGACTGAATTGTCTAATTCTCAAATCTCTACTCATCTAGATTAAGTGTGTATGTCAAATGTTAGAAGATGCTTTAACTCATATGTTGTAAACTTAAAATTTTGGAAACCTGAGAATATGAATGAGCCTTAATGATCTGATGCCAAAGTCCTAACGCTTTGAAACCAAAACCTTAGTGCTCTGATACCAAATGTTGGAAATGAGGTAGGCCCATAGCTCATGTCACACGCCCATGGTTCCATAGGTCGAACATATTCAACATAGAATCTAGCAATCTTCTAATATTGACAAAACATGAACATACCACGACTTAATCATATAGATGATGAGACAAAGATAGAGAAAGAATAGACGACATGTGTAAGGTGTTACGTAAGCCATTGCTTACTCATAGTATCATATATACCAATGTTCAATGTACAATGTGGGAGCAAAACTCTCAACCACTCTATGTGACGAGAAATAGATGGAAGAGTGAATGTACAAATGTAACAAACATATTCAGATGTATGGGCAGAAATTTGAATATACATGAGATGTGTGACCTAATAGGTTATAGAAGAGTGAATATGAGTGACTGAAAGAGGAAGGATCAGTGTGAAACTGATAATCAACAAACCCTCATCTAACCTTAGGCTATGGAAGACCCTAAGTCAGATACGTGTGTGAAAAGATCACATACTTTAAAAGTAGCAAAGAATGCTAACAAGTTTGCTGCCAAAAATCCTCAAACTCATGTGAAGACACCTTCTCAAACACCTCATCCAAATATGCATAAAGCATATACGTATTGATTCTCTTGTACCTATGCCGAATAGGACTCCTCCTCATATGGATGCTACTGCCTCCATAAACTCCAAGTAGTACTTGTGTGCATAAAGAGAATATGTACCTGAATACTTAACATAAGATGTAAATCTTATGTTAAACACCATCCAATGTCTTTGAAGTAGCCCGAAATCTTCATGTAGAAGACAATCTTCAAATACACCATGTAGATGGCTGATCCTCACCATCAAGCTGCTAATGACAAAGTCTTCTTTCCATGAACAAGAGATAACCTCCTCTCCATGAGCTAGAGTGTGAGCACACCCTTCATCTTCTCCAAGAAGAATATCCAAGAAGAACTCCATAGCTGCTCCTCAACATGCTTCAAGTTAGCACCATGGCTGCCCCATGTGCTAGAAGAAACACCACCTCTATTGAGGTCCAAGCTCAAGGCTTGTGTTGAAAACTAGGTGAAGGATACATAGAAGGACCCAAATAGTCTCTTATATAGTGTTTGTTGATCATGAAAAGCTCCTTCAAACGCATTAAAACAACGATCACGATCTTCAATAAAGCAAAATAAAACTCCATCGTTCGTCCATCATAAAGCATTCTTTTGCGAAAAAATCGGGTTTTAATAAAACATCTTAAAAGCTGCCGCCACGTGATTTGTCGATGTTGGGAATCAAACTTTGGTCGATTGGATGGGAGACCACTCACGTAGCCAAGGTGCTCAACTAATTTTTTCTTAGAGGGACTGAATAGAAACTGTATATATGCTAAAAACTGGATAAATAATGACCAATTTATGACCAATTGGCATTGTTTCCAACATTTTCAACGGAGAGAACTATAAAAATGATCCTCTTTGCAGGCTTGTGGTGGCCAACTCTACATATGGATGCGGACACCTATGTACGAAGTTGTGAGACTTGCCAAAGGGCCAAATATCCGAATCGATGGGATGATATGCCATTGAGACCTATGGTTTGCGCTAGAGCATTTTCCAAATGGGGTATCGATTTCATAGGACCCATTAACCCACCAGCCAAAGGATCACATGCCGAATACATAATAGTCGCTACAGATTATTTGACTAAATGGGTAGAGGCAAAGGCTACTAGGAAAAATGATGCTTAAACCACGGGTAAGTTTCTTTTTGAGCACATCTTCACTCGCTTTGGATTACCAATTGAGAATGTGAGTGACCGAGGAACGCATTTCATTAATGAAGTAATAGAGTCCTTAATGAATGAATTCTTAGTGATCCATAAAAAATCGGCCCCTTATCACCCTCAAGCCAATGGTCAAGCTGAAAGTTCCAACAGTGTGAATGGACTGGGCAGGAGTTATCCAAGCAACTAGACCAAATTGAGAAGCTACATGAGACTAGAATACAAGCGGTTGTCGGAATTTATGCGGCCAAGAGAAGACAAAAGGCATATTATGATGCACACATCAAAGAAAAAGGACTAAAAGAAGGAGACTTAGTTCTGGTCTACACCTTGAAGCAGCATGCCAAGAAGTTACAAAAGCACGGATATGGACCCCTAATAATCAATAGGATTTCCACTAGTGGAGCGGTTAATCTAGCTACTCTGGATGGAGATATTCTTCCTAACTACATAAGTGGATGTCGAGTAAAACGATATATGGAGCCATTGATGGACCAAATGTTAGCACACCTTGTAGCTGCACAAAATAGGAAGAGAGAGGAAGAGCGGATTAGAGAGGAAGCACGTCAAGAAGCCTTAGAGCATATCAAGAAATGGAAAGAGTGGATAAGGCAAAGAGATGAACGGTATCTACAAGGAGAAGAGCCTATTCCCATGGCTAACTATCAGGTTCCTAAGTTCGACACAATCAATGTCTGCATCTCCCAACCATACTTAAACCTAGGAATTGGAATGATAGAGTACCAGCTAATAGATGCCTTGATAGATTCAGGAGCAGCACTCAGTTGCATACGGAGTACAGTCATCACGCATCTTTAGTTGATTATAACACCTACGAAAGCACACATGATAGGTGTGGGAGGTCAAGTTATAGCATGCATTGGAGAAGCTACAATATCCCTCCACCTAGGAAATTCAACTATGGAACAATGAGTTCTAGTGTGCAGAGATGAGGATCTAATAGAGAACTTGATCCTAGGACAAGACTGGATCATTGAGAATGAGGTGAGCATCCACCTAGCTCATGGATACATTTCATCCAAAATTGGGCACAAGGAAATCTTTAGTCTATTAGAAGAGAAACCCTCACATGGACTTGATGACATCAAAAGTGCTAACCAACTTGTGGAAGAGCACATAGCAAATGATTCCATCACAAATCAATCTGAGGAAAGTTCGACTGAAGAAAGGATTTCAAACCCCAATGTATCCAAGGAGAAAGTAGATTCATCTTACTTGAATGGTGAACAGAAGGGAACCAAGGAGGACAATGCTCCTAAAGCCTTCTACGTAAAAGAGAGATCATTAGCGTGGAAACCCACTACTGGCTTCTCGCAATCAAGAAATGCTAACCTCAAGTGGGTTCGCAAGGATCGAATGAAGAAATCAGAGATGGCAATGCCAGTACAAGTCATTCATCATAGGAAGACAAGAGCGGACACGGGTACTTCTTCACCAAAATCAGAACCAAAGCAACTCCTGAGAGTATGGCTGCCAAGGTCATTGCTAGAGGCCCAAAGAACTCGACAACAAATATGGATCCCAAAGAACGTCAGACAAGTGGCCACTCAAGAGAGAGACAAACACGAAGAAACATTATATCAACTTAGCAAAACCATGAAGCCAAGAGAGACTTGTCACAGATATCAGAAAAGAAAGACCCCAACAACTCAGACAACAGAGAAAAAAGAAGAAACACATGGGACACGACAAAACGATAAAAAGACCAAGCTTCAAACTTCAAAAACAACATGGATATGGAAACCAAAGAAGTAGCAAACACCGGAACACCAAGACCTAAAAGATTTCATTTGCACACATGAAACATCAAATGGACCTAAAGTATCCATGATAGGGCCACATTACAAGGCCTTGCATTCGGCACAAGAGGTATATAACAAAATTAGTGGTGCACATTCCCCACTTGGGGATAGGGCATGGCTTCTACTTCCATAGGAATGGACCTACTATGTAAATAAATAAATGCTTCGGCTACACTAATTCATGCTTTGTTTTCAGGAGTAAAAATGAAAAATTATGCGGTAAGAGATCTTACTTGTGCAAGCAAGGGAAACAGAGTGACACAACGCATGAAATATCACTACAACACACATCACTAAACGACATATCTTCTACAGAAACTAATGCTCTTTACATTATGAGTGCAGATGGCTTCTGAAGACTCTGAAGCTACCATTCAAGAGGAAGTGCTGGAATTCTCTTTGCAAAGCATGACTAAAGCAAAAGGTCATTGGTTTAGAGATGATCAACCAACAAGGGATTTCTTATTCCTAGTAACCATTAAAATCATGGATACAGATCATCAATTCCCTATGATGTCCAAAGACTTCAAGGTAGTACATGAGCTCACATCAACCATGGACATAGCGAGGATTCATAAATACTTTGAGTTACCGATATAAAAACCTAATTTTCAGCAATGTGCCCAAGTTATGAATACTCTGCAGCCTGCCTTGCATGACCCACTGGTGTCAGAGGCTAGAGTCATGGACACCGTTGGTGAATGGGTCATTATCCAATTTACACATGACTTAATTAAGGAAGCTTTTGGATGGGAGAATGACGGGACCGCAGTATTGAAGGAAGAAAGTCGAGGAGCAAAGACCTGAACATTCAATGACATTAATCGCATTGATATTGAAGACGAAGTGAGACTCATCCATCAACACTTCTGCTTTCCCAACATGCACAGATACATTGCTCCGCAAAAGATCGTAGTACAAATGCTGTCACATGCTATTAAGCAAATTGGAAATCAAGTCAACATGACTCCATATATTCAAGAGCGGCTATTTGAGGCAAAGAAGCAGTGGAATCATAAGAAGTTTTTGAATGGAAGTGTCGCATTGACCATTCTAATATATCATGCCTTGGACATTAGAGAGCATTTGAGAGAGATGCCATCATCGGAAGCCATGGCCAAATATGCAAAGGTTGCAACAGTCCCTAGGAAGAAGAAGGGAGTCTAGGTCATTGAGGAAGCAAAAACAAGCTCCCAACCTAGAATGAGAGGTACCAAGAGACTAAGGGAAATGATGCAAGCAAAAGCAGAAGCTCCAGCCACCAAGAGGGCATATGTGCTTCCAAGAACGAGACTTGAAGAACGTCAACCTATCATAGAAGAAGAACTGGCCAAAGCAATGGAAGCCACACACCAGTACACCGAAGGCCAAGTCAATCTATCAGTCCAAGGGCACCATTATCAGCAAGAATAAAAAAAGAGGCTGACCAAGGTGCATAGATACAGGGAATTGGGTTAGTAAATTCAAGCTCATCATCAGATGCACAAGAAGAACCAGACACCTTCTTGTTGAATGTGGACATTCGAAGTGAGTCCAAGAATGATGGACAATGGGAGGAATTAAATGAAGTGAACAAGAATGCAGAAGTGGAAGAAATGAAGGTGGATCAAACGCCCATCAGCTCCAACCAAGACCAGGTAGGGAAGGAGGTCTCCCAAGAACGAGTACATGTCATCAAGTTAAATGAAGCTTCTAACATTCAAATCCAAGAGACTCTGCTTGTAGGAGAGGTATTATTCAAAAATCCCAAGGAAGAACTAGAAGATAATCTAGTGGAAGAGTCAGAACCTTTTACACCAATAAGGGTAGTGGCGGAACCCTCCCCTATGGATGTTACATTTCAAGGGAGTGCCACGAAAATTGTTAATAAGGAAGAAGAAAGTAAGGAACATGAAGTACAACTACAAATCAAGCAACCTCATAACGAAACCTTACATGTGGAGCAAGGAAAGGATGTAAGAATAGGAGAAGCTCCAAGCATCCCAAAAACTTGGTTAAATGTGGATGTTGCTCAGCTCAAGCCAGTGGTGCAACACATGATACAAACAACAATGGACACTCAACAATTAATGCTTGAGGCTAATGCTGATTATGACAGGGCAATGTGGGAAAAATGCCAATTCCAAGAGATCGGTGAGAATCTCTCTGCCCAATTGATTCTAGCACAAAAGAGCTTAGCAGAGAAAGAGACAGCAGTCCAAGCAGTCAAGAAGCAATGCAACACACTAGAAACAGAAAATAAAGAACTCAAAGCTTAATTAAAGGATTTGCAAAGCAAATATGAAGCTAGCGAGGCCAAAAAAACCCGAATGAACGCTAGAAGCAAAATCCTTGAATCGCAAATAAGAGTATACATGGACGAAGCAGATAACTTACGAAACAAGAACAAGGAGCTAATGACAGCACTTCTATGTAATCAACCAATAGAAGCTCTTGAAGTAACAGAAAATGCAATCTGAATATGATGCTATCATGAAAAATGGTACATGGTCTTTATGTGAGTTGATTCCTAGCAAGAAGGCCAATGGCACTAAGTGGGTATAAAAGCTAAAGTGCAAACGTGATGGAACAGTTGACAAGTATAAGGCTAGGCTTATTGCAAAGGGTTATGCGTAGCAAAGAGGCATTGATTTTGATGAAACCTTTGCTCCTACTTGCCAAATGACTACTGTTCATAGCATCTGTGCACTTGTAGCTCATCATGGTTGGAATGTACATCAATTGGACATTAAAAGAACATTTCTGAATGGTGACTTGCATGAAGAAGTGTATGTTTTTCAGCCCCATGGCTTTGTGCAAAAAGGGCATGAAATCCAAGTGTGCAGGTTAAAGAAGGCATTATATGGTTTAAAGCAAGCACCACGTGCTTGGTATGAAAAGATACATGCGTATCTAATTGCACATGGTTTTGAGAATAGTTCAATTGAAAGCACCTTATGTGTTAAGCGTGCTAATGATGTGCTTCTAATTATTGTGGTATATGTTGATTACATGCTGCTCACCGGTCCATATGACACACATATTGTTGATTTTAAGGCTGATTTGCATGCCTCATTTGAGATGTCTGTTTTGGGGCATTTGCATCAATATTTAGGCATTCAGTTTATGCAAGTTGATTGTTGAATGGATTTGTGTCAAATGAAATATATTGACACATTACTGCAGTGCTTTGGCCTTGAAGATGGTAAGCCTATTGCCACTCCTATGGAGACAGGTTTACAATTGAGTCTTCATGATGCTGGAGATGCATTTGATGCTATTCTCTATTAACAGGCTATTGGATGTTTGATTTACTTACGCATTACTCGACTAGATATTTTGTTTGTTGTCTCACAGATAAGCAGGTTTATGCATTGCCCAGGTATCAAGCATTGGCAGACGGTTAAGTGCATCTTTCGCTACTTGAGTGGTACTCTGCTACTTGGATTGTTTTATCCCAAGGGGGGATCACTATTGCTAGATTTGCATGATTTTTTTGACAGTGATTAGGCTGGTTTTTATGACACTCATGTGTCCACTAGTGGCTTTTGCTTCATGCTTGGTAGCTCATGTATATCTTGGTTGAACAAGAAGCAGCCTACTATGGCCACTTCTAGTTGTGAGGCTAAGTATAGGGAAACTTTCACAATGACTATTGAGTGTGTGTTGCTCAGAAGCCTTATGGTTGATTTGGGTGTTGGTCAGTCTTCTACCACCACCATCTTCACTGACAGTCAGAGCACATTGGTAGTTGGGAGGAACCCTGTGTTCCATGCTCGCACTAAGCACATTGAGGTGCATTATCATTATGTCAGGGAGAGGTTCCCTGCTGGGGTGATCAGATTGGCATATGTGCCCATGTAGGAGAACATTGTAGAACTTTTTACAAAGGCTCTACCTAGGGAGAAGTTTGAAGCTTTCCTCAAAGCTTTGGGCTTAGTTCCTTTTGTGGATTGATTCCACATAGCTTGGCACTTCCTTATACATGAGTGCCAGCTCCTTGTTCACCACATCACTCTGAAGGGGGATTTATTAATATATTTAGGTAGTGATGTGTGTGAACACTCTAGCATCATCGGGGCACTTTTTCCCCTCTTTAGGAGGTGTTTTTCCCCCTGCTTGTATATGTGCCTATTGCCCTAACGGGCTACTTATCTTTGTACATTCTAATGGAAATACATTGAGCATTGTGTGTTGTGCTCCAAGGTTCTTCTTTTTCCTTCTGTTGTTTGCATGCTTCCGTAGACCTCTAACTCCAACAATCACATGGAAGGTACCTTGCTACACATTTTTAGATAATCCATGCTAGGATGTCATCTTTAGAAGAAGAACTTGGCCAACTTTTGCCATCAAATTGAAGAACGATAAAAATTTTCAAGATTGGATCATTAACCCTTTTCTTGCACCACCACAAGGACCACCTACCATTGCCTACACGATGGCTACCATTTGTCATTGGTTACCATGATTACATAGAATGATAGACATTACAACATGTATGAAAGTAAAGAATTTCAAATTGATGCAAGCAACATTCAAAGTTTTTTGCAAAGTCAAGGATCTTCACGTCTCAATACCAGGATTTGAGCATGGTAAACTCAACCCACTACAATTGATTGGCCAAATCTTGAAGCAACTCTAGCCAAAGGCATTAGAGTAACTCAATAATCCCTAGAAATCCACCTCTTACAAAACTACATAGACCACTCCCTTCAACAAGAATCTATCAAGGATGAGAAATGTGAGAGGGATGGGAGTGTTGGAGCACAAGTCGAAGGTCATGCTAGAGGAAGTAGACATAAATAGTGTGGGGATATGTGAATCAATTCAAGCATGGCATGTGTGGAGATAAGTGGTATTGATTCATATTTTTCAAACATCAATAATTTTTCAGTCTTCAAACATTCAAACAATGATTCTTATCACTACACTTGTACGTTCAGAGAGCCAATTTTTTAGTCAACTCCATTTTGAGTAAGCCAAGGAGACCTCAAGCTTGAGGAGGTTAGTTAGATTCTACTTACAAATTTTCATAATTTTTGGAGCCCATTAGATACCTCAAATTAGCTTTATAACCTGTTTATTTTTGTGAGACATTGTATCTGAAACTAGCCAAATCTAGTAGAAAACTATAAATAGGGCTATACAACTCATTTTTTAGGGTGGTCTCTGCTAGTCATTTTGGGAAAAGAGGCTTGTAAGATCATCAAGAGCGATTGTAATTAAGAAGAAACTTCCTTCCAATGTTCATCTTCTTGTATCTACCTTGTGTGTATGCATCTTGTGTGCTTCTCACCTTCACCTTCACACACATCATTCACTCTTGATTGTCATATCATCCTCATGTCTCCACATATTAAAAATTAGGAGGTGAAGCTCCTTGACATGGTACTCATCCTTGTCTAGAGTGGGATTGGACTATGCATAAATTGACTCAATTGAAAAACTATATTGTGTATGTCCGACCTTGTGTTACATGCTATTAGTGGTAGAAGTGGACACAAAAGCTTGAGTAGACAAGGAAGTAGGAGGCAAGAAGGCCAACAAGAAGGCCAACAAGAAGGACAAGGCTCAAAGAAGGGACTGATTAGGCAAGGCAATCAATGAATATTTCTATCAAAATTTCAAACAAATTTTCATCAAAAAACGAGTTTTATCAGTACACATCATTGTAAATACCCATTTTTGGTAGTTTCTGTTGATATATTTAGGTAGTGATGTGTGTGAACACTCTAGGACCGCCGGGGCACTTTTTTCCCTCGTTAGGAGGTTTTTTTTCCCCCAGCTTGTATATACGCCTATTGCCCTAATGGGCTATTTATCTTTGTACATTCTCTAGTAATACAATCAGTCTTGTGTGTTGTGCTCCAAGCTTCTTCTTCTTCCTTGTGCTGTTCGCGTGCTTCTGCAGACGTCTAACTCCAACAATTGGTATCAGAGCAGGTCGTTGCTTCTTCTAGGGCGCCGTCGACACTCCTCCGTTTGCAGTCTCAGATTCGCACAAAATTTGGTGAGCATACTCAGGGTGTTTCCGAGATCAAAACCGCTTCGCTTTGTGGTGCCGAAATCGCGATCTGAGCTCGTTTCGGCCTCCGAACGCACTATCGCAGTGCTTGTGCAGGCTATTTCGTCCTTTTGTGCCAAAGGTATATACCAGTTTCTGTTCGCCAGTTTAAGCGTCTCGAAGTCTGCTACAGGTCTAGCAGAACTCGTCTGGGCAGTTCTGTTCAACTTTTTGAGATACAGTCAATTTTTTGCATCAAGGTATTTTAGTCACCGGCCATGGCTGAAAGCAGTGATGTATTCCGTATGTTGGCTGTTGAGGATAAGTTGGATGGTACCAACTACCCATTATGGGCTTATATGATGCGACATGTACTGGTTGCAAAAGGATTGTGGAACATTGTGCAGGGTGTTGAAAGACGTCCTGTTACACCTGTAACGACAGGTACTGCAAATACAGGTGTTGGAGCTGATAAAGATGGTGTCGAAGATGATATTCCGCAGATTCCTGTTCGTGCTGCTGTTTCTGTTGCACCTACTGCAGAGCAGATTCGTTGGGATGGCAGAGATGCCCAGGCACATGCATTGATAGCTTTGTCTGTCAAACGTGCCATTATTCCTCACATTCGCTCTTGCAGAACAGCAAAGGATGCTTGGGATACACTTACCACTTTGTACCAGGCTAGGAATGAGGCTCGTGTTGCTTACCTCCGAAAACAGTTGGAGAGTGAGCACATGAATGAAGGTGATTCTATGGACAGTTTTCTTACAAAGATCAAAGACCTGAAGGAACAATTGATTTCTGCTGATGAGGTTATACCAGATAGCTCACTTGTGCAGACCGTTCTGAATGGTCTTCCTGATTCATATCAGAGTTTTGCCTCTACTCTTCGGTTGATGATGAAAGGCAATCCGAATGCCTTGTCATTTGAGGAATTAGTCTCTGTTCTATTGCAGGAAGATCAGTCCAGGCAGAACAGGTCCATTATGCGTGTTGCAGATCAAGCTTTCCTGGCTAGTCAGAAAGGCAAAGGAAAATGGAGCTCTTCTACTAGTAAGCAGAAATCTGCAAATGCTGCACATTCAAAGAACCAAGACAAAGATGAGAAAAAATCAGAAAAGCAGAAATTGTTTTGTAAGTACTGTAAAGGCAATGATCATATCATAAAGAACTGTCCAAAACTGGCTGCTAAAGAGGCAAAGAAGAAAGAGGCTGGAATGGTTGTTGCAGAGGCCTCTACACCAAAAACAGAGTCTGCAAATCTTGTGCAGGAAGAAGAATGGGCGTTTACTACTGTCTGCAGTTTTGACCCATCTTCTCATGATCAGTGCATGTCTGCAGTAGACTCAGATGTTTGGTACTTTGACAGTGGGGCGACCAAACATATTACCTCGCAGCGCAGTTTCTTCTCTTCACTTGAGCCTGCTCCTACAGGGAATACTGTCACATGCGCCAATAACTCCTCTTATCCTGTTATGGGAGTTGGTAAGATCATTCTGACTACTGCTGATGGTAGTTCTTTCACTTTATCAGATGCTTTATTTGTGCCAGGGATCAAAAAGAATCTGTTATCAGTTTCTGCATTAGCCAAGATTGGCTTGGTTGTGAAATTTGTTGATGACAGGTGTACAGTCCATGATCTCTCAAATGGCGATGTGATTATTGCTTCTGGCATTTTATGTCGTGGGCTGTATAAGCTCATAGACTATGAAAGATCTGTGAATGATTCAGCATGTGGAGTTCATGATTCTCAGGCTATGTCAGATGCAAAGCTTTGGCATGCACGCTTTGGTCATCTGAATTTTGCTAGTTTGTTACGCCTGCAGAAATCTGAAATGGTGTCCTCTTTGCCCAAACTTGAGGCACCTGGAAAACATGTTTGTGAAGGCTGTATTTTGGGCAAAATGCAGCGTTCTTCCTTTCCAAAAGATGGTTCAGTTCGGGCTACGTAGAAATTGCAGCTTGTACATAGTGATGTCTGTGGTCCTATGCAGACACCCTCTTTTGGAAATTACCTTTACTTCGTGACTTTCATTGATGATTTTTCCAGGCATGCATGGGTATATCCACTCAAAGCAAAGTCCGAAGTGTTCATGTGCTTCAAACAGTTTTTGGTTTTGGCTGAAAATCTGTCAGCATGTAAAATGGGCACCCTCCGTTCTGATCGAGGGGGGGAATATATGTCTTCAGATTTTAATGCATTTCTGGCTGAACGTGGGATAAAACACCAGTGTACAGTGCCGTATACACCTCAACAGAATGGAGTTGCTGAACGAAAGAACAGGTCACTCATGGAGATGGCGAGGTGCATGGTCAAAAGTTAGGCTTTACCACATAGTTTCTGGCTTGAGGCTGTCATGTGTGCAGCATATGTACTGAACAGGTGTCCCACCAAAGCGTTGCAGTCTATCACTCCATATGAGGCTTGGCATGACCGCAAGCCATCTGTTGCTCATCTGCGTGTTTTTGGTTGTTTGGCATATGCATTAGTGCCTGAACAACATCGCAGAAAATTGGATGATAAGGCAGTAAAATGTATTTTTGTTGGGTACAGTTCTGAAAGTAAAGGCTATCGTCTGTATCATCCACAGACTAAACGCATTCTGGTTAGCCGTGATGTTGTCTTTGTGGAAGATGCTATTCAGCCATTGCTTTCATGTACTAAGGAGACATCTGTTAGCTCCAAAGACATGTATGATACTTTGATGCCTCTTTTTACAGGTGGACAGGCTAGCGCTGGTCCTAATGAGGCAACTTCTCAGCCTTTGTAGGTTTCATATGATGATGCAGATCATTCCATTTCTGATGCAGATTTACATGATGCACTTGTTGATGAGAGAGCTGATATTGAACAGGCAAAAACTATGCCAAAATGGCTGGTGCAGACTTTGCGTGACAGCAAATTAGATGCACCTTTGTCATATCGTACTCGTTCAGGCTCTCATAGTACCTCCTTTGCATCAGATTGCTATGCTATGGCTGCATCTAGTCTCTGTGATGAGAATGAGCCTGTTTCTTTTGATGAAGCACAAAATTCAGAAAATTGGATGGCTGCTATGCAATCTGAATATGATGCTATAATGAAGAATGGTACATGGTCTTTATGTGACTTGCCTCTTGGCAAGAAGGCCATTGGCACTAAGTGGGTATACAAGCTGAAGCGTAAACCTGATGGTACAGTTGACAGGTATAAGGCTAGGCTTGTTGCAAAAGGTTATGCGCAGGAAAGAGGCATTGATTTTGATGAGACCTTTGCACCTACATGCCGTATGACTACTGTTCGGAGCATTTGTGCACTTGCAGCCCATAATGGTTGGAATGTACATCAGTTGGACATTAAAACAGCATTTCTGAATGGTGACTTGCATGAAGAAGTGTATGTTTTTCAGCCCCGTGGCTTTGTGCAGAAAGGGCATGAAAACCAGGTGTGCAGGTTAAAGAAGGCGTTATATGGTTTAAAGCAAGCACCACGTGCTTGGTATGAGAAGATACATGCCTATTTGATTGCACATGGTTTTGAGAACAGTCCAACTGAAAGCACCTTATATGTTAAACGTGCTAATGATGTGCTTCTGATCATTGTTGTCTATGTTGATGACATGCTGCTCACTGGTCCTATTGAGACACATATTGCTGATTTTAAGGCTGATTTGCATGCCTCATTTGAGATGTCAAATTTGGGGCATTTGCATCACTATTTGGGCATTCAGTTTATGCACGTTGATGGTGGAATGGCTTTGTGTCAAACGAAATCTATTGACACATTATTGCAGCATTTTGGCCTTGAAGATTGTAAGCCTATTGCCACTCCTATGGAGACAGGTTTACGATTGAGTCTTCATGATGCTGGAGATGCATTTGATGTTGTTCTCTATCAGCAGGCTGTTGGATGCTTGATTTACTTATGCATTACTCGGCCAGATATTCAGTTTGCTGTCTCACAGATGACAAGGTTTATGCATTGCCCAGGAGTCACGCATTGGAAAGCGGTTAAGCGCATCTTTCGCTACTTGAGTGGTACTCGGCTACTTGGGTTGTTTTATCCCAAGGGGGGATCACTACCGCCAGATTTGCATGCTTTTTCTGACTCAGATTGGGCTGGTTGCTATGACACTCGTGTGTCCACCAGTGGTTTTTGCTTCATGCTTGGTAGCTCATGTATATCTTGGTTGAGCAAGAAGCAGCCTACTGTGGCCACTTCCAGTTGTGAGGCTGAGTATAGGGCAGCTTTCACAGCGACTGTTGAGTGTGTGTGGCTCAGACGCCTTATGGCTGATTTGGGTGTTGGCCAGTCTTCTGCCACCACCATCTTCACTGACAGTCAGAGCGCATTGGCAGTTGCGAGGAACCCTGTGTTCCATGCTCGCACTAAGCACATTGAGGTGCATTATCACTATGTCAGGGAGAGGTTCTCTGCTGGGGAGATCAGCTTGGCATATGTGCCCACGCAGGAGAACATTGCAGACCTTTTCACGAAGGCTCTGCCTAGGGAGAAGTTTGAAGCTTTCCGCAAAGCTTTGGGCTTACTTCCTTTTGTGGAGTGATTTCCACATAGCTCGGCACTTCCTTATACATGAGTGCCAGCTCCTTGTTCATCGCATCACTCCCAGGGGGGATTTGTTGATATATTTAGGTAGTGATGTGTGTGAACACTCTAGGACCGCCGGGGCACTTTTTTCCCTCGTTAGGAGGTTTTTTTTCCCCCGGCTTGTATATACGCCTATTGCCCTAATGGGCTATTTATCTTTGTACATTCTCTAGTAATACATTCAGTCTTGTGTGTTGTGCTCCAAGCTTCTTCTTCTTCCTTGTGCTGTTCGCGTGCTTCTGCAGACGTCTAACTCCAACAGTTTCAACTCCATTTTGTGCAACTCAAGGAGTCCTTGAGCTTGAGTATTAGAAGAGCCTATATATTGGTTTTCATATTTTATGGAGCTCGTTTGAGCCCTCAAATTAGTCCAAGGACCTAATTTTTAACCAGGCCAAACACTAGGTCTGAACTAGGCCAAATTTAGTGAAAAACTATAAAAGGAGCTAGAGAGCTCACTTTTGAGGTTGGATTTTTTAATTTGTATGAGGATCTCTTCAATGAAATATTCCATTGTTTTACTCGTTGTTCTACATTGTGTGCACGTGTGTATGTGTGTGTGTGTTCGTCTATCATGATAGACCCATCCATCATGACAAATTGGACCCAAAAATAGACAATAGAGACCATCTATCACGATAGACCCATCTATCACAACAGACAAAGATTCACGATAGATAATAGGTGATAGACATGTCTATTGCGACAAACAGGCATCCATGACAGACCTATCTATCGCGATAGACACCATCTATCATGATAGATAGAATGTCTAGCATTTTTTATTTTTGCAAATTTCTATCAATTTGAGCCTAACTTTTGGGAACTTTTTAGGGTTTTGGAGCTATTATGTGGTAAGGAAGGTGCTACTATGGAAGAAAGCTTGCAAAGAGCATTTTGAGCACCGAAGCTAATTCAAGCACAAGACTCGAGGTTGGAAGAGTACTCAAACCCCTTAGTCAATTTTTAGCTTAAGCTAAGCATGATAAGTGGCATTAATAATAAGGGCAATGATAAGAACTAATTAAGTCCAAGAAACCCTAAATTCTTTCAAGTTCAAGAGTTAAGTAGAGTAATGAGCAGTGATAAGTGTAATGAGCAATTTTTAGCTTAAGCTAAGTGTGATAAGTGGCATTGATAATAAGGGCAATGATAAGAACTAATTAAGTCCAAGAAACCCTAAAAGGAAAAAGCATAATCGATTGATCAAACAAGAATTAACACTAAACTTAAAGTATTCTTGACAACATGATTGTTAAACACAAGTTTTTGCATCAAAAGAAAACTTAAAAGAACAAGTAACTAATACACAAAACACTAAAAGATTGTTGTACTCCAAAGCTTGAGAAAGTAATTAAATTAATGAACCGTAGATCAGACACACACCTACGTAAAATTGATAGACAAAGCCTCCGATTAGTTGAGGTAATTGGCAACACATTGCTAGGTCTTGGGCTCAACAATTGAGTGATCATCCTTACACTTTGAGCTCAGATACAAGCAATTCAGAGATATCCTTTAACATGGAGAGACCTACAAGAAGTTTAGGGTTAGCATATTTACGAACCTTAGAAGGTCCCTATAAGACTCAGTTGGAATATATCTAAACCAACCACTTAAGTGCTCGCATATATGAGGATGGTTTAAGGAGATCAATGGTCCAACTTAGGAATCTAGAACAACCCTTTGGAATTGAGCACCCCGTGGGCAAATTCAAAGAGGGATCCTGCATAGAAAGCAAGGAATCATGCATGTGGTGACTAGCTTACCTAGAAGGAAAAATGAGTTTGGATCAATCATACTAGAGTGTAAAATAAGAGACTTGGATCAAGAGAGCAAAGAGCAAGAATCTAAAACAACTAGAAGTAAATTTGGTTTGTCAAGGATTATAACTCCACAATAGATTCCCTAAGACAACAACAATATAAAAATCTATGTGAACAATGAAATAAATGAAGAATTTCGGAGGTTTAAACCCGGGAGACCTAATGAAGCAAATGGAGTGATGATTTCTGAGTTTAAGGATCTTGATGTTCTAGGAAAGGTCATCTATTTGGACAACACTTTTGAAATGATGTTTGTACTCATGGAGCATAGTAGACCTGCTTACACATGGAAGGGTGAAACTATTTTCCCCTCACACAAGTCGATTGATTCTCATAGTCAACATGGACAAGATATTTCATGTCCTAGGTGCACAAAAGGAAAAATTGAAAGAATGATCAGGAGTGAGCTTTGTGCACATGATAGGAAGAGAAAGACTAGGGTTAGAAATAAAAAAACCGTGATTGAGCATGAGGGCAACATCCAAACCCACGATGTCATTCAAATAACTAGTAGAATAAGTACCTCAAAAGTTAGGAGTGCCAAATAGACAAGCCCCTAGAATGGTCTTAGTGAAGCACTTTATACTTGTGAAGGAGATGACATGGCCAATGTTTTCCCAATGCAGGCTTTGAACCAAGGAAACCTAAATGCACAATATTTCCCATTGAGAGAAAATACATGAACCACATTGTGTAGGATTGTCCTTGTAACAAATATGCAGTTAGGCAAAACTACTAGTAGCCTTACTAGCAGCCAAGTAGATATCAAATCTAGTACCAACAAAAACCTTACCCAAGTCCATGGCAATATTATCCACCCCATTATCAGGCACACCCTAGACCTCAACCAATTTTAGGACACCAATTGACACCCCTTGCCAATGTAATTTTAGTCAAATATGCAACAACAAAAGATAATCTAAATAGAGCATTATCTCTAGCTTATCCTTTTATCTCAAAAAGTGATCTCAATGCTCAAAGCTTTGATTCAACACATATGGATACCCCACTAGCTTACTATAGTGAATTATCAGAGCATAATGAGATCCATAAATATGATGCACCATTGTTAGAACCTAATTGGAGCTTGAATACTCCAATGTGATGTACGTGAACCCAAAGCCATGATAGTGGTTTGGAAAATTGTCTGAACTAGAAGAGAGCCTTAAAGAAACAAAAACAAAAATAGTGGAACTCTCATCTCAAAATCACTCTTAGACACCAACACCATTCAATCCACCATCTCACACCCCACTATCCATTCCACCCCAACCTAGAGTGGGATCTGTCTTAGCGGATCCTACTCAAGAAGGCTTGGACATGATGTTCAAGGCCTACTAGGTTGGACTTCAAGAAGGGCCAAACCTAGCTAACTTGGATAAAAATTATCCCAAGGTGGACTTAGAGATTGAAAGGACCAAGATTTATGCAAAGATGGTAGAATTAGCTCAGGCTATGTTCCACGCACGTGATCTTTTCAATAAAAAAACTTACTTAAACTAGCATTATATTTTGAAGGAATTTGGAGAGATTAGAGCAATTGGTTGCTAAACCTAAGATGTTAGCAACACTAGAGGCTCAAAATAGTGGGAAACTTCCATAAGAAGTGTTTGTTCTTAATTTTATGAATGATGGAATACCTTCGTCTATAAACCAGTACTCCCAAGAGATCTTGAGAGAAATACAAGAGAAGAAATGGGCCAAAGAGAGAGAGAGAGAGAGAGAGAGAGAGAGGATCCTCCTCCAATTCAAAAGTAGATGATCTCCATGATTGATTCCCCCAAGACATTCCTTCTATATACAAAGAGTAGGAACATGTGAAATCAAGTGAACAATTAGGCTTCGAATCCAATTCCCTATAGAAATTGCCTCATTTTACAGGTCCTTTGGATTCAAGGTCTATTCATATGAGAGCTCCCATAGATGAGAAACCAAAATTTTGTTCTACCTAAGAAGACAAAAATAGTGAAGAACACTAAATTGTAGTGCCATCTCACTTTAGAAGAACTACGTAAAATGAAACTTGAGTTTGTGGAAGCATGTAGGAAGTGAAGTGCCAAAAGTTGCTAATTCCCACTCATTTTACAGGCCCTTTGGATTCAAGGCCTATTCGTATGAGAGCTTCCATAGTGATGATGAGAAACCAAAATTTTGTTCTACCTAAGAAGACAAAAATAGTGAAGAACACTAAAGTGCAGTGCCATCTCACTTTAGAAGAACTACAAAAAATGAAACCTGAGTTTGTGGAAGCATGTAGGAAATGAAGTGCCAAAAGTTGCTAATTCCCACTCTTATGCAGGAACTCAAAACACAGTACCAGAGATGCCTATAGAAAAGATAGGAGATATGAGCGAAGGAGAAGTGGGAAATACATATCTTTTTATCACATACCAAGGCCATACAATGAAAGCAATCTTAGAATTAGCAGCAAGAGTTTCCATTTCCACCACTTCCCTATGGAAACATTGGATTAAGCCAGCTTTAAGATCCACTAGGATGAAGCTGTGAATTGTAGATGGACATATAGAGAAGCCACTAGGATTTCTAGTAGGAATATCCCTCACTACTTGTGGTGTAGAGTTTAAACATACATTTTCCATCTATGAGTTTTGAAAGAATCATGTCTATGAGATGATCTTGGGTAGACCATTCATGAGACAATTGCAGATAGTATAGGATTGGGCAACCAATTCCTTGTACTTACAACACTTAGGGGTAACTAAAAAAGTCAATCTCAAGGACTATTCTCATAGGGATATACCACCCCTACAATGGAACCTAGTCCATAAAACATTAGATGAGACAAAATTAATACGCTCCATAGGATCATACCCTTGTTGGGTGCATGAGAATACACACATATGGATGTGTAAATTTGCAGTGGAAGAGGATAAGAGATTGGGAGTGAGAAATTTAGGTGCTACAAAAAACCCTAGACCAGTTCAAGACCTAGGCTATGCACCTATGATCTTTTCAAATGAGGAGTTTGAACCCCATGGTTGGGTAGAGATCTTAGCTATGATGGACATAGCAGTGGACGAGGAACAATGGATCCCCCATTGTGATGAAGATGGCTATGAAATCTTGGTGTTTATGTGTGAACCTATCCTTGAGAAGTGTGAACCTAGTATGAATGTACACGAAGAAATGAGTAACACAAAATTCAAATCCATCCTTATGGACCCATTTTATGCCTAAGAAGAAGAATACTTGTACATGGTAGAAGATCATCCTCAAGGATGGGAAGAGATTAAAAATGATGTGATGTTAGCTATAGAAATAGGCACCAAAGGTGAGAAGAAGAAACAAAAGAACAAGTACCCCACGCACGAAGAGGAAGAATCCTTATTTGAAGTAACAGGCAATTTCAAGAAGTAAAAAATAATGGATAGAAAAATCATGTTAAGGATGCCTAAGTGAGAAGCTCTCATGGGAGAATCTTATGATAATAAAGAACAAACTAAGAAAATTGTAGTGACCATAGAAGACGAAGAAGAAAGATGCACATACATACAATACATTGTGAAAATTGGCGATTAGGCCTATTCCTTGTCTGATCGGTATTGATGACTTAATCTGCCTTGACCGCTAACACTCCCCCTTTCTTGCATCTATCGTCCCTGATATACTCTTGTTGTGGAGGTCATTCTGTGTAATATTGGACCGCGTCAGCATCCAATTCATGTTCTTTGAGTCTGATTCTTCTGGCTAGATCAGTCATGAGTTGATCCCAATCCACAAGACATCCGGATGTGGAATTCATAACTGCTTAGCATGCAAGGCTTGCTTGACCATGAAGAGGTGTAAAAAATGGGTGGGCCTTGCTAGGAACATCTCTTAATGATATTTCCAAAATCTCATGGAGAACATGTCTTCAAATGTTTGTTTATAACAGGCAAGTAAGTATTTTATGCATGCGTGCCAAGGATATACAATATTTACAGAAGGCATGATTCTTATATCGTAAATCAAATCTAGATTGCCCTCATTGAAACTTGGTGCTAAGATAAATGGAGCTTTTACTTTGCACAATCTTTTGAAAACCAAAACAATGAGCTCAAAAATCTTGATACACATTTTAGCAGCTACATCAAGCATATTCTTCAATCATGGAGTCTAATGGTGAATGATTGATATCATGTCGGCCACTATAGGAGGTCCTCTAGGTGGAGGAAAGTATGGATAATTCAACCAATCTAAACATCCAAGATTGTTTCTAACTTTGACTGCAAAAGCTAGCCATGGGCATCTTCTAGGTAATAGTCCATAACATGGATTGGACATGATATGCAGTGGTATAGTGGACCATGTTTGCATCATCTTCGGATCAGTTTCTAGCAAATTGTGATGCCCATTTGGTTGAAATATGGTGCCCCATTGAGTCCACTTTGGAACATCTCCAAGTTGGAATTGAGTGGAAAATGTAGGTTCTTAGGCTATGAATCACTTTATCTCTACATTGTAATCGAATAACATCACGAAGTAGGGCATATATTGGAATTTGGATATTGTAACTAGGCATTGATGCGACAAGTTTTGAAAGTATTATGACTGAAGCACTATTTCTTCAAGGTTAGACATTGATTGTATTTGAATGGTCATGCGATCATCATGTGTGTGTTTGATTTCCTCTACTTGTTTAAGCCACTAGGATCTAGGTGCTTCATACATTTCTTGACATTCCTCAGTGACAAGACCCCCTAGTACCGATTGAGGCTCATATAAGTCTTCAAAGGTTTCATCTACTAGGATCTCCACTAAGTCTTTCGGGTCAAATACCTCTTGTGGTGATGATGGCCTCTTGTATAGTGACAACTTAGTTTGTAATTTGTCAATTTTATTTTGTAAAGCTTCTACCTCTTTTGAATCTACAAAAATCAAAATAGCTTCGGGAACTTGGGTGCTTGTAGAGGGTTGGTGACAACGTACTTGGTTGACCTCTTTTGTTAACTATTCGTACAATTTTAGGAAGTTGGCATGTTCTTCTTGGAGTATGCTTTCAATGGATATACCCATGCATGCCTAGAAAAATCATCAATGAAAGTCACAAAGTAAAGATAGCTCCCAAAAGAATGTGTCATGCTGCATTTTGCCCAAAATATAGCCTTCACATACATGTTTACTAGGTGCCTGAAGTTTGCGCAAAGAGGACACCATTTCAGATTTTTGCAGGTGTAGCAAACTAGCAAAATTTAGATGAACAAAGCATGCATGCCAAAGCTTTGCAAAGCTTTGCATCTGATATAGCATGAGAATCATGTATTGCACATGCTGCATCATTCATAGATTTTTCATAGTTTATGAGCTTATACCAACCATGACATAAAATGCCAGAACCAATAATGATGTTGCCATTTGATAGATCATGAATTGGACATCTGTCATCAACAAATTTCACAAGCATGCCAATCTTGGCTAAAGCTGAAACTGATAACAAATTTTTCTTGATCCTTGGCACAGATAAAGCATTGGACAATGTAAAATAACTACCATCAACAGTAGTCCGAATGATCTTACCAAATCTAATGATAGGATACGAGGAGTTGGTGGTGCATGTGATAGTATTCCCTATAGGGGTAGGCTCAAGTAAAGGGAAGAAACTACGCTACGAGGTAATATGTTTGGTTGCCCAACTATCAAAGTACCAAACATATGAGTCTACTATATACATACACTATTCATGAGAAGATGGGTCATAACTGCAAACAGTGGTAAATGCCCATTCTTCATTCTGTACAAGATTAGCAGACTCTATTTTGGGTGTAGAGGCCTCTGCAACAACCATTCCAACCTATTTCTTCCTTGCCTCTTTAGCATCTAGTTTTGGACAACTCTTTATAGCATGATCATTTCCTTTACAATATTTGCAAAACAATTTCTGCTTTTCTATTTTCTTCTCGTCTCTGTCATCCTTCTTTTATTGTGCAAAATTAGTAGATTTTTGCTTACTAGTAGAAGAGCTCCATTTACCTTTGCCCTTTTGACTAGCCAAGAAAGCTTGCAACACACATAATGGACCTGTTCTGCCTAGAATAATCTTCTTGCAATAGAACAATGACTAACTCCTCAAATGTTAAGGCATTTGGATTGCCTTTCATCATCAAACAAAGAGTAGAAGCAAAATTCTAATATGAATAAGGAAGACCATTTAGAATAGTCTGCACAAGTGAACTACCAAGCAAGACTTCATCAGCTGAAATCAAATGTTCCTTCAAATCTTTGATCTTTTTTTAGAAAATTGTTCATGGAGTCTCCTTCATTCATGTGCTCACTCTCCAACTTTTTTTAGAGATAAGAAACATGAGCCTCATTCCTTGCCTGCTATAAAGTGGTAAGTGTATCCCAAGCATCCTTAGCTATTCTATAAGAGAAAATGTGAAGAGTAATGGCACGTTTGACAAAAAAGTCTATCAATGCATGTGCCTGAGCATCTCTACCATTCCAAAGAATTTGATCTCCAGTCGGTGCCACAACACAAACATGAACATGAAGAATATTTCCATCTGCATCACCTTCAACAATTGTATTTGCAGGTGTAAGGACGTGTTTCAACACCCTGCAGAAGGTTCCACAGTCCTTTTGCAACCAATACATAACACATCATATAATCCCATAATGGGTAACTGGTACCGTCCAACTTATGCTCAGTAGCCAACATACACAATACATCACTGCTTTCAGCCATGGCCATTGACTAAAATACCCTATTGCAAAAAAATGACAGTATCTCAAAAAGTTGAACAGAACTACCCTATTGAGTTCTACTAAACCTGTAGTAGACTTTGAGACACTTATAATGGAAAAAAAAACATCTATATATCTTTGGCACAAAAAGACAAAATTTCCAGCAGAAGTGCTACGATAGTGCATTCAGAGGCCAAAACAAGCTCTAAGTATGCTCACCAATTTTTGTGCAATTTTGACACTGTGATCAGAGGGGTGTCTACAATGACCTAGATGAAGCAACAACTTGCTCTGATACCAATTGTTGGAGTTCGAGGTCTACGAAAGCATGAGAATAGCAGAAGATTGGAGCACAACACACAATACTGAATGTATTACCACTAGAATGTACAAAGATAAGTAGCCCATTATGGTAATATGCATATATACAATTCGAGGAGAAAAGCCTCCTAAAGAGGGGAAAAAGTGCCCCGATGGTCCTACTGTGTTCACACACATCACTACCTAGATATATCAAGACCAATTTGAGCCACAATATCCACTCAGAGATGATCCTTCCATTAGGGGAAAAAATGAACCCTGTTTGGGCCTTTTAGCTTAAGGGTTGATTAGTGATGGACCAATGAGGTGAGGGTGGTGGCCACAGTCTAGTGTCTTAATCACATAGGCTAGGCCTAGGCTTCCCTTGTTTTTGTGTGGTCAAAGAGGAGAAAACCATCCAGAAATGGTGGTTTTGGCTACTGAAAGTTTTGGAATTCTCGAAAATGAGTTATAACCGTTTGATTGGTTCAGAAATCCAAGGGATGATATTGAATGACAAAAGTCAAGGCATCCATTCCTTTGGGCCCTTGGATTAGCAAGGCATCCAATGGTTGAGATTGTAGCAAGCTAGAGAAATGCGCCTTTTTATAACGGCCATCAAATTTGGTCTTCGATCGGACAGCAAGCAAGTTTCTCCATTAAAAAAGAGCACTCGAATTGCTAGCCCTTGGATCTTCTAGCATCAAATGGTAGATTTTGAATGGAAAAAGCAAAACGGCACCTTATATCCTCAACCATCCGATCTAATGTAGATCCAAAGGCTCATGGCACTGCACGATTGGAGATCAGCCCCGTTTGCGGACTGTCGTCAGATTTGGGATCCATCCAAGGGTTGGAAAGTGTGCAGAGGAGTGAACAAAAAGCCTTCTTGAATACTTCCAAATTCCCATGAAATTTTGACACTCTCTCTCTAAAGATCCACGAGCCTTAGTCTTAGCCATTGATTTCACCCATCCAATGGCTCTAAAAATTTTGTCTTTATAATTCAAATGCAAAAATGGTCAAATAATATTATTTTTCAGAATACCACTGATGGTTTTGTATGCCCCCTTAATCCACTAGATTAAGCATTTTAATCCCTAAAAATTAGGGATCCTTACAAGGCCCATGCAAGGTTCATTTTTTCCCCTAATGCATCGTAAAGAATACCATACTCAATGGTTCATTTGACGAACTTGAGTATCTACATGCATGCCTTCCAATGAGTTAGACACGGCTTATTAGAGAACCTGCTTACTACGCCAACGGCATAAGAGATATCCGGTCTGCTATTACACAAGTAAATGAAACTTCTGACTAATCTCTTGTATCTTCCAATATCCTTCGGAGGTGAAGTATCTTCAATGGATAATTTTGTGTTGACTTCCATTGGTGTAGAGATTTCTTTGCAATCCTCCATGTCAAATGCCTTCAATACATGCCTCACATACTTTTGTTGTGAGATAAAGATCTTCCCTAGTTCTTGCTGGACTTCAAGACCTAAGCCATATTGCATTAAGCCCAAATTCGTCATTTCAAATTCTGAACTCAAGGCATCTTTTGTTTGATTAACAAGTGCATAATCATTTCCAGTGATTACAAGATCATCTTCATAGAGTACAAGCACAATTGTCTTCCCTCTTGACTTTAGAACATAAAAATTAGCTTCAGAAGCATATCTTTTGAATCCTATATCCAAAAGATACCTATCTATCTGTTGGTACTAAGCTCTTGGGGCTTGTTTAAGCCCATATAATGCCTTTTTTAGCTTACATACTTTGTTCTTTGAATGGGAAGCCTCAAACCCTATTGGCTGAGACACATATATCTCCTCCTCGAGGTCTCCATTCAAGAACGGTAATTTGACATCCATGTGGTATACTGCCTGTTGTCTATGTGCAGTCATTGCTAGTACTTTCCAAATAGTAGTCATCCTTGCTATTTGGGCAAATGATTCATCAAAGTCAATGCCTTCAACTTGGAAATAGCCCTATGCAACAAGTCTAGCTTTGTACTTTTCTAACGTACCATCAGCCTTGTATTTTAGCTTCTAGATCCACTTGGTGCTGATGACCTTCCATTTTGGAGGTCACTCCACTAGCTCCGAAGTTCCATTCTTCATGATATTTTTGTATTCTATTTGCATAGCAGTGCTCCAGTTTGGATTTTGGAGTGTTTCTTCCACACTTGTCAACTCCTTTGCTTGTTTGTCGATAATTTCAGCCATCAATGCTGAGTTTACAATATGGGTCTCTACCCGTCTTTGTTCCTAGATCTATTCTCTATGACCACCTTGGACCATCTGAAATCTGTTCAATTGAATGTGGGATGGGATTTGTAGAATCATAGAGCTGCCTTACCCATCATGGCAATGGATTTTCTACTTGAGTGACTGCAGGTTGGTGACTTACAGTCTCATTGTCTAAGGATGATGCTTCTTTCTCTTCCATAGAAGGGCTAGCTCTTGGGTTAGGTTCATAGTGGATTACTTATTTCTCTATTGATAGAGTGGAAGCTTTCTTTTCTTCTTCCACTGCATGTGGTTGGTCCAATGTAGTGGAATAAGATCGATAGGTAGAGTAGTGAGAGGCAAAAATTCACTAATAGAAACGTACATAGATAGAGAGACAAAGAACTCAAATTCTCAATCTCACTAGTAATGTATATACAATGATGATACTATCCACCCATGCACTCCCATTGTGTAGCTACAATGGAGATATGGAAAATCTCTAGATGAAGGTCTTTATAGTGTGTATAATTTTGATTTACCTCAATAACTAGTCCTACCTAATCCTCTAATTTAGGCATGATCTCTGGGACTTCCTAATGCTATGTTTTAGGTGTAATCATCTGGATCATCTGTAACTATGGAATAATCCATATTACATATATTGGACTGAGTAAACCATCAGACTGAACACCCATCGGACTGGACACCTTCCACACTGGACCTATGTAGTTCCAGACAAACCATTGTAAGTCCAAAATGGACACCCACCAGACAAGCCACCGAATAAATCTGGACTACCGAATTGGTCACCGTAGTTCTGAACATATTGACTACTGAATTGTCATACCTTTGGACTTCCTCCAAAATCCCAGACACATAATTCCGGATTGATTGACTACCAAACTCCCATACCTCCAGAATTTTGGTGTGCCTAAAGTATATGCCCTGACTAGCCTTTTGACTATACTTCATATAGATCATCTAGAACTTTTGTTGGTCTCATGTAGACCTCATCACAAATGTCTGTACTCTCATAATGGCTTGTGCTCATAATGGAGGCCATACAACTTAGAGTACTATGGATCATTTTTGGTCATGTGTGGGTGGAGTATTGAGTATATCTAACATGCTCTCTGTGTACTATGTGTTTTGTATGTGTTCTGCAAGACCCATGCAGAGTACTATGCATGAAATTTGGAGCTTGGTCTTCTACTTAAGAGGGTATCATTGTGGAGCACTCAATAAGGAGAATCCACTCAGTGGTGGATTTCCATTGCACCACCTCAATGGTATTAGAGTGTTTGGATGCAAAAGCATTGTTGTTTTTGTGTGAGTGAAGTGAGGACCCATCCACCCAGTCGAGGCTTTCGACTAAGACTGCGACCAAGGCATAGATCTTGGCATTCCTTGTCATCTGAGTCAGTGAAGTCACCATTTTCACATTTGGCTGTGCAAGGGAGAACATCAACTATCAAGGAAGATGGAGGTTCCTATTACTTCATAGGAGGTCACCCATCCTAGTCTCCTTGAAGATCTCTTAACCAAAAATCTCTTGCCACTAAGTTACACGCTTCTGGTGTTTGAAAAGGGGGAAAGACTAAGGTCCACATTACGTTGAACATGTCTTGGGCCCGCAAAGCTTCATTCTTTGCTTTCAAAGCTTGTTTTGAAACATTTTGGGGGTGATTCTTGGAGCCATTGTGGAGTACTTTCACATATAGTTCTCTTTACACAAGTTTAAGAACATCAAGAAGAGTTTTCTTTGTAATTTTCCAACAAAAAATATTAAGCTTTGGGGCCGTGTTTTCAGCCACACCAGTAAATCTATAGGCTTATTGAAAGGTTTTCAGTTGTTGTGGGAGAGTAGCCAGATCAAGTTTAGGGAGCTTTTTTGAGCTTAAAAAACATAGTTGATAGACAATTGGAGGTGCTTTTGGCTAGTGTTTAGGCTGTAAATTTAGACTTTTAGTGCCATTTTACTACATATATTGAGCACATACACACTATGTATGCTTCTGTGGATATGGCTTATGTACATTCATGTGGTCATTGATATAGCAGGTATGTTTTTGCATAAAGACTTTGACATTGATGAAGAGGGTTGTGGTGAGGTTTCCCTAACTAGGAGACACCTGTGGATATGGCTTATGTACATTCATGTGGTCATTGATATAACAGGTATGTTTTTGCATAAAGACTTTGACATTGATGAAGAGGGTTGTGGTGAGGTTTCCCTAACTAGGAGACACTATGTATGCTTCTGTGGATATGGCTTATGTACATTCATGTGGTCATTGATATAGCAGGTATGTTTTTGCATAAAGACTTTGACATTGATGAAGAGGGTTGTGGTGAGGTTTCCCTAACTAGGAGACACCCAGATGTTGGGCTCACCATAGGAGATATATGATAGTTGTTCATAGATGCTCGATAAGCCTAGTTAGCTTCGTTTGATTAATTTGTTATATGCAATGGAGTGAATGATTAATGATTCACTATGCAACTTTACATGTCAATATTTTCCATTTAATGAGCTTTTTGACACTCATCATATGCTCATTTTGAAAAGGATACTCTGGCAAAACTTTTCCATTTTTCTTTCAACAATATAGTGGTCGATTTTACTCCTTGACATACTTATTGGTGTGAGCACATAAATTCTCACATAATCCTTTTGGTTGGTCACTTTTGTTCATTAGTCCATTTTTTTAGGAGATTCTATCAAAATTTTCCTAGAATATAATACTTGGTCATCCCTTTTTTGAGCCTTAGTGGTGTTTGGACTATTTAGCTTCGTTTTCATTCTAGTTAGTCTCAGTCATCATGGCATTAGAAATCTTAGGCACATTTTGTGGATCTAGGTCTAGTGCTAGTATTCCACGAGGAGCTATAACTTGTAGGGCAGAGATAATTTTGAGATTCGAAAATTTTATGGCACAAATATTTCTCTATGGAAGAATCAGATTAAAGATATGTTGATTCAAAGGAGACAATGGAAGCCAATAAATGGAATCTCAAAGATCATTGGGATAAGTTTGATGAAATGGTTTGGTCTACCATTAGATTTCACCTCATAGATAATGTTTACTTTAGAGTATTGGATTGTGAAAGCGTAGAGGAGCTTTGGAAGAAACTATGCAATACATATGAAAAAGAAATAACATAAAATAAAATGTATCCAATGAGAAAATTATATGATATTTTCATGAAGGACATGGTGTTCCTGCTCATCTAAATGATTTTGATGCTATATTCTCCTAGTTACATGCTCAAAAAATGGAGATGGGTGATGAAATGAAAGCAATGTTGTTGTTATGCATCTTTCCATCATCATGGGATACATTTTGCACAAACATTATCAATAGTGCACCTGGTGGTAAATTGGTCTATTATGACACACGTGAAGCACTCTTGAATGAGGATATTTGTAGAAAATGTATGGTTAACACTCAGAGTGGAGATGCATATAATGTTCATGATTCTTACCAAGGAAAGAACTAGCAACATGACAGGAGCAAGAACAAGGAAAAGAATGGTCAATGGAATAAGATTAGAAGTAAACCAAAGAATAGGGATATTGAATGTGATTACTATCATCAGAAAGGAGACATGAAAAAAGACTACTATGCGTTAAAGAATGCTAAAGGTAAAGAACATAATGTTGATGGACATGTTAAACAACTACCTATACCATCTACTTCGATTGAAGAAATTAATGCCATTTTTGATGATGCTGATGTGTTGACACTTGATATTATTGTGCCCATTGGTGCTTCTTTCCATGTGACACCTCATAGAGAATGGTTCTCTATTTATGCAGCAAATGTTACACTTATGTGTTCCTCAAGTAGCTTTGATGTGAACCTTTTCCCTATACATGGGCACTTTTTACTCTAGTGCTGGCTAGAGGTTTTTTCCCCATGTTACCACATACTTGATACTCTCATATGTGGTGGTACTTTGTACTTAGGGATATTATTCAGCTCTTATTTCAGTTCAGTTCATCGATCAATAGAGAGAGCTATTTCAACCATCGTCTTCTCCGTGTCTCTTGCTGCGTTTGTGCTCCTTGTGTGTGCTTCTTGTGTGTCTCTCGCACTTCTACACACACCCAACAGTGGTATCAAAGAAAGTTCAACTCCTTCTCAAGTTTTAGTTTTTCGTGTCATGGCGCGCGCGCACTTTAATAGTGCAAATCAACTTCGGAGCATAGAAGTGTGAATTTTAGCAGCCCGAAAACATTTCCACCAGGTGCGTTGGGGTTTTACCCCCATTTCGAAGCCATTCGTGCAGTCAGAATCGCCATCAGAGTGACGGTTTGTGAGCTGAAATTTCAGCACTCATTTTAGCTTTCGTCGAAGTGAAGATTTTGTCACATTCTTGTTCCCTAGTGAAATGGCAGGCAACAATGACTTGTTTGGCATGCTTCAAGCTGAAGATAAGCTTGATGGGACCAACTATCCGATGTGGTCCTACATGATGAAGCATGTTCTTGTTGCAAAACAACTTTGGAATATAGTGGCAGATGTAGATCGAAAATCGGTAGGTGCTTCTACTTCACAGTCTACTGTCACAGATGGAGCTTCTTCTTCAAGTACAGTGGTTTCTCCTTCTCCACCTACACAAGAGCAGCTTAGATGGGATGGAAAAGATGCTCAAGCTCATGCTTTGATTGTGCTTTCAGTGAAGCGTCATATAGTTCCACACATTCGATCATGTTCTACATCGAGACAGGCATGGGACACTCTTGCTTCTTTGTATGCCATGCGTAATGAAGCATGTGTTGCATACTTGAGGAAGCAACTTGAGGATGTATGTATGGCTGAAAATGAGTCAGTGGATGTGTATGTGACACGCATCAAGGACTTGAAAGAGCAATTGGCAAACATAGATGAGATCATTTCGGATGCATCACTCATTTCTACATTGTTGAAAGGATTACCGAAATCTTTTCAAAGCTTTGCTACTACACTCCGTTTGGTTGCAAAAGGAAATCCTAATATTTATGCATTTGATGAGGTTGTGTCTCTTCTTTTGCAAGAAGAGCAATCTAGAGTGAATAGGAGTGGTTTGATTGAGGGAATGCAAGCACTTGCTATCTCACAAAAGGGGAAAAGCAAGTATGGTTCAACTTTGGGTTCATCAAAACCAAAGCCTCAAGCTTCCTCGTCCACTCATTCCTCTAATGATGGTGATTTGCAAAAGAAGAAGAGATGCAAATATTGCCGGAAGGCTGGTCTGAATGAGTGTAGAAAACTTGCTAAACGCAATGAAAAGAAGAAGGAATCCGGCATGTCTATTGCTGAAAATTCAGCAAATGCAAAGAATGATGAAGCTAACATGGCTCAAGATTTTTGGGCATGTGTTGTTACATGTCATTATGATGCTTCTTTACATTCTAAATGTATGGTTGTGAGTGAGGCTGATTCGGATTGGTTCTTTGATAGTGGTGCTTCAAAGCACATAACATCATGCAAAAGATTTTTTGCCTCTTTGAAAGATGCACCTAAAGGAGGACATGTGGTGTGTGCAAACAATGCCTCTTATCCTATCATTGGAGTAGGAGAAATTGAGCTTACGGCTGCAAATGGAGGTGTGATTCTCTTGAAAAATGCATTGTATGTGCCCGATATCAAGAAGAACTTAATTTCAGTTCTATTGATTGCCAAAGCTAGACTTCATGTACACTTTGTTGATGATAAGTGTATGGTTCATGATTTCAGCAATGGCAATGTTATTGTGATGTCTAGTACATTATGTAATGGTTTGTATCGCATGGATACATACAAGAGGGTTGCCTCGAATGCCTTAGTTGCTCATACTTCTTCCATGGCTGAAATGGAGCTTTGGCATGCTTGTTTTGGTCCTTTAAACTTCAATAGTTTGCTCTACTTGCAAAAGAAGGACATGGTTATTGGCTTGCCTACACTTGAGTCCATTGAAAAGCATGCATGTGAAGGTTGCATTCTTGAAAAAATGCATCGTGCTTCTTTTCCAAAAGATAGTCATACACACACTACAAGATAATTGCAACTTGTTCATAGTGATGTATGTGGTCCGGTCAAGACTCCATCTTTTGGGAAGCATGTATATTTTGTTACCTTCATTGATGATGCTACTCGCCATACATGGGTGTATCCTATGAAAGCAAAGAATGAGGTATTTTCTTGCTTCAAAGCATTTTTAGCTATGGCTGAAAATTTTTCTTCACAAAAGCTTTTGACTCTACGCACGGATCGTGGTGGTGAATACATGTCACATGAGTTTAATGCTTTTCTTCGTGAAAGAGGTATTTCACACCAATGTACGGTGCCATATACACCTCAACAAAATGGTGTTGCCGAGCGTAAAAATAGAACTTTACTTGAAATGGCACGATGTATGGTTAAAGGAAAGCATCTTCCTCATAAGTTTTGGATGGAAGCGGTCATGTGTGCAAACTATGTGTTGAATCACTACCCTACAAAAGCATTGAGAGTCATCACTCCTCATGAGGCTTGGAATGGTCATAAGCCTATGGTTAGTCATATGCGTGTGTTTGGTTGTTTGGCATATGCTCTTGTGCCATCACAACAACGTCACAAACTTGATGACAAGGCAAAGAAATGTATATTTGTTGGTTATAGTGCTGAAAGTAAGGGATATAGGTTGTGCCATCCATTGAGGAACACAATTATTGTGAGTCCAGATGTGGTATTTGCTAAAAATTCAGTTTTCCCTCTACTTGAATGCAAAAAACTACCAACAGTTAGCTCACAAGATGTGTTCGATACACTCATGCCTTTGTTCTAAAATGGTGCGCTTGACTATGGCCATGTAGACCAGCCAACTGAGGTTCAAAGGGCTGAAAAATTCCAACCAAATAGGGCTGAAAATGCAGACAATTTCCAACCAAACATGGCTGAATTTCAGTAAAAAAATATCTAAACTGCTGGAAATTTCCAGCCACATATGGTTGAACATTTGCGTCAAAATATGGCTTAAACTGAGAATGAAATTCAGCCCATGCATGATGCACATATTGAAGATGTTTTACATAATGAACGCATGTCTATCAAGAGTGCATAATCTATGCCAAAGTGGCTGAAACAAACTTTGCAAGACAGCAAATTGAGTGCACCTTTACTTGGTAGAACAAGATCAAGATCTCACCATGCATCAAGTAATTTTGTGGATTATTCTCTTATTGCTACAACATGTAATGAAGAGCCACTTTCTTTTGAAGATGCATGTGACGATCCACAATGGATGAGTGCTATGCAATCAGAAATGGATTCCATACATAGGAATGGTACTTGGGAGTTATGTGAATTGCCAAAAGGAAAGAATGCCATTGGTACAAAGTGGGTTTACAAGATTAAGAGAAAATCTGATGGTAACATTGATCGCTACAAAGCTAGATTGGTTGCCAAAGGATATGCGCAACAATATGGCATTGACTATGAGGGAACTTTTGCACCTACTTCACGCATGACTACCATTCGTACCGTGGTTGCATTGGCTGCCCATCGAGGTTGGAAAGTGCATCAATTGGACATAAAAACAACCTTATTGAATGGAGATTTGCAAGAAGAGGTCTATGTGAAGCAACCTCCTGGATTGCTATGAAAGGGAAAGAGCATGTGGTTTGTTGCGTGCATAAAGCTTTGTATGGTCTCAAGCAAGCTCCACATGCATGGTATGACAAAATACATAAGCACTTGATTGCTCTTGGCTTCACATGTAGTCCGATTGAAAGCACACTCTATGTACGCAAAAATGGGGCTGATCTTATAGTGCTTGTTCTTTATGTCGATGACATACTCTTGACTGGGTCATGTGATGCAAAACTTGACATTCTTATGGCTGATTTGCAGCATACTTTTGATGTCACTTATCTTGGTCTTTTGAGCTACTATCTTGGCATCCAGTTTGTATCCGTTGAGGGGGAAATTGTTATGCATCAAGCAAAGTATGTTGAAAAACTACTTCAGCGTTTTGACTTTGAGGATTGTAAGCCAGTTTCCACACCAGTTGAGACAAGATTCAGGTTCACAGTTGAGGATTCCAATGATGCATTTGACACTTCTCTTTATCAGCAAGTTGTGGGATGTCTTATATATGCATGCAATACAAGGCCGGATATACAGTGTGCAGTTTCCCAGTTGAGTCGAGCCCTGACACTAAGCATTGGCAAGCGGTGAAACGTGTGTTCAGATATCTTCGAGGCACTTTGAGCTTAGGTCTCTTTTATGGCAGAGATATTCAGCCATGCTTGCATGCTTTTACAGATAGTAATTGGGTTGATTGTTATGATACTCACATGTCCACTAGTGGTAATTGCTTTTTCCTTGGAGACTCATGCATATCTTGGTTGAGTAAGAAGCAACCTACAGTGGCCACATTGAGTTGTGAAGCTGAGTACAGGGCAGTTTTCACAACAACAGTGGAATGGATAGAGGTAAAAGCAACCAAGAAGAATGATGCATAAATAGCTTCTGCTCAAAATCATATTCACCAGATATGGATTACCGATAGAGTTGGTAAGTGATCATGACACTCACTTCTTCAATGAAGTCATTGAATACTTATTACAAGATTTCATGTTCATTCACAAGATGTTTGCCCCATATCACCCACAAACAAACAAACAAGCCAAGAGCACGAATAAGATCTTGTGCACTATGATGATTAATCTTGTTAATAAAAAATGTTCCGATTGGGATAAAAAAATTCATCATGTTGTTTGGCTATATCGAGCTGCCTATAGAACAATAATCATTGCCACTCCCTTTCAGATGGTGTTTGGCCAAATGAGCATTAGTGGAATGGCCATGAGATATCATCCAAGATCTTTGAGCTAGAATTATTAGGTGAAACCAGATTGAGAGTAGTCGCAAGAATATACACTAAAGCAACAAAAGGCATATTTCAATGTACATGTGAAAGATAAGGGTTTGAAAGTTGGGGACGTAGTTATAGTATATACATTCAAGCAAAATGCACAAAATTTGGAGAAGCATAGCTATGGACCAATGATCATCAATAGGATATCAACAAGTGGAGCTATCCAATTAGCTACCTTAGAAGGTGATGTATTACCATGCTATATCAGTGGTTGTAGAGTAAATCTTTATCAAGAGCCTTTGATGGAAGAGATCCTAAGTCAACTTGATGTATCTAAAAAGCACAAGGAAGAAGAGAAAAGAATCCATGAAGAACCACAAGAAGAGGCCTTAGAGCATATTAGACATAGAAAGCAATAAAACCTTACAAGAAATACTTTACAAGAGGCCCACTGTGAACTCAACTCTAAACTTCATATGGTGGATCAAGAAGTGCAGAAGGAAATGGAAATCTACTTGCATGCACAAACGGAGAGGAATGTGAGAATCCAGTGAAACATGGCTCTCTTACAAAGACATATGGTAGCTACATTGGAGGGGAATAAGCATTTACAGTAGCAAAACCAAGACAACCTGGAGGTAGAAATAGAAAGTAAACCTAGTGCACATATTAGTCCCTCTAGATTCCATGCGATCCCTTAAGAGACTATATATGTGTTTCAATTTTTTTTTGGTTTTGGCTGAAAATCTGTTAGCATGTAAAATGGGCACCCTTTGTTCTGATCGAGGGGGGGAATATATGTCTTTTGACTTTAATGGATTTTTGCCTGAACATGAGATAAAACATCAATGTACAATGTCATATACACCTCAACAAAATGGAGTTGCTGAAAGAAAGAACAAGTCACTCATGGATATGGCAAGGTGTATGGTCAAGAGTCAAGCGGTACCACATAGTTTCTAGCTTGAGGTTGTTACGTGTGCAGCATATGTACTTAACAGGTATCCCACTAAAGTAGTGCAGTCTATCACTCCATATGAGGCTTGGCATGGTCGTAAGCCATCTCTTGCTCAATTGCATGTTTTTGGTTGTCTGGCATATGCAGTACTGCGTGAAAAACAATGTAGGAAATTGGATGATAAAGTAGGGAAATTTATTTTTATTGGGTACAGTTTTGAAGCAAAGGCTATTTTCTATATCATCCACAAACTAAATGCATTTTGGTTATCCGTGATGTTGTTTTTGTGGAAGATGCTATTCAGCCATTACTTTCATGTACTAAGGGGACATTAGTTAGCTCCAAAGACATGTATGACACCTTGCTACCTCTTTTTACAGGTGGACAATCTAGTGGTTGTCCAAATGATGCAATTTCTCAACCTTTACTGGTTTTATGTGATGATGCTGATCATTCCATTTTTTATGCAAATTTACGTGATGCACTTGTTGATGAGACAGATTTGATATTGAGGAAGCAAAAACTATGCCAAAATGGCTAGTGTAGACTTTGCGTCATAGAAAATTAGATTAACCTCTATCATATCGTACTTGTTCAACCTCTCATAGTGCTTCTTTTGCATCAGATTGCTATGCTATGGCTACCTCTAGTCTCTGTGATGAGAATGAGCTTGTTTCGTTTGATGAAGCACAAAATTCAAAAAATTGGATGACTTCTATGCAATCTGAATATGATGCTATAATGAAGAAAGGAACTTGGTCTTTATGTGACTTGCCTCCTGGCAAGAAGGCCATTGGCACTAAGTGGGTATACAAGATGAAGCGAAAGTTTGATGGATCAGTTGAAAAGTATAAGTGTAGGCTTGTTGCAAAGGGTAATGCTCAGGAAAGATGCATTGATTTTGATGAGAACTTTGCTCCTACATGTCCAATGACTACTTTTTGTAGCATCTGTGCACTTCCATCTCATCATGGTTGGAGTTTACATTAGTTGGACATTAAAATTGCATTTCTGAATGGTGATTTGGATGAAGAAGTGTATGTTTTTAAGCCCTGTGGCTTTGTGCAAAAAGGGCATGAGAGCAAAGTACACCTTACAAGCTCCATTGTACAAACTACACCTTCATCTATACGTAATGCATTTGACACCATGTTCACGTGTATGCCACAATTAAGGATAGGATATAATCAACTGCAGGAACATAACCAATTATTAGAAGAGCACTCGGAAGCACTACAACATCATCTCTTGCATCCTCCATTGTACAAACTACACCTTCATCTATACGTAATGCATTTGACACCATGTTCACGTGTATGCCACAATTAAGGATAGGATATAATCAACTACAGGAACATAACCAATTATTAGAAGAGCACTCGGAAGCACTACAACATCATCTCGCTACACTAGAAGAGGATAACACCATTCTCCAAACACACTTTCACACCTTACAAGAGGCTCATAGCATGTTGGAAGCACAATTACAGAATGTAGATCACGAAGCGATCCAAGGGGTGGAAAGCCATTTATGAATGCAGATGGAACACAACTCAAAACTCCAACGCAATGTGGCACTACTAAAATGACACCTTGCAGTGGCCAAGAGGAAAATCGATGCCTACAACTCCAAAACCAAGAGAACTTAGAGGTAGCCATCGAGAGCATACCCCGGGCACCCATCAGTCCCTCAAAATTTCAAGCGGTGACCCCAAAAAACATCAAAATTATCCTTGAAGACTATGCCACTCTACTCAAGGCACATGACTAGTTGTCCAAAGAATTGGATCTATTGAAGCAGCAATGACGGAAGGACACAACAGTTTTCCCCCAAGCCACAACCTCAACCTCGTCGCTTATCACTGTCTTAGAAGCCCTACAGGACCTACAAAAACAAGTCACAGAATTACAAGCGCGACTACTATAGTACGAAAGGCCACCATCCCCACCCAAGGCTCCCACAGATGAAGAAATAGTATCCATTCCTATGGAGCAAACATTTGAAGAAGACTATGAGCTAAACCCATTCCAGGCAGATGACAAAGAGTCGAAGGCCAAGACACATTTAAAGCGCCACGACCCCCGTGGTTAAAACATGTCGAAGAAATTGGGCATTCTCATGAAGACCACACTGTGGTGCAAAATCAGACAATGCACATCATCAAAGAAACAATGTTACAATCTAGTTATTTCAAAAACTTGGCACCCAGACATCTCATCACATCGTCAAAACTCCAATATCGGCCCTACTACGTCAATCTTGTAGATTACAATGCGGAAATACAGAGAGTCATGAGCAAGATTCCCTCCTTCTTGACCTAGTTTCAACCTGAGGACCTCCCCCCAGAGGCAGAGAAAGGCAAGATCTATCATCCGACATGGCGGCAAAAGCTTTTAGAAACATACCCTGAAATGTTGCATACATGGAACCATGCGCCTCCACATCTAATTTACAATCCATGCTATGGTTCAGTCCCATGATGTAGATCATGGAAAGCATTCAATATTAAAGTGCAGAACAACGCACAATGCAAGGAATGGCTCAACTATCCATACATAGCACCACTACAGGGATCACCATCAATAGCTTACATGATGGCAACCATTCACCACTGGATGCCTCGGCTAAAGCCCATGCCAGATGTTGAAGATTTTAGACATGATGCAGATTGTTCTTAACACATCTTGCAACAGACAGGCTCCCCAAGTACCTCTACCTGGATTTACGAATGGGAACTATGACTTGGCTTATGACATGAGCACTACTCCATCTATTAGAGTTGCCTATGCTTGGCACACATGAATCAAGTGCCTCCCTGCATGTTATAAACAAACTTTCGAAGACATGTTCAGAACAGGATTGTGGGAATATCACTCGTAAGTGTTCGCACCTAGGCCCACACACCTGCTCCATCTATTTGCATGTGAACAAGCGATGTACTCAGAGTACTATATGACATCGCAACCAGATATCCTAGGTTTCATCAATTGGGATGCATTGCAAGCTAATTTGGCATGAGGGTTACAACTAAACGATCACGAACTGGCCACTAATGTTATCCAGTACTATATCAACCACCTTACAAAACAAAGGTCTATCAGGGGCAACAAACTCTAGAGAGGGGGGAGTGTTGGCTTACAAGCTGTAAGAAGAATAAGCAAGCACAAAGGCGTAGTTCTGCCGAAAACAAGGCCTAATCATCTTTTCCATAAACTATTTCCAACTCAAGTAATTTTCATCACTACACAAACATTGTAAATACCATTTCTGGTAGATTAGACTCCATTTTGTTCAAGCCGAGGAGTCCCCAAGCTTGAGGAGTGTTACAAGGATCTACATACCAATTTTCATAATTTTATGATTATGTTTAAGCCCTCAAATAAGCTCTAGAACCTAATTTTTAACTAGGCCAGACACTAGGTCTGGACAGGGCCAAAACCTAGTAGAAAACTTTAAAAGGAGCTCATTTTTTAGGTTAGATTGTTAGTGATTTGAACGTGTAGGAGACTTTTTGAGTAATGCAAAGAACTCCATTGTTCCTCTCTTTGTTCTTGCCTTGTGTGTGTGTGTATGTGTGTGCATGCTTGTGTGCTTCTCACTCACACACTTGTGCCTTCACTTGCTCATAGTCTTCATACTAGTCCTCATGTCTCCACGGATTGACAATTATGAGGTGGATCTCCTCACGTTGCTACTTGCCATTGTGCTAGAGTGACAAAACCGAATACAAAATTATGGCGCACCATTGCCATGTATGAGTGTAATACAAAATTGTGGAAAAGCATTGCCATACATATGCTCAAAGGAATCACAACCTTTATACCTACAATCTTGCAACAAAGCATATGCATAAAATGAGACAGATTGACATGATATTTATAAACAACAACTAAAAATACCAAACCAAGCTATAAGTTCACGTGATCATAGATGCTCCCATGAAATGATCGTACTACATCCCTCCAAGTCCTCCAAGAGTGAAGCCAATACATGACGATATCCATAAGCTTCCTCGGTTCACATCGTAGGACGACCCACTGCCAACTCCTATAATAAATATGCAAAATATTAGATGAACATACATGATGTACTTAACACAAAAAAATCCAATAATTAAAATGATACTTACAAATTGGTAACACATAGTATCATATATGTCGCAACCTAAATGTGATGTTCCAACCGTATCTAGACTTGTGGCCGTCGCATCTCGCTACTGACAATATCAGTCAGGATTATGTTGCTACTCATCGTGAATCGATTCCCATTCCTCAACATCTAACCATATAGGCTTCGATAAGCCTGCTCTAAAAGCATCGCGAGCCTCGAACCGCCGATGAGACATCACCTCACATGTCGTGTGCTGAATCCACTATGAGCTGACAATAGGATGCCCAGGTGCTAGTTGGTACTCTTCATATATTGACTGTGTGATATAATTCTTGGAATATTTATCCTATTTGCTCCATTTCAACATGATAGAATGTTCAAACTGTATGGAGCAAAGTTGTCATATGCACTGACACATGGACTTTCTGGCCGCATCCATCACCGGAGTGCCATCATGTATGTGATACATCTTGGAGTCGTCAAGGTCATGAGCTCCCCAAGGTGTACGTGGAGATGCCATCTGATACCATGTGCAGATGTTAATATATATATATATATGTGTGTGTGTGTGTGTATGTATGTATATATATAAACCCTAAAAAGATCTAATGATCGATTTTTTATCTTCTTTTACATATATTTCATTGTATAAATTAATATTAATACTAAAACTTTATTTAGGATGTGTTTATGTGTAAAAACTAAAAAATCCTATATATATATATATATATATATATATATATATATATATATATATATATATATATATATATATATATATATATATATATATATATATATATATATATATATATATATATATATAAACCTTATAAATTTAGAGATCTATTTTTTAGATATTTAATTATTTGTATTTCGTATATTTCGATTTTTTCTCTAATGTTTACATACATTTAAATAGAATATTTACACATTCTAATTTTTTCCCTATTTTTACATATATATGATTATATAAATTAATATTAATCCTTAAACTTTAATATTATATATATATATATATATATATATATATATATATATATATATAATATTATATATATATATATATTAATCTTAAATATAATCTTATATTATATTTAATTTTTTATATTCTACATATATATGATTATATAAATTAATATTAATCCTATTTTTATATATTTAATTAATTATATATATATAATTATTTACATATATATTTATATTAATCTTAAATATAATATTATATTATATTTAATTATTTATATTATATAGATATGATTATATATATATTAATATTAATCATGTGTGGATGTAATATGTATGTGTGTATGTATGTATGTGTGTGTGCATGCAAATGTGTGTGTATGTATGTATGCATATGCATATGCATGTGTGTATGTATAAATGTGTGTGTACATGTATGTATGTATATGTGTGTGTACATGTATGTATGTGAGCATGAGTATGCATATGTGTGTGTATGTATATGCATGTGTGTATGTAATATGTATGTGAGTGTGTAGGTATATGCATGTGTGTATGTAATATGCATGTGTGTATGTAATATGTATGTGAGTATGTTTATGCATATGTGTGTGTATGTATGTATGCATATGCATGTGTGTATGCACATATGTGTGTGTATGTATATGCATGTGTGTATGTAATATGTATGTGAGTGTGTATGTAATATGCATGTGTGTATGTAATATGTATGTGAGTATGTGTATGCATATATGTGTGTATGTATGTATGCATATGCATGTGTGTATGCACATATGTGTGTGTATGTATATGTGAGTGTGTATGCATATGTGTGTATATGTAGTATGCATGTGTGTATGTAATATGCATGTGTGTATGTATGTATGTGTGTGTACATGCCAATGTGTGTGTATGTATGTATGTATGTATGCATGCATATTCATGTGTGTATGTATACATGTGTGTATGTACACATGTGTGTGTGTGTACATGTATGTATGTATATGTGTGTGTATATGTATGTATGTGAGTATGAGTATGCATATGTGTGTGTGTATGTATATGCATGTGTGTATGTAATATGTATGTGAGTGTCTATGTATATGCATATGTGTATGTAATATGTATGTGAGTATGTGTATGCATATGTGTGTGTATGTATGTATGCATATGCATGTGTGTATGCACATATGTGTGTGTATGTAATATACATGTGTGTATGTATGTGTGTGTACATGCAAATGTGTGTGTATGTATGTATGTATGTATGCATGCATATTCATGTGTGTATGTATACATGTGTGTATGTATACATGTGTGTGTACATGTATGTATGTATATGTGTGTGTATATGTATGTATGTGAGTATGAGTATGCATATGTGTGTGTATGTATATGCATGTGTGTATGTAATATGTATGTGAGTGTGTATGTATATGCATGTATGTATGTAATGTGTATGTGAGTATGTGTATGCATATGTGTGTGTATGTATATGCATGTGTGTATTTAATATGTATGTGAGTGTATATGTAATATGCATGTGTGTATGTAATATATATGTGAGTATGTGTATGCATATGTGTGTGTATGTATACATATGCATGAGTGTATGCACATATGTGTGTGTATGTATATGCATGTGAGTGTGTATGCAATATGCATGTGTGTATGTAATATGTATGTGAGTATGTGTATGCATATGTGTGTGTATGTATGTATGCATATGCATGTGTGTATGCACATATGTGTGTGTATGTATATGCATGTGTGTATGTAATATGCATGTGAGTGTGTATGCAATATGCATGTGTGTATGTAATATGTATGTGAGTATGTGTATGCATATGTGTGTGCATGTATGTATGTGTTAAACGTTAAACGCGAGACTAGCTGTCAGAAACGCGTTTAAACACCTAATTGGGTTCTTGGGAGTGGAAGGGTTCTGTAAAGACAGAGGCCCTATGCTTATTCCCAAAAATGACTTCACACCACAATATATCAACATTCAAGACTTCTATCAAGAATTGGTATACCCTTCTCAATCTTTACGGTTCGTCATTCTAATTCTTCCCAAAGTCTACCGAACACATTGTACCAGACTATTAGTATCGTGATACCGAGTTACCTCAGAACCTTTTTCCGAATATACACTACTGTAATATTAAGAAAAATAACAGTAGTTCAACCTTCACCGAATAGGTACAAAAAATCAGACAACACCGAAGAGACAGAGAGCTCAATAGTTTCAGACACACAGTACTGAAGATACAGTATGCAACTTAGGAAGACCCTTACTGTAGCTTAATCTTTGTCGTATGAAGATAGACCTCAACACTGAAGACAACAAAATACAGATCAGAATCCCAGAAACACTACCACAACTACACAGACTTCCTTAGCACGTCACAGTGTATTACAAGAAGAGCGACATCAAGATACACCTACTTAATTGAACAATGCCATAGAAACTCCACAGAATAACTCGCTCAGACCACAGTCAGATAATCTTCTGAACATCTATGAACTCACCAACAGACAGGTATCGACAGATAACAAAACAGAAACAAGAACAATATACTCAGGATTGCTCAACAAACAACACAGTAACGTTCACTCAACCACCCAGACAGACAGTCTGGTGAATCCCACGAACGTCACTATGCATCTCTTTTTCATTGCTTTATATAAAGATTACAAGGTGTCTGCGTAACAACCTTTCGCGCGTGCAAAAAAAGATTCAGTTATACAACTTCCAATCCGGCGGCCGATAACACTGGCACGCACGGTGGACTCGAACCCGCAGGTTAATCAAAATTACTGTTCTTCTATAATGCCGTCTAAATACATGTTTCTGGCTAATCTAAAGTTTCTAACATCTGTTTCTAACATCTGTTTGAGATTATCCGGTTCTACTAATTGTGCATCTACTCTTACAGAACTTAATGCAATAGCTTCGGTCAGCAAAATTTCTGCTTGCGTTTGCAGAAAAGCCTCTTGTAAGTAGAAATCGTTCGATAAGGCCGCATCTCTGGATACTTTCATTTCTGCCACTTGTTTCTCCATCTTGATTATTCTTTCTTTCTAATTATCGAGCTGGTTGTCTTTTCTGTCGATCTGCTGATTTTGGAATTGAATTGTTCTTGAGTACGCGTCCCGTTCTCTACGAAGATATGATATGACTTTTTGCAGTTGAGCTTCTACGGTCAATTTTTGTTTTAAAATGTTGTTAACTTCTGATAAATCTATTTTACATCTTTGAAGTTCTTCAAGTGTTTTCATAGCCAAATCGTGCTTATCTTGGCCCCGTTGTACCACTTCATCTAACGTCTGTCTTATTTCTTCCAATAGATTCCCTAAGGCGATTCTTGCATCTTCTTTATCCTGTATTTCTTGCTTCAACTGAATGACTTCGGCATTTGCATCATTTAATAATTTGTCTTTCTGTCTGATCTCTGCTAGTGCTGCATCTCTTTGTGTTATAACTTCTACCTGTTCGGCCATTCGGGCTTGTAACTCCTTCAGCTGTTCTCGTAATGCTTGATTTTCGGCTTTGGCTACTAACAATTCTTCTTGTAGAGGACTAATGTCGGCCTCCAATACATCTACTTTATGTTGAAATTCATTGCGAATATTCTCTGTTACTTACTTCATTTGCGCAGGTAGTTGTTGTGATAAATTGATCAGTAGTTGACCCATTGATGCTAACTCAGAAAATACGGGAATGGAGGGGAGTGGGAGATGAGGACGAGGTTGGGAAGAGGGTGTTGTGAGAAGCTGTTGGGAATTTGGTGGGGAGTAATTAGGTGATGAAGATGAAGAGGCCGCGGGTTCGTCGGGGACAATGGGTGGAATAGGAAGGATGGGGTTGAGTGGAGGTTCCGGTGGAGGAGTGGGAAGGACAGGGTTAGGTTCTGTTACCTGTTCTGTGGTTTGTTGTGTGTCAGTGGTGTCGGCAACTTGTGGACTCGACTGCTTTAAGTAGCTCTTCGAAAACTTCTTTAATGACATGTTCTCTCCCCTCTTGTCGTTCCTGCTCAGATTGCTGCTCGGATGCTTCTTGTGACGAGCTTGTGTCAGAGTCGGTGTGATCCTCCTGTTCTTGTTGCCCTTCTGACGAAGACTGTGCTGATGATTCGTGTTGCATAGATGTTGCGGTGTCATGGAAGGTTTCTTCGTCCTGTTTTTCTTCTTCTTTGTCATCTTCTTTATTTCCTTCGTCTGAACCCCGTGCTTCACTTTCAGATGAACTGATTCTAATTCTTTTCCGGTGGAAGAGTTGATTGAGTTCCTCTTCGTCTTCTTCATCATCTTCCAATAATTGGGCCGACTCTTCATGGTGCAGGACCGGGCCTCTGGGTGGTGATTGTGCTGCAAGAATGGCCGAAAAAAGGAAAGATATGATGTGCGGCAGTCTGAACCTTGGCATTCCTCCCTTGTTTACCTGTTTGATGATTGAAACGCATTCTCTGTGAATGCGGTGGAAGAAGTACGATGCAAAATTTATAGGTTCTCGGGTGACTTCTATGGCAGAGTAGAAGGGACGAGATATTCCATATGTGCACGTTTGGAGATTGAGGATGGCTACTAAGAATTGTAGCGTGGATCTCTCAGGTTCAAGACGGCAGAGGATGGCGTATTCATTAGAGGAACTCCTAGGGAATAATTGATTCATTGTGGCAATCGTCAGATTCGGGCCATTTTCCCGACCTTGCCGAGGGAGTCGAAATGCATCAGCAAAGGTTTGGAATGTGATTACGGTACGGGATGGTAGGGATGAGTTCGGCCAACTCTGCTCGGTGGAAGGAGCAGCAGCGATGGCAATGATTATCTGGGCAAAGAACGGGTGGGATTCCACTGAATGCCACGATAGTTCAGCAAAATTGGCCAACCCACGTATGCGTAGGAACTCTCCTAGATCAGCAGGGAGTCCGTCATGGAAAGCGGCATAGTTTGCCAGAGCTTCCATGGCGCACACAACAAATGCAAGCACAAGACACCAAGCACAAGGTTTACACAATCACACAAATCACGCAAACACAATAGCGATTTTCGGCGAAACGGAGAAGGTTAAGTAGATGCACTGCAGTGGAGAGCAGTCAAAATCACTAATCATCGTGCGACGTTGAGATGATAACTTCTTAACTTCGGTGTGCATGTATGAGTAGCTAGAAAGGGCAGGTTGGCTGTTGATATAATTAGGTATCAAAACGCGGATATTTACAGACTTATATTATTTTATTAAGCATGCAAAATTAAAAGAAAATAAAATAAAAGAAAAGGAAACGCAAAATACGCGGCCAATCCACGGAACGTTCAGTGTGGATCGGATGCTTGTTGATACGGCTGCAGCTTTGATCCATTTATCACCTTCGGAAGAGGAATTCCGATCAAAGTAATCAACTGAAAAGTGGCTGGACCCACCTTTTCAGAAATCCGGTAGGGACCAAACCATCGTAACTTGAATTTGCCAACAGAGCGATTCGACTTGGCATTGTAGAAGAGTACAAGTTGTCCCACCGTAAAAACTGGAGTCTTTAGATATCGATCATGTGTTTGAGCTTGTCTTATCTGTACTTCCTGAATAGTCAGAAAACTTTGCCATCGGTGCTCATCCAATTCTTTGAGTGTATCCAACCGAAAGGACAGAGATTCTTCAGGTAATAGTTTCTGAGTGATGGCTACACGTAAACTTGGCACAATAATTTCCATGGGTGCTATGGCTTCCAATACATAAGCCAATTTGAAAGGGGTTAATCCTGTTGCTGCTTTGTATGTAGTCCGGTACGCCCATAATACTGCAGGTAACAGTTGATCCCATCTTTTCGGTGATTCCAGAATTAATTTTCGAAGCATATTCAACAAGGTTTTGTTTGTACTTTCCGCCAAACCATTTGCATGAGGATAATATGGTGAACTGAATTTGTGCATAATCTGAAAAGAATGTGTGAGTACTTTCATTAAATTGTTAACAAAATGAGTGCCCTGATCTGTAACAAGCTCCAGAGGTAAGCCAAAACGCGGAAAGACATCTTTCATTAGACATTTTGCCACCGAAACAGCTGTGGCAGACCTTAAAGCCCAAGCTTTTGCCCATCTGGTTGCATAGTTTGTACAGGTTAGAATATAACGATTATTACTGAGGATTGCCGGAGGTGTAATAGGTCCAATGAAAGCTAGACCCCACTTCTGAAAAGGCTCCAATGGCAAGATAGGTTGTAGAGGGAAAAAATGACGTTGTAGGCGCTGTCCAGACCTCTGACAATTATCACATTTTTTGACAAACTACAATACATCCCTGTACATAGTAGGCCACCAAAGCCCACTCTGCAGAATTTTACGATGCGTTAAATCTGCTGCAAAATGCCCACCGGAAGGACTTGAGTGAGCCAAAGTAATGACTGAGTTAACTTCGTGTGGAGGAATGCAACGAAGTAAAACTCCAGTGTGATCCATATAGTATAATTCCCCAGCAATTAACCAAAATTTGTGACTGTACAATGCAATCTTCCTATGCATTGCAAGAGATGCCTGAGAAGGAAGGCATCCATCAGTAAGAAAAGTCAATATCTGATCATAATATGTAGATGGCATAGGTGGGTCTTCAATTTCATCATTGGTTGGTTCAGAAACATAAATCGCTGGCGTTGTGTCATCTACACCTACCGGAGCTTCACCGGAATCTAAGCGAGAAAGGAAATCTGCTAAGGCATGTGAACTGCCTAGCCGATGAATAACTTCGTAATCAAATTCTTGTAAAAGCAGAACCCAACGCGCTAATCGGCCACTAAATGCTGCTATCGTACCAGGTAGACAAGTGCAGCATGATCTACATGAAAAGTAAATTTGCGGCCAAGTAAATAATGCCTGAATTTCTTTACAGAATATACTAAACCCAGACATTCTCTTTCAATTACAGAGTAATTCTTCTCAGCAGGGGCAAGCCTTCGACTTGCATAGTACACAGGCCTGAACCACTTATCCGTTTGCTGCATTAGAACACTGCCAATGGCAATATATGATGCGTCTACAAAAACATGGAATGGGCGATCCCAGTCTGGAGGCTGTAAAATTGGTACCTGTGTTAATAAACACTTTAGACGATCAAAAGCGATCTGACACTCCTGAGTCCAATCGAATTGTCGAGGAGTCTTGGTTATTAACCGTTTCAGTGGTATCACCAAATGAGCAAGCCACCGTAAGTGCCGACCATGCCATCTTACTTAGCCCATGAAGCGCATTACTTCCTTAGGTGTAGTGGGCACAGGTGCTTCTAACACAGCTCTAATTTTATCTAGATCCACCTGTATACCCTGTGCAGATACAATGTGGCCAAGTAGCTTTCCACATGAAACCGCAAACACAGATTTGTTTGGGTTCAAACAGAGTCTGTATTCTCTGCACTTCTCAAAGCATCACCGTAAATGGAACAAGTGTGCTACCATCTTACCGAATAACAAAAAATCATCGAGATATACTTGCATAAAAGAGGTAAGGTAAGGGGAGAATATTTCCTGCATACACCTCTGGAAAGTACTTGGGGTATTTCTTAATCCAAACCACATTACAGTACAAGCAAAAACACCCCAATTGGTAATAAAAGCGGTCTTCGGTATATCCTGCTCAGCCATTCTAACTTGATTATACCCACTGTATCCATCTAGGAATGAATACATTTCATGTCTTGCTACTCTGTCAAGCATCATGTCAAGAAAAGGTAGCGGAAATGGATCAGGCACCGTAGCTGCGTTCAGTTTCCGATAATCCACAGAGATTTGCAGTTGCTTATTCTTTTTAGGAACAATAACAATTGGTGAGATCCATTGAGCATGCTCTATTGGTACAATGAATCCGACTTTGAGTAGCCTATCAAGCTCTGCCTTTACCTGTGATGCATAGTTCGGATTCATCCGGTAGCTGGGTTGTTTGATCGGTTTTGCTTCCGGCTTCAGCATGACCCTATGTTGGTAGATGCGAGGGTCCAAACCCTTCATATCTTTGTAATCCCATGCAAAAACGTCAAAGAACTCTCGGAGTAGCTGGATTAAGTCTGCTTGAAATACTTCCGGTAGGCTTTCCCTTATCTTGACAGGACGCGGATGGTCCTCATCTCCTAAATTATAAGTGATCAATTGATCTTCTGGAACATAGAATTGTCGAGACTTCTCTGCATCATCAGCTGGCTTAAAAAGTTGTTGTAGATCAGCGTCATCTATAGCAGTGGTATCTTCTTTCTTATCTTCTTCTGTTACAGGCATCACCGTACAAACTGTGGGATTCCAATTATCTACAACAGATTGTAGATCAACAGTTCCTAGGGAGATCAAGTCAATATTATTCTTTAAAAACTCTTCTTCTTCATCATCTGACAACCCATATAACATATGAACTGGTTCTGCAAAATACGGTTAGCATGCAATTCACAAGGCTGTATAGCATCTAATTTTACAACATATTTACGATTATTGTCTTTGAAAGTGAGTTCTTGTGCAGACCAATCTTGTATAACCTTAGCTTGCTTCAGCCAAGGACGGCCAAAAAGAAGATTATAATCAAGGGTGGATTCTGGTAATTCTAGGACGACAAAGGTCATTTTAAATGTGGTACCCTGCAAAGTTATTGGTACATTTTGTACAAGTCCTACTGGATGGACTCTTGACTGGTCAACCATTCTGACAAAGAACTGAACTGGTTCGATTTCGGTCCATCCTAACTTCTTACACAGTGCAGTAGTAGCAATGTTGACACGAGATCCTCCATCAATTAGTACCTGTGTAATTTTATGATTTTTATACCATACCGTAATTAAAGGAACCGAATGATCGATCGTAGAATCAGGTTCCGGTTGCACTGTCGCTGTTGCTGGAATGCAAGAAGGCACAGGACTGAACTGTTGTTGGAATTGTTGTCGAACTCCTGGTACTAGTGCAAGTAATTGGCCAAGAGGAAGAGTAATGGATGCTTTAGATAAAATTTCCCAGGCCTTATGTGATTGAATTGTGTTTTCCACATATTCTGAAGATGATGCGCCGGCTGAAGATGATGTATCTGCTGAAGATGATGTGTCTGCTACTGAATTAGAATCTTTTTTTTGTGTTCCTTCCTTGGTTAACGGAGCCTGGGTCACCGGAATAGGATCTGGAAACACTGGAGGTTCGGCGGTGGTCCATTGACTGGCCTTATCATACATCCTTTGTTGTTCATGTATGCCTGGTTCAAATACTTTTGCTGCTGGTTGTAGTTGCTTACCGGATCAGGTCTGAATTATTGCAGCTTGCGTTTCTACTGGTGTGATTTGTACCATATTAGTCATTGGGTTTTGACGTTCTTTCTTCCTCTGATCATACTCAGCTGCATCCTTACAAAATTTTCTAATGTGACCAAATTCACCACAAAAATGGCAACGCGGTGGTGGCAAATTAGTATTTTCTTGTGCTGGTCCGGCCTACCAGCGGTTTGCATTGTAGTTATTATTTCTCTGCCCTCTGTAATTTTGATAGCCTTGTTGCTGGTTGTTTCTCATTTGAGGTGGTACATAGTGATTGGCTGGCTGTCCTGGTTCTTGTATAATAGCATTGACAGTTGCTGATCCCTGTACTTTGGCGTTGTATGCGCAGTTTTCGGTGGAGTATCCGGTAATATTGCAGATAGCGCAAAACAACTGATTAAGTGCACAAGTGGCACTAGTATGGCCTGAATTTTTGCATGTGGTGTAGTACATCTGTCTGGTCGGATCTTCTGCAACATTTTTATTTGCTTTTAACCATTCCAAGTCTTCTGTAAACCCTCCAACCTTGTTCTCCAGCTGCAAAGCCATTGCAATCACTGCATCTAGTGTCATAGCTCCTACACAGCGTATGATCATAATCTGTTTAAGTTGCGGAGTCAATCCATTGATAAACCATTGCGTGATAACATCATCCGACAGGTTGGCATGTGCTGGTGGTAATTGCCTCAAATGAGTTCTGAATAGGGTGGCATATTCCTGCACTGTTTGATTTATCTTTTGTCTCTTGTTTTGTAGGTAGTCGAAAATTTTGGCTGGATTCTTCTTTAGCCTGAATCTCTGCAAAAATGCATCCCTTACCGCTTCATAGGTGCCGAAATGGTTAATATCATATTTTGTAAGCCACCTGGCTGCTTCATTAACCAATGTCAACTGGAAGAGAATAGCTTTATACGCCGGATCAGGTGGATGGTTGAGCACTGCGTAACTTATCTCAAATGTGCGTACATGAGCATCTGGGTCATCACCTGGAAATCCACCGAATTTAGTGTACGTTACTCCTGTTGGAGGCGGCCTGGGTGGACATAGTTGTTGTTGTTATCCACTCATCTTGCTAGCGGTTGTATTGTGACTATCTTCTGTATCCCGAGGCAGAATATCTGAACTGTCGGAGTTTGTATCGTCAGCCTGTGCTCCTTCCGGTACGATAATATGGTTTAGTATGTTTCAGATTTCAGCTTCGAACAAGCTACCTTCCTTCTTGATGTCAAATGTAGGAAGGCTTACTCCCAATAGCGGTGACTAGACTGAAGATTCACCAAGAACTGGTAAATCATCACCGAAAAACTGTGAGCTTTCAGCAACTGGTACCGAAATAACACCGGAAGGTGTCGATTTTTCACCAATACAAGTTGCTTCTTCTCCTTCACTGATTTCTTTGGCTAAGACGTTTCTATTCGTAAACAAGTTCGAATCTTTACTCAATAATGTTAACTTAACTTCATACTGCGTCCTGGTAGATTTTGGAGTTACTATATCTTCGACAGACTGTAATAAAATCGCATCGGAATCTGCCAGAGATGTAGTACGTTCCACCGGAATATGACCGGAATCACTACTAACGTTCTTCACTTTCTTGACAACTGGGTTAGACCTATCTGCACTTCTACCTCCTGGAGGCGTCCTTAGCAAATTAGGTACCCAAGGCTGTCGGTTCTTCGGATACGTTTCACCGGATCGAGTAACCGGCATGTATCATCTTTTGTACTAATCGCGTACTATTACTGTCGATTTACAATCTATAGTTGCGTTACCACAATCGATTTGCAACAATCTAATCTGTTGCCACCTTCCCACAGACGACGCCAGTGTTAAATGTTAAACGCGAGACTAACTGTCAGAAACGGGTTTAAACACCTAATTGGGTTCTTGGGAGTGGAAGGGGTCTGTAAAGACAGAGGCCCTATGCTTATTCCCCAAAACGACTTCACACCACAATATATCAACATTCAAGACTTCTATCAAGAATTGGTATACCCTTCTCAATCTTTACGGTTCGTCGTTCTAATTCTTCCCAAAGTCTATCGAACACACTGTACCAGACTATTAGTATCGTGATACCGAGTTACCTCAGAACCTTTTTCCGAATATACACTACTGTAATATTAAGAACAATAATAGTAGTTCAACCTTCACTAAATAGATACAAACAATAAGACAACACCGAAGAGACAGAGAGCTCAATAGTTTCAGACACACAGTACTGAAGATTCAATACGCAACTTAGGAAGACCCTTACTGTAGCTTAATCTTTGCCGTATGAAGATAGACCTCAACACTGAAGACGACACAATACAGATCAAAATCTCAGAAACACTACCACAACTACACAGACTTCCTTAGTACGTTACGGTGTATTACAAGAAGAGCGACATCAAGATACACCTACTTAATTGAACAATGCCATAGAAACTCCACAGAATAACTCGCTCAGACCACAGTCGGAAAATCTTCTGAACATCTATGAACTCACCAACAGACAGGTATCGACAAATAACAAAACAAAAACAAGAACAATATACTCAGGATTGCTCAACAAACAACACAGTAACGTTCACTCAACCACCCAGACAGACAGTCTGGTGAATCCCACGAACGTCACTATGCATCTCTTTTTCATTGCTTTATATAAAGATTACAAGGTGTCTGCGTAACAACCTTTCGCGCGTGCGAAAAAAGATTCAGTTATACAACTTCCAATCCGGCGGCCGATAACATATGTATGCATATGCATGTGTGTATGCACATATGTGTGTGTATGTATATGTGAGTGTGTATGTATATGTGTGTGTATGTATATGTATGTGCATGTATATGTGTGTGCATGTAATATGCATGTGTGCATGTATGTATGTATGTATGTATGTATGTGTGTGTACATGCAAATGTGTGTGTATGTATGTATGCATATTCATGTGTGTATGTATACATGTGTGTGTACATGTATGTATGCATATGTGTGTGTACATGTATGTATTTGGGTATGAGTATGCATATGTGTGCATGTGCATGTATATGCATGTGTGTATGTAATATGTATGTGAGTGTGTATGTATATGCATGTGTGTATATAATATGTATGTGAGTATGTGTATGCATATGTATGTGTATGTATGTATGCATCTCTCTCTCTCATTCTCTTTCTTTTTCATCTCTCTCTCTCTTTATGTTTCTCTAGATCTCTCTCTTTCTCTCTATTTATTTCATCTCTCTCTCTCTCTCTCTCTCTTTCTCACTCTATGTCAATTGAAAACAAAACAATCACTTACATCGATGTAATTGTCTGGATCGTTGTCGTCAAAGTCCACTTAATGTTGTCCTTTGTCGAATTCCAAAGAATTGATGCCGAAAAGCTCCTGCAAAACTAAGAGAAGAGAAATTAGAAAAGTGAAAACACAAAGAAAAGTAAAGGGTACTAGAGTATGTGCAATACTTACCAAAGTTTCATATCTAGAGAAAGAGAGAGGTGTATGTAGAGAGAGAGAGAGATGTGTACACAATATGCTCAGAATATAGTTTGCACGCACAAACTCGACAGTAGCAGACTTCGATTCAAAATGCGAGCAAATGTCAAATTTTTGCTCTCAAGTCTGGTTAAAATGTTGTGTCGATATGAGCGTCGGTATGAGCATCGGTAATCTCTAGCAAATTACCGATGCTCATACCGACACCGCATATTTTTGACACGCATACCGACCACTTATTTTCAACGAGTATACCGATGATTAAATGACCATCGGTATATGCCTCCGTGGTTTTTCAAGCATTTTCAATGGTCATATTGACGTCGGGGGTGACCGTCAGTATGGACAACATCGGTATGCCCCTCATATGGTGTAATGTAAAACCATGGTATGAAGATAAAGGAAAGGAAAAGGTTCTTGAAGAAGATTGTGATGATTATGCAAAAACTAATCAAAGAGATGTTCAACAATTGAGCACAAAAAATTCAGGTCTAGAGGCATCTGCATCAAATGAAGAATGTTCAACATGGAGGGGGAGACTTGGAAGTCATTCTTTGTCTCAGAATTCAGCTTATAGTAGAGTTGAAGAAGCAAGTGCTATTCCAAATAGTGAGATAAGTGCAAATGAAGAAGAATATGAAGAGATGATCACTCTAAAGGTAAAGTTGAATAGGTTGAAGAAGCAACTTTCTAAAGGTAATGAAAGAGGATCTTCAAGGACAAGGTATCCAACTCAAAGCTTGAGTTATGATAGTTTTATGGCAAAACATTTTACATACATGATGTAGGTTGTCAAAAGAAAAAGGGCCTGAGACATATGAAGAAGCTTGCACACAAAAGGAATGGAAGCAAGCTCTTAAAGAGGAGATCAAAGCTCTCAAAGATAATCACACATGGGAGCTAGTGCCAAAGCGAGAAGGTATGAAGATTGTTCCAAAATAATGGGTGTTTAAAGTAAAGAGGAACACTGATGGTTCACTAGCTAGACATAAAGCTAAATTGGTTGCCAAAGGATTTAAACAAACACAAGGCATAGATTATGATGAAGTTTTTGGACGAGTTGCAAAGATGGGAACAAGTAGAACTTTAATAGCAATGAGTGCTTCAAGAATGTGGCCATTATACAAACTTGAGATAAAAAATGATTTTCTCAATGGAGAACTATAAGAAGGGGCATACATGAGTCAATCTATTGGATGTGAAGATGAAAACCATCCAAAATTTGTTTGCAGGTTGAAGAAGGCACTTTATGGCTTGAAGCAAGCACCGAGAGCATGGAGTCAGAGATTGGTAGGGTATCTAACTAAGTATGGATATAACCCAAGTTTCTTATCATCTTTGTCTTTCTTCCTCAATTGAGCAACATTTATAGATTTCTTCCAACTAGAGGAAGAGATACTTTACCTTTGCTCATTTGAGTAGCAAGATATTCTTGATCCATAACACAAATAATGGACCTATTTCGCTTGGATTGATCTCCATGAGGAAATTAAAATCTAACTCTTCAAATGTTAAGACATTTGCGTTTCCTTTGATTATCAAGAAAAAAGTAGAAGCAAAACTTTGATAAGTTCAGATATCTCATTGAGAACAATCTCCATAACTGAATTATCTTGCAAAATTCCATCCATAGAAAACTATCCTTAGAATCACCTTCATTCATAGCTTCTTCTCCAACTATTTTTGAAGGTAAGCATCATCATGAGCCTCATTTCTTTCCTAATAAATTGTGTCGAGAGTATCCCACATATCCTTAACTATTCCACATGAGCAAACATTAGGGATATTGGCATGCTTGATTAGAAAAAGCAATCAAGGTATTTGCATATGTATTTCTACCATTCTGTCAAAGTTTCTCTCCACCAATTGGCATTGCTGATGGTATATTTGACATAGTCGAAATTGAAGTTGCAAGAGTACCCAAAATAGGAACTACACCACAACTCAAACCTACAACATCTTTAACACCACCTCCATTTCGAACATTTGTACTCATGACATGAAATATTTCAACACCTTGTAGATTCCATAGTCCATTTGCAACCACTACATGGTGCATCATTTATGCCCACATATGGGTACTTGGAACCATCCAACTTATCCTTAACAACCAACATGATAAATACATCATTGTTTTTAGCCATGATTGGTGACTATATCCAAATGCAAAAAATCGAATGTTGTTAAAAAATGTCAAACAAAATTACCCAATGGAGATCTGTTAGGCCTGTTATGGAATTTAGGGCACTTATGGCAAACAAAAACCCAAACAAAAATTGGCACAAGGAATAAAACTATTTGCACATTCACTATGATAGTGCATTTAAAGGCTCAAACAAGCTCAAATCAGATTTTGAGCTGCATAAACCTCTTAGAATGGTTTTGAAGTATACATAACCTTGAGTATGCTCACCAAATTTAATAAAAATCTAAGAAAGTGAGCAAGGGTGTGCCAAGGATGTATCTCAAGAAGCAACAACTTGCTTTGATACCAATTGTTGGAGTTTGAGGAGGAGGAATGCACACAAATGACATGAAGAAAAAGAAATAGCTTAAGAGCACAACACATAGTGTATAATTGAGTGCGGAATCTACTAAGATAAATAGCCCTTTGGGGTTATGGGCTTACATATAAACTAGAGGGAAAAACCTCCTTAAGTGGAGAAAAGAGTGTTCCAACAATCCTAGATGTGTTCACATACATCAATGCCAAAATATACTAATAGTGCCAAAATATACTAATATACCAATACTAATAGTGCCAAAATATACTAATAGTACCAAAATATACTAATAGTTTATGCCAAAAGAAAGGGAAAACTTAATATTATGTACATCTTTATTCTCCACATTGATTAGACTCATGAGCCTCTCATTTTTTAAATATACCATGAACCGTTGTAAATTTAACTAGAAAGTGGTATGAACAATGACATGAACCACAAAACAATACGGATAATAACAGATAATAATAGTGAATATTTTTAAATATTTTTATTAAGTAAAATAACATATAGCTGGTGGTCAAAAAGGACGCTTGTGTGCATGGATGATATGTTTATCAATGATTTGGTTATCATGAAATCCAAAGGTAAGAGAAAGTACAAGTGTGATGCACTTTTGTCCTACTTTCTTGTGGAAATTTGGTACTAATTGATTGTCCTATCACCCATTAGTTTTCTGTCGGAGCGCTGCTATTTTGCCTCCCTCTCTAGCAAAGTCTTGGAAGTTGAGTGTGACGTTGTTTGTTGAGTCTTAACTTTTAAGTATTGTTTCATTTGATCGTCCCAATATATATATATATATATATATATATATATATATATATATATATACACACACTCCAAGTTACAAAGGACACTAATCCTTTTCAACGTGAAACAACGTGAAACCAAGTACTTGGTTCAACACATATACAACATCTTCGGATCTATGGAAAGACGCCATCTTTGAAAAAAAAAAATCGTCTCTGCAGATGTTAGGATATTTACCAAGATCTATAAGGGTTATTTGGCAAGGAATCATCATAATACCTCATAAGAAAGATGTTGCATGCATGTACATGAAGATAAGGAAAAATTATAGGGTTTGGGTATGGAAATCAAGATCGAACATTTGTTTATGTAGGGTAGTTTGCTCTTGGGGCTAAACCTCTTCAATTAGCATGGAGTATTAGAAGGGCGTATATATAAATCGCATAATTGGGCATTGAACCTTTCCGTAGGGATGATTCTATGAGTTTATACTTGCTTCAGAAGCCATCATCACTCTAGGTCACATAATGTATAAAGGAAAGAAAGCTACCGTAGAAGTTAGGTCATTTCACACAGAGTGTAGGCCGCACACTTCGTGTTTTCGAATGACAAAATCTCATTTGATGTAAAAAAATGCAAAGTTCCTAGGTCTACCACGAAATGAGACATGCTTTCCCCATCAGAACAATCTTGTACCACTCGGACAACAGCTTCTCATTGGATATTTGGGAAGTCTAATGAATAATATTATGTGTACATTTTATTTTCCAGATAGAGTTGCCACCATGTGTGAATAAGAGAGGGCGGAACTTAGACTAGTTGCCAAAAATGTGGGGGCCATGGAGGAACATGGATTGCGCATTTATTGTCCAATGAGCGAGCTACTAGGTAGGTCTAATGCATACAACCATTGTTAGATGAAGAGTGGTGTGGATGAGCTTTCCACCCACATCAACAAAGTGCTCATAACATCTTGTTAGGTATGAAGAAGAGGAAAATGTATGATTGCATGAAAAAAGTTTTCTTTCATCTCCATTGTGCATGATGTATATCTCTCATTGTATCTTGTCGAGAAGGATGAGTAACCCATGAAACTGATGCCCTTACAACTCCATACTTTGTCATAGAGATTCAACTTGATTATCGCACTTGCAAAGTTGGACATGCGACCCTTCTCTATGTTCCTTATGACACAATATATGTTAGAATTAAGGTCAATTTTTGTCTTCTTTTAAAGCTCATTTTCCTCCACAAAATTCTTGTTTGCATGTGACGCGACCCTAAAATGTACAAGTTCACGTAAAGTTCACTTGCTGTTCACCAAAAAAAAATGAACGGTAGAGATTAGTTCCATTACGTTGAACGTTTTTTCCCAACCGTAGATAGGTCCACAAGGAATCCACGGCCGAAATTCATCCATCTCTTTGCACGTTCTTTTCCAACCGTCGATCGAACTCGTAAGTTCCCCATGGACTACAATGACAGGGGTAGGCAGGATGGGTCGCTGTCGTAGGTTCCTAGGCCCTCTCTCTTGATTGGCATGACAATGGCATGGATCATCCACTAACTGATTCACGAACATGTACTGGGTGCGCACTTTTTATAATGCGGGGCCTCTCCCCTCTTACCAAATAGAGACGAAGGGATTTGGTGTGGTCTCTGTCAATCAAAACCAGCGAGAAAAGGGCTCCATTTAAAAACCCAATTCCTCGGAGTTTATAGATTTTGAAACATTTCGTTTTCTTTAAGCTCAACGGCCCTCTCCCCCCGCTTCCTTTGGTGATACTAGGGTTTTAGAAGGGTCTGAATTAGGGTTTCCTCAGCGCTACCCCCTTCTTCCCTTTACTGCGGCTTTTCCCGTCGTTCGCATCCCTCTCTCGAGCTGACACCTTCGCGGTCCCTCGTTTATGGAGCCTGACCAGAACAAGGTTTTTGTGGGAGGCATAGCCTGGGAAACGAGCGAGAGCAGGCTAAAAGAGTATTTTCAAGCCTTCGGCGATGTTGTCGATGCCGTCGTGATGAAAGACAGGGCCACGGGCCGTGCTAGGGGCTTTGGATTTGTGGAATTTGCAGATGCTTCTGTCGCCGAGATGGTCATCAAAGAGAAGCACACACTAGATGGCCGCGCGGTAAGCGCTTTATGCCTATTCAGGGAGCTCGGCGGAATTCTTACCGGCATGTAGATAAGACTTGCGTGCCAAGTTTTTTTGTGACGCTTTGCATCTTGTGCGTTTTGAACGAGACTCTAACGATTTGCATGTGCACGCTTATGCAGCTATTCCTCGGTTTTGACTGTATGACAATTTCGAGATGTCTGTTATACTGACAGTGATTGTTTTGAGCCTTGGCAGCTCAGTAATTGTACAAATTGACCGGATTGGTTTGGTTTTCTGAACAAATTATTTATTTCAATTATGCGTGATCCTGTATAGGTCGAAGTCAAGAAAGCAGTGCGCAGGGAGGAGCAGAATATTCATTCTAGAAACAGTGCCCCTGGAAGCAGTTCTCCGTACGGAAACCCTCCTAGAACAAAGAAGATATTTGTAGGTGGATTAGCTTCGACAGTTACAGAGGAAGATATCAAGAATTACTTCGAACAGTTTGGTACTATCACAGATGCAGTTGTCATGTATGATCATAGCACACAGAGGCCCCGGGGATTTGGTTTTATAACTTTTGATTCGGAGGAGGCAGTTGAGAGAGCAGTGCAGAGAAATTTCCTCGAGTTGCATGACAAAACAGTCGAGGTCAAAAGAGCTATTCCAAAGGAGGTTTCTGGCAGATTTGCATCTGGACGAGGAGCACCATTTGGTCAACCAAACACCATGAGTCCTGTCACGGGCTATATTGGTCCACAATATTTACCACCGCCTGGTGGTATCAGAGGAGGATATCCTCATTACGGTCCTCCTCTCTATGGGGCGCCAGGTTATGGACCACCAGGAATGGGATATGGTGTTACTATGAATGGAGGGTATGGTGGGCCTGCATATGCTGGTGGTCCTGGGTACCCTGGAGGCTATGCTCTTGGTTATGGTGCTGCACCTAGCTTTGTGGGAGTGCCACCTAATTATGGAGGTTCTGCTCCTCCAGCATCTCCAGGATATGGCAGTTCTCCTGCAGGTTTACGGAGCCCTTGGGGCCATGCTGGTTCAGGCTACACAGGTGCTGCTAGCCCAGCATATGCAGGTGGTGGAGCTATGGGTGTGAATACTTATGGCAATGCTGGCTGGAGGCCAGGTGGTTCTAGTGGTTACTCTGCAAATAACTCAAGTGGCTACTCTGGAAACAAGGGTTATAATGCAGGATATAATGACATCACATATGGTTCAAATACAGGATTTTCAACTCGCATTTCAACAACCACACAGCCTGGCTTTGGTGATGCTTATGCAGCAGCCTCTCCATATGGGGACTCTTCATGGAGGTCAAATGACCGGCATTCACCTGCTGCACCCTCTCCATCTACGTCTGGTGCAGGAGCGGATCCTGCTGGATATGGGGTGACTGGAAGACAACCACAAAGACCGAACGATGCACGCTTCAGACCGTATACTGCATCAGCAGATCATGTTCCCTGATTCACCAGGGTGGGCTTCAAGCTGTCCTATTCAAGTGCTCTGTGGATGGCTACATGCTCCATCTCAAGCAGCTTTTACATTGTCAAACAGCAGATTGGAATCAAGTTATCTTGTTGTGCACATGTGGGGTGATTAGTTTTCAAGGGTATATATTTTTTTTCTGATTATTTCACTACACTTTTGGAAAGATCGAGTAACAATTCACCTCTTCTCTGGTTCATTATATGTATTTTTTCTTTCTTCTGATGAACATTGACACTGGGCTGATGGTCTATCCCATTAGGTTGGGGTGTCCATAAGTGTAATGTGGGAGACCTCTCAAAAGCCTTATTTTATCTGTGATGAGCTTTGGAACTGTTATATTTAAATGCAGCATTATAGAACTCGAGGAAGCATACATTCTAGGGACTAGAATCTTCTCTTTTACCTCTGGTCCTAATGTACCCTGTGTACACAGGAGCTGCTGCTGCGTTGTGAGAAGACTAAAGATTACCCCCACACTTGATGTCGTTCTCTTGATTTTCTGGAGGCTGGAGCTGAGCTTTGGGACTTCTGGTCACTTTTTTATTGAGTTTTGTTTCTGATTTGGTCAGGGGAGTTTGAAGCACACCCGGTGGATCTATACGTCTGAATAGGGTTTCAGATGGACCTTTGAAGCTGGAAGGCACAAGCAGAAATGTAGGCATTCTGAATTGGCTTTCCATATTTAGGGTTCAGTTTTGGAGCACAACACATACACTTGAAATGTATCACCTGCAGTAGGAGGAAACTGACACATTCACATGTATACTGAAAGTCGATTCAACTTTTTTTTAAGGATTATATGAAAATTCTTTACAATTTTCTTGTTCTATGGGGGTTTGGCTTGAACTTGAGCAAAATGTCTCGTTTTCATGGAAAATAGTGGTTGCAGGAATAGGTAATTTTACCAGAAGAATCTGTGATATGCTTAGCAGGACATTGACCATGTGGAGGGTGATTGTGTTCTTTTCTCAAAATCTCATTGCATTCTTGTTTGAATCTGTTGGGGTGTTTTGAATCATTGCCATCAAACTCAGAGTAAAGCAGCAGAGAGAAAGAATGGAAGTGCTTCCATCATTATTTTTGCAAACTGCAATTTGTCTACAAACTGCGGAACATCACCATTTCATGTGCGTCCATGCATGCTCTGTGCTCTTGTCAAAGTTGTAAGCTCATGTGAAGCTCAATGTCCAAAAGCACAAAGAAGTCTGAGAATTTATGTGCTGCATGCAGTGGAAATTGAGTCTTGAGTATTTGGGTAGTGTCAATTTGCTTTTTCTCAGTTTGAAGAGCTTGAAATGTGTTGCAGTTCTGTGCTTCTGTCAAAGTTCTAACCTCATTTCGAAGCTTAATGTTCAAAAGCACAAAGAAATCCGAGAATTTATGTGCTGCATGCAGTGGAAATCAAGTCTTGAGTATTCAGGTAGTGTCAATTTGCTTTTTCTCGGTTTGAAGAGCCTGAAGTGCGTTGCATGCAATGTCAGTGCAATTCATGGCATGATGTTCTGGACCTGTTCTAGAGGATGAGGTTTTCATATCTTGCCCAGGGCTTCTTGAAGCTAAGAAAGTTGAGTTTCCTGAATGAATCATCAGATGCTAAGTCTGGTAGAGTTTGTGTATAAGTACATAGTGGAGCCAATGGGCACATTATTGGGCAAAACTTGACCGAATGAAGGTAGCGATGGAGAAAGGCAATCACTTGTGATGATGGTTGGGCAATAAACCAGTTACATTTCAGATTCTCTCCCTGACCTGTTCTATGTATTGTAGTTGACTACATGTGCAGCAGCAATGATGTCAACTACTGTATAGATGAATAGCTTCCTTTGCTTGGTTAGGTTCGCTTATTGATAGGTATGGCAGTGTCCTGTAGCCCTTTTACAGCTACATCTTGATGCACCTTTACGGGATGGTTGAGTCATGATCGAATTTAAGAGTTTATATTATTTACGACTGTCTATGTAGTACTTCTGCGTTCAGTGTGCAGTGCAGTCAGTCTGCAGAGTGGACAGGTTATTTTTTGGTGATATTAGCCTCTGGGTTCTGGAGAAGTGCTGCTTGGGCTGGATTGTGTTGCCAGCCAGTGCATTAATGTGTTTCCTTTATTCTTCTTTCGCCTTTTTTCATATAAACTTAGTTCAACCAGGAAATAGACTAACAATTTTTGCAGGTTGATCGCAACGATGTTATGAGTTGTGGGTGTCACGTTTAAATGACCAGTAATATTTGTTCTCAGAGGGTGATTTTGATGTTAAATCTTGCTGTTGTACAGAACTGTATTGATGGAAATTAGGAAAGGTTAAGGATAGTAGGAAGTAATCATGAAGTCAGCAATGTCAGTCTTCATCAAAATTATTACTGATGACTATTCTACTTACAGAGATTCAGCTTGCATGCGATATTTCCTACTAAACTACCCTTATAGGTAGATGTAGGCAGTACAAGAGGAGAGAAGCAAAAGCTAGTTCCTAGGGGGGAGAATGTCCAGAGCAAATTTGGAGTATCAACTGAAAAAGCAGATCCCTTGGTTGTAGGTAGATTTAGGCAGTAGAAGAGGAAAGCGAGCGTTCAGTTCCTGGGGGGAGGAATGTCCAGAACAAATTTTGAAGTGTCAACTGAAAAAGTAGATCCCGTAGTTGTAGTCCCATTACTGAGCTGATAAATGAAGTTAAGCAATTTGGCTCAAGCAGGACAGGAAATTGAGGTGCAAGCCAAGTTGAGAAGTATTTTTGGATAACCCCATGAAGACGCCAAAAGTTTTTGTCCATGTATGAAGAAGAGATTTAAACTGGAATTTAATTCTTCAAATCGCACAGATCCTTTTCAAAGAGACTTTTTTTAACGTTGTATAGGTCATTCATAATCACATATATTAATAGATAAAACATTCTAAATTATGATGTCAAACTCTACAATCTCAAACCAAATGGTCAATATACAAACGTGTAAATGCATTCGTCTCAAACCAAAGGTCAACATTGAAACATGTGTAAATGCACACATCTCAAGGTTGCATTCAGTTGCCTTAGAAGATGAATATTATTTGTTTTCAGAGTTGTAAATTGAGAATGATTCAGAAGTTTGTTGTTTTCAGTAACAAATCATGGATCTTTACGCTCTAAAATTGTTATTTTAAGCAAGAAACCATGATTATTACGCTGTCTTAAGCAAGTCTACTAGAGGAATCCTGGTTGAGAAGAACCATAATAGAACATAGAAGACAAAAGGATGTGGAAGTATGGAAAGAAAACTTTAAGAGAAAAAATGGAAGACAAAAAAAATGAGGGAGACATTGACTCTTAATTCGTACGTTATTCTTCATACTTCCATTCATCCTAGAGGCTTAGCAGATGAGAGGAAAACAAGAACTATTTTCTATGGTTCACAATCCGAGGCACTAATCCCAAAGTTATATAATATAAGAGGTGGATGAATCAGGACAGGTGATAGGTTGGACCAAGTCTCCAAGCATTTGTGAGAGAGGATGTATGGCAAGATCTGTCCTCATGTGGCAAATGTTTCAGAGGGGGATCTGGACCAATGTCAGAGCTTGTAGAATCTGTGCTGCCTTTTCGTGGTGTAAAAGATGCATGTGGTGGGGAAGATTAAGCTCGCCTTTTCTTTTTTTCTAAGAGTGCCTCGATCTGGCAGTTTGTTAGTTAAGGTTATGTTGTTGATACACCAAATCAGCTGGAAACTAGCCTTGTTTGGAGAAGTCATCAGCTGTTCCGCATCTCTTTGGAATACCATTAGAAGTGAAGCTTTGTGAACATTTTGGAAGGAAAGATGTGCAATCAACTATGACGAATCCTCTAGAGGATTGATTTTAGAGAAATCTCTTGACTGCCTTGGCAGAAGGATCAGAAATAGTAAAAGCTCTCTCCCCTTCAAACACTACAAGGTGTTTGCTGTAGAAAACGATAAGTTGAAGAGTCAATGGATCCCTCACGAAGGGATGAGAATGTGATCATCCTTCTTTGTACCCCTCTCTAATCTCCTTGTATCTCTTTCCTTTTTATTACTTTAAAAATGCTTTTGTCAAAACAGTCTTCAGAAATAGTGACAACCTTCGAGAGGTCTAAAGAGCAATTGTGTGGCTTTCATAATTGAAGGGTCTCGTTCGTTCTCTTGTTATGCACTGAATTGGGCAATGGTGAGAAAAAAATACTTGAAGCTCTACTACAACTATGGAGGTGTGATGTCCTTAAACTATAAGGAAATTTGATGGGTGCTTCTAGTTAAAGTATTCGGCCAAGTGTGAATTGTATGTCTAATATGAGTTTGGGCCACCTCAAATGAATCTATAAAAAGGGCCCTTAGGCTCATTTGTGAGGCATTATTTATTTGAGGCACTTGGACTCTTGGCCCTTAGAGTTATCCAAACACTCTTCTTGGTGTGGGTGCGATGGCATTGGATATTAATCTTTTTAGTGATGGTCACCAAATTAGTTTTAGGCTCTTAGGCTTAGGGTGAGCCCATTTGGCTCTACAATTGAAGTGACTTTGTGTCTATTTCTTTATGTTTGTGAGTATGGTTTGTGTTTTTTCTTGTTATCAAGGAGGATCTTGTGCCACTAACATTGGTAATAAAGCATCTTTCTCCTTGTGAAAGGAGAAATAACATGCAGAAATCGGCTAGAGCTAGTGTAGTAGAGATGGGCCCACTTTATAGGCTTTTTGCGATCTTGTATAGGTGGCTATAGGATGCTATTAGTAGGAGAGGAGTGCTAGGGGAGCACACACAAGTTGTATGTGTGGTGTTTAGGTAGTTGTTTCTACCTTGATTGTTACGTCTCCACCCTTCTAGGACATCTCAATGATCATCTATAGCATGTGTTAGTTGTTTCTACCTTGATTGTTACATCTCCACCCTTCTAGGACATCTCAATGATCATCTATAGGAGGTTGATATGTTAGTGTTTAATGGGTTCAATTGGTTCACATTGAATTCGTCAGACTCAATACACAATTGGACTCTTGACCTTTTTTGGAAGAGCCTCTCTACACTTGTATTGGTGGAGGTTGTTGGTATGGAACTCATGGTATTTAACACAATTGGGCTCTTGATCTTTATGGCAGAGCCTTCTTACACCCGTATTGGTGAGGGTTGTTGGTATGGGATGCCTGTCCTTGGACATGGCTACCCACTGTGTTTCATACTCCTAGGTTCACGGGTGAGTCTATATTGGTGGGAGGTGAGTGATGTTTTCCTTTCTATTGTATCATGAGTATGGCTTGTATTGTCTTGTTTAGCGAGGGAGGATCTTGGAGGGGTCTAACATTGGTATCAAAGCCACTATTTGCTCATATGGAGAAGGCAAGATAAAATGCACAAAACGACATGGGTACCCAAGAAGTTGCTCTCTACCAAGATGGGCTAGTCTTGGATGTGGGTCAAACATGAGGCACTTGAGGAAGCTCTCAAGGGTTTTTTTGTTGATTAGGATAATACCTTGAGATGTCCACATTGATTATCTAGAGGGTGTGTTTTGAAAATTGGTGCAACCCTCTTTTGGATTGAAATGGAAATATTAAAGCCTTAAAATAACAAGAATATACATTATGTTATTTTGGAGGGTATGTATCAAAGAGTTGTTGTAGACATATAAACACATTGACTCATTGACATCAAGTGTGGTGGATCACTCTAGACATCAATAATTGTATCTAACCTCTCTATAGGGCATATGACCATAACAAAAATATGGCAAGCAATGGAGGAAAATCACATGCCCTTTATGAAAAATCTTACAAGAAACTAAAAGAAATCACACTTAGGTCAAACACGAATTTGCTAAATAACTTTTCACAATTGCAAGAATTTACGAATTCTTTTACGAGTGATCTCGTTGCCTTCTATAATTCTTAGATTGGCCTTACATGGGCTTCATCTATTGAGGCCATCAAGGATGTCATTGAGACTCGTTCTTCTACCATTGAGCACGTTTTTGGGTAGCTTTAGGAGTTTCTCCTTCTCCCTTGCTCACCTCTCTCACTATGATACTCTCTCACTGTCACCCATACGACAAGAATTTGGGAAGACTAGATCTTTGTTTTAGAATCTTAGGTAGTCCATGCATATGCTTGTTCTATGTGCTTTTTAATGTGATGCTCAAGGTTATGCAAGCTAATTGATGAATGCATTCTTCTAGACAACTCAATATTTTTTACCATGCATTTGACCTATAAGTGTTTCTTCTTGATATTGATATCTATGGAGTACCACAATAGCTATTCATGTATTGATATCTATGGATTACCGGAATAGCTATTCATGTCCTACTACTACTGGTTTTATAAGCCCTAGGAATATGTTTAACATGATAGTCTATCCTAGTTTGAAGAGGTAATTGACTCTCTTCAATGCACCTAGTTTGTGCTCGTCCCATGCCTATGAGATAGACTCAAATGGTATTTATATTTCCTTTCAAAATTTTAGCAATGAAAATATATATGTCATTCATTGTTGCACTTTATCTATAAGGATATCAAAAAAATTAAATTATTTCAATCCCAATCCATCTTGTAAGTATGGTTGTCTATAAACGATTTTATGGGTTTCGTTCACAATTTGGCATGTGGCCATAGGTATGTATTCTATTTCCTTGGAAGCTCAATTTATCTCATCTTCTTGCTTCTCCACAAATTCTTTCATTCAATTTGTTCTAAAGCATGAACCTAATCCTCTTCCTTGGTGCATAGACTTGAGATATCCACATTGATTATCTAGAGGATGTGTTTTGAAAATCGGTGCAACCCTCTCTTGAACTAAAATTGAAAATAACAAGCCTCAAAATAACAAGAAAATACTTTACGTTATTTTGGAGTGTATGTGCCAAAGAGTTGTTGTAGAGCTATAAGCACAATGACTCATTGACATGAAGCGTGATGTATTTGACCTCTTTATAGTGCATATGAAGACAAAAACAAGGATATGGCAAGCAGTGGAGTAAAATTACATGCCCTTTGTGAATAATCTTACAAGAAACTTGAGAAAACTACATCTAAACGTTGAAAAAGGGTATGGGGTTTCAAAACCCACCCTCGGATTCATTAAATGAAGAGCTATGAGATGCATGAACCCATAGAGAGACTTGAGAACAAATTTGCTAAATCACTGTTCATAATTACAAGAATTAACCAAATTTGCTACGGTTGATGTCCTTGTCTTGTATAATTTTTAGATTGTATTTTTTAGCATGCATATGACCTATAAATGTTCCTTTCTTGATATTGATATTTATAAGGAGTACCGGAATAGCTATTCATGTCTTACTACTGGTAATTCTATAAGCCCTAGGAATATGTCCAACATGATAGTTCTATCCTAATTGAAGAGGTAACTAATTCTCTTCAATGCACCTAGTTTGTGATTGTCCCTTGCCTATGAGATAGGGTTCAATGGTATTTATATTTCCTTTCGAATATTTACCAATGAATATATATATATATATATATATATATATATATATATATATATATATATATATATATATATATATATATATATATATATATATATATATATATATATATATATATATATTGCATTTATTGTTGCACTCTATCTATAAGGATATTAAAAATATAAGTTATTTTCATCCCAATCCATCTTGTAAGTATGGTTGCCCATCAATGATTTTATGGGTTTTGTACACAACTTGGCATGTGAACATAGGTATGTATTCTATTTCCTTGGAGGTTCAATTCATCTCATCTTGATGCTTTCTTAACAAATGCCTTCATTTAATTTGTTTTAAAGCATGAAATCAACCTTCTTCCTTGGCGCACAATTCTTCTTAGTTTCTATTCACTAATTTTATCAATATTTCTAACATTTGATCAAAGAGAGGTTATTGACAAGGCTTGAGTCTAGAACACCTCCATCTAAGGTAAAAAATTGAATCAAACCAGTCATAAATATCTGATTGATTACCAAGGGTATATAGACTTTCTTTTGGAGTTTCTTAGTGTGCTGTTTTGTTGTGTATACCAACACTTCAAAGCTCCTTTTATTTGATGTATGCATCATATTAGGCTTTTGGAATTTTGTTGTGTCTCAAATTTGTCAACTTGTCTAGTTGCTCAACTTGTCTTGATAATTTATGGCCAAGCCATTCATAACTCTTTTCCACTTTTAACACTAGCATTAAGAAACCAATGGGTAAAATAGTGTTTCGACCATAGAATAGGTTGAATAAGTTTGCTCTTAAGGTCATCTTATATGCTCGAATTTCATGTTTTGATTTCTTGTCCCATTAAGATCCACAATTATTTACAATTTTGATTAGCATAGTACACAACACTTTATTGGAAATCTTTACCCAACCATTGGCTTAAGGACAATAAAATATAGGCTTCTTATGCATAATAAAAAATTAAGAATTTTATCACTTCATTAATGAAGTGGCTTCCTTTGTTTCTCACTATTCTAATACGTAGACTAAATTTTGTAAAGCTTTACTCAAAGGTGAATTTTGTAGTGGTTCAAGTCTTAGTCTCCCTCTTCGTTCTAGCTTCTGCTCATTTTGTTAAATAATCTATCACGTCTATAATGTACTCATCATGTGCACCTCACACAAGGGGATTCACTAGCTGAATGAAGTCTATGCCTCATTTGCAAAAGCTCTATCTCCCATAATAGGTCTTAATAGAATTTGATCTCTTATGAGTGGTTACTGAGCTTGCTAATAGACATCACATCTATGAACAAATGCTTCATCATTCATGCAGAGCATCGAACACCACATTTCAACGAATAATATTATTTTCCCTATGAGGTTGGGAGCAAAGTGTCCTCTTGCCATGCTTGCATGTGCCATTTCAAGGGTTCCATCTGATGAATGAATAGACAAAAGAAATCATCCTTGTCTCTTTTGTATAATTGAGCTCCTATCATAGCATGATCTTGACTTTCATTTTCTAGAATTCTTCTTCATGAAGTAGTGCTTCCTTGTAGAACTTACAATAGTGAGTGTGATCATGAAAGTCGTTTTTCATGCTAGGCCAATATACACCTGGCCTCTATAGAACTTGCAATGCACAAACCTTTGCATAGTGACTTCCGAAAAGCCCCACATGAGCCTTGTGCAGTAGTTAATTTTGTTCATCTTAAGTTATAGAGCAAGATACCACTCCTTGGGAGTTTTGGTGGTATATATTGCCTACCATAATTTGGAAATATTGTGCTAGATCAACTAACTTCTTAGGTGTAGGTACTCTTTTGTGCAATAGTCCATAGTTAAGCAATGGAATCATGACCAAGACTAAGTAAATAAGCATCAAGAAGGTCCACCAATAGATGGTTTTCCATGAGTTAACCTTAAAAGATGGTTAGGTATGATTTTCACATGTACTTTCTTGAACAATACCTTAAAATAAAATTCCATTGAGCAAGAGAAACCATTGGCTTCAAGCTCTACAAAAAATGTGATTTTATTATCCAATCAATAACAATGAGTTTTTCATAGCATATGTTGTTCTAAACAATGGCAAGTACCGTGTCAAGAAGCTCCACCTCCTTAATTCTCAATCCATGGAAGAGGTAGGGTGCTATGAAGATCATGAACGAGTGAAGTGTGCGAAGGTGAAGGTGAGAAGCACACAAGTGCACACACACACACACACACACAAGGTAGAGGCATGAGGAGACACAATGGAAGGCGTCAATCACACGTATTACTCAAATAGCTCTTACACACACTCTTACAATGTAACTGAGTCTAATCTTTCTAACCTCTCAAACTGAGCTCTCTAGCTCTCTTTATAGTTTTTTGACTAGTTTTGGCCGATTTCGAACCTATTGTCCGGCCTAGTTAAAAAATAGGTCCTAAGGATTATTTGGAGGTCCAAATGAAGTCCAAAAATTATGAAATTTGGTATGCACGATCAATCTAGGCTCCTCAAGCTCAAGGACTCCTTGTCTTGCAAAAATGGAGTGCATCCTGACAAAATTGGGTTTTCTATATATGTTACATGAGTGATTAAAATCACTGTTGAGAGTTTGATTACTTATAACAAAACAACATTTTTTGAAAAAATAATGGACCTGGTCCCCTGATCTTCATGCATTTTCTCTTACATACTTTCTCAGTGCTGATATTTGTAGCCATTGTCAGTGCAACTTCTAACACCCCCCTCCCTCTATGCATCTATCGTACCCAACAGATCCTTGTTGTAAGGTCTGAGTGATGTAATTTTGCAAGAGATCCATGGTGAGGGTGTGTTTGGTAATCTTGAGGCCTCATGCTAAATCAGCTTCCAGCTTTTCCCTATCAATTGCTCGAGTCTCGTTGTGGGATGGGAATCTATAATGTGTTGAATATACTAGTTGTTCATATGCAAAAATTTGTAACAGATGCATAAATACTTCAGAATGATATTCCCAAAACCTCATGGTGAACATCACTTTGAACATTAGCTTATAACATGCAGGTAAGTACTTAATTTGGCAATGCAAAGCATAAAACACTCGGAGAGATGGCATAGTACTCATGACATAAACTAAATTGCCATTACCGTGCTCAAATCCTAGGGTGGAAACATGTGGGGCATGGACATGTCAGAAGACTTTGAAGGTCGTCTACATGAGATCGAAAATTTTGACAGCGATCTGAGCAGCCACATCTATCATTTTGTGAAGATAAGGAAGCCAGTGCTTGATGGTGGCCATCATGTAGCTGACGATCGTAGGACCTCGAGGTGGTGCAAAATAAGGGTAATTGAGCCAATCTTGGCACTAATTATTTTTCACTTTAATTGCAAAGGCTATCCAAGAGTGATGATGTGGCATATGACCATAGGAGGGATTATACTTGAGGTGCAACGGGGTCTTGGTCCATGTGTGCATCATTTTTGGGTATTCTTGTAGTAGCTCTTTCCTCTACTTCGGTTGAAAAGTGCAGCCTTATTGAGCGTTTGGTGGGAGGTCCACTGGTTCAAACTATGTTGCATGTGTCAGCTTCTTCCCGGTGATTTTCTCAAAGGCTAAATTGTAGTCTTACAAGTACATAAAATATGATTTGTATTGCAGTTTGTTAATGGAAATATACCCTTGTAGCACAAGTTCTACAAAGTAGAGAGATTGAAGAATAGCCTCTTTAATAGCTACCATGGCCTATAACTGCGCTTCGACTCATGTGGAGTGAGTTTTGCCTAATTCTTCTACTGTTTTCATCCATGTAGGGGTAGACAATTCGAAATTGTCTTGTCCATCTGTAACTCGACCACCAATGGTAGGTTGAGGTTCATATTCTTCTTCAAATGTGGGCTCAATTGGAATGGTTGCCATTTTGTCACGCGGCCTCTAGTATGTCAGGTGGTGAGTCAGGCCATGGGATCTCTCAGTGATCCGATACTTGAACTTGAGGTTCTAGCACACACGACCTTAAGCTGTTCAATTCCTCCAGGATTTCTTGCAGTGTGACTGCTTGTGTAGTAGGTGGGTTCATAGGTTCTTTGAGTCGTAGAGTGGCATTATCATTTTTGAGTGCATGAAACTCCTCGGTCAGCTTCTCGTAATCTTCCAATAGTCGTGCATGGTCATCCAATAGCATTTTCATAGTCTCTAAGGGAACAACTTTGAAGCGACTTCGATTGATTGGTTCCTGTGGGTGGTCTAGTGCAGCTTCAAAGTTCTCTCTATTCTAGACATATAGGCATTGGTTTTCTTCTATGGCTTTTGTTATGTGGCATCATAGGAGTCCCATATTTCTTGTTAATTGGGTATTCCTGATGAACTATTGTTGCTGTTGTTCGTCATCATCTCCAATGGCATCCTTGGTTATTTGTTCTAGCTCTAATCCCATTGAATGATAAGAGTTGCAAAGTTCTTGATTTCATGAATTAAGCGATGCATTTTCAATGGTCAAGGAGTTGAGATTGGCTTGTAACTAAGCAGTTGTTTGCTGTAAGGCCTGAAAATGATGTCCTAATGAAGCAAACTCTTCTCGAACTTGATGCATACATGAAAACATTTGTTGAAACGTTGTATCTATAGTGGAAGAGGAAAATAATGATGGTGTGCACAAAAATGTGTGCTATTCAGTGTGTAATGTAGGGGGAATGGGGGTCGGGTAAGGGAGTGTGGATGTTGTGGTGATGGTGGAAAAATGTGTGGATGTGGGTATGTGAGTAGTGGAGATGGACATGAGTGGAGGTTCAGTGGTTGGTGAAATATCCATGTCACTAGAAGTTTGGCCTAGTGAATTGATAGTGAACAATGATGTGACCATGGGTGATTGTGAAGGTGTGGAAACTGGATTTACAAAGGTTGATGAATATGTGATACGAATGGGTTCAAACACTGATTGATGAGGATGGTTTGGGTGAGGTAGTGTGGTGGCCTTGGAATGTAGCACTGATGAAAGATAAAATGGAATATGGGGGGTGAAGAAGGGTTGTTGGGAGAAGGCAATGGATGGAACATGTGAAGGGAGGAAAGGGTTGATGGTGATTGGTGGGACGGTTGATGTGGTAAATGATGTGGATGGTGTCATGGAAGTAGTGAGGGAGGGATTAACCCATTCTTGTGATTCTAAACTAGAAATGGGATGATTGAATGAAGATGATCTAGGGTGGTATAGGTGAAACGGAATGAACAGGTGATTGAATGCTAGGTTCATGCATGGAGGCAATATTCAAGGCTTGCATGGGTAGGGATGTTGATGGAGGTGGTGGCGTGTCGATTATGATGGTGTTTTCTTGGGGTGGTGTATCTACAATTATCTGTGCTCCTTGATGACTAGATATGTGGGCATTGACTGGTACACGAATGTATTCCCCTGACCATGACATTAATCTTACTCTTTGAGGATCAAATTGTGGTAGGGGTTTGTGCGTTAGGAAGTTTATTGCTTCAACAGTGCCCACTACATGGACTAATTTTTTGAAAGAATTTATAAAGGATTTCTCGAACCCACTATTCGCCAGTTCTTGTTGCATATTTTCCTTACTTTGTTGTTCCATTATTTGACTTCTTGTCCAAACTGCTTGGATGTTTTTGTATAAGCTTTGGATCACAATAGTGTATGCAGCTGTACCTGAAGTGTCATCCTCTCTAGTTCTTGTGTCTTGTGTTGATCTACAACTTGTGTTTCTTGACTTTGTTGACTGTTGTCCTCATCATCATCATCCTTCACAACTGTTCTATCTTCGTCTTCAGGGCTTGACACAACTTGTTTGCTCTTCGCTTCTGATAGAGAACTGGGATAACTCGGGCATTCGTACTCTTATGACGAGAATTCGGTTGAGCACATAAATTGTCAACATAGACTTCCAACTTCTATCGTAGAAATTCCTTAAAGACATGATACATCAATTGTTGAAACGTAGTAGGTGCATTTGTAAGCCCAAATGGCATCACATGAAATGCAAATATGCCCCATTCTATAGCAAAAGCCATCTTATTCTGATCTTCAGGAGCAATGGCTACCTGATTGTAGCCAGAGAATCCATAGGAAGTTGTATACTTCCTTGGCCACTACTCTCTCTAGTAGGTGTTTCGTGATAGGAAGCGGATAGCTATCTCTAATAGTGGTTGCATTGAATTGTTTCAAGTTAATGCACACAGGTAGCTTTCCGTTCTTTTTGGGCACTACCACAATGCTTGATACCCATTTGGTATGCTCAATCTCATAGATAAATCTAGCTTCTATCTTCTTCTTCCTCTTCTATCAAGTCATGCCCGATATATGAGCATTTTTCTTCTCCCTCTTTGACTGTAATTAGAACATTCTTAGTCTTCTCTTGATTTTCGTATGCTTCTCCAATGCTTGTTTCTCTCTTAGGTATTCTTACCACTATCCTTCTATCTTCGATTTTGTATTTCCTTCTTAAAGTTCTCTAGTACTTCCAATAGGGGTCCTTCTTGTCTAGAACATTCCTTTTGTTCCTTCTTCTATTTGTTCTCCTTAATCTATGGAAGTGGTGTGAGCTGCTTATTTTAGTCACTGTCCCTTATGTCGTGGTTGGTGGCTTCTACAAAATAAAGATATTCATCTTCTGAAGAATAGAAGGGTTCCATGATGATGGACTCTAGATCTTCATCGCTTGGCTCATCTGGTTCTAGGGTCATTTCAATACACAATTCTAAAATAGGCTCATCTTCCATGGGTTCTATCATAAAGATAGAGATATCATAGCCATCCTCATCGCAGTGAGGAGTCCATTGTTCTTCCTTCACCGCTATGTCCATGGTGGCTAAGATCTCTCCCCAATCATTAGGTGCAAATTCCTCATATGGGAATACTATTGGCACATAGGCAGGATCTTGAAGGGTACGTGGTTGTCGATTGGATCCTAAGGTTCTGGTCCTCTTGTTTCGTTACTTGACACATCCATAAATGAAAGTCCTTGTTCAACCAAGAAGGGTCTAATTCTAAAGATTGAACTGACTCAGTTTCTTCTGGTGCTTTATGGATGGTATTCCATTGCAGTAGGGGTACGTCGCGATGGGAATAGTCTTTTAGGTTGACTTTGGTAGTCACTCCTAGATGTTGCAGGTACAAAGAGTTGGTTCCCCAATCCTGTATGATCTATAATTGCTGCATGAAAGGACGTCCCAAAATCATCTCGTGTGCATGGTTATTTCCAAACTAACAAATGGAAAAGGTGTGCTCAAACTCTACACCACAAGTAGTGAGAGTGATTCCTTCCGGTAAGCCTAAGGGTTTCTCGATATGTCCATCAGCCATTTGTAGCTTCATTCTCGTGGGTCTTAGGGCTGGCATACCCCATCATTTCCATAGGGAAGTAGTGGCAATGGCCACTCCAGCACCTAAGTCTAGGATTGCTTTGGTGGTGTAACATTGGTAGGAGATAGGCAAATAGTGTTTCCTTCTTCTCCTTTGCTCATATCTCCATTCCTTTCAATGCGTAATTTTGGCACATTCCTGTGCAAATATTCCTGAGAGTGGGTAGTAGCCATCTTTGCTAACTGCTTTGCTACATGCTTCCACAACTCATGTTTAACCTTCAAAAACTCTTCTAAAGTGAGACGACATTGCACTTTATTGTTTTTTATTACATCTCTGTTCCTAGGAATAATTGATTCTTCATTTCTTGCTAATATAGTGGGTGCTCTTATACTGATCGACTTTGCTTCCCAAGGAGCAGTAAAGTGATGTAATTCTTCCAAAGAATTAGATTTGAAGTTAGTCTATTCACTCAACTGTTCCTCCTCTTGTTCACCATATATAGAGGGTATGTCCTAGGGAAATTGTTCATGGAGGTTGTCTATCTCTTGAATAGGTGGGTGAGTTTCTTGCCCCAACTTTCATTTCTCTTCTTGAATTTCTCTCAAAAATCCTTGTGAGTACTTATATATCGACGAAAGATTCTCCCAATTCATAGTATTAGGCACTCGGTGACATAGAAGGTGTGGTGTCTTCTTATGCTTTCGGGATTGGATAGGTCCTCTTAGGATTGTTCTTCCCATTGTTAGAAATCAAGTGTTCTAATCTCTCTAGTAGACCTTGAAAGTGTAGCTCTGGTTTCACTAGCTTGCCCCAATTGACGTACTGAGATGCTTCAAACATGGTTTGAGCTAATTTTACCATTTTCATGAAGAGCTTAGTTCTCTTGATTTCTAGATTTGCTCTAGGATAGGTCTTACTTAATTCTCCCACCTGTGGTCCTTCTCTTAGTTTTGCTTGGTATGCTTTGAACAACACATCAAATTCTCATGTATAGGTTTGGTTAGAATGGATCCTGGTCTAGGTGTCTGGTTTATATGATTTGACTCTTGTAATGCTAATTCTAGGATTTTAGCTCTAGTCTCCTTTAAATTTCCTTCTAATTCATTTATTTTCTTGCTCCATTTTCTTTTAAGTCTTTCTCGTGAGTCCTAAGATCTGGTTTTCCTTCTGCTCGATTCTCCAACTTCACTACTCTCAGCTATCTTATCAGGGTTTGGCTGTTGATTTTTTAGTTAATCCTAGGCTCTAGTCACTGCTTAGATAGTTACATAGGTTGGTGTAGCTCCATTTGAATGCCTATCACATTTATGGGGGTTATCTTAGAGGCATTGGCTGGGTTTTTAGGACATTCTCGTATGACATGTTCTTTGCCACAGTCCGAACGAAAACCTTTAAAGTTATAATATTGTGGTTGTCCTGCTAGTGGAGGATGTGGGCATTCCCTCATATAATGGTCCCCTTCAAACCTAAAACATGGTACTTTAGGGCCCTGTGGTTTGGTCTTTCTCAACTGGGGCCGTGGGTTGGGATTGGCATACATGATGTTAGTGTAGTCTGGCTCCTAGCTAGGTTCCATCGATGGAATCTCATATTGGTATGTTTCCATATGTTCGGGTGACTCAATGTATTATCTAGGGGGCTATCTACATGGGTAGAATCAAAACTGTTGGAGTTAGGATCATTTTTTGTGATCAATGGGGATTAGGGTACTATGACCTACTGAGATTATCTTCTACAGCAACATATTTGATAGAGATTACATTAGGTGGGGATGGTGGTTGTTGACCTAGGACCGATTGGGGTCTAGGTTGTGTCTCGTATGGTACCTGGTAGCTCTGTTGGGGTCTATAATAATGAGGTTGAGTGTTGTATTGGCCAGGATATTTATCGGGTTGTTGATATGATTGAGGGTAGTTCTGTCTAACCACTTGCTTTTTGTACGGACAATCTTGTGCAATGTGGTTAGTGTATCGCCTTTCTATTGTGCAGTCTTGTCTACTAGGGTTTCCTTGAGGTTGTGTCATGTTTGAACAAGCATTTGCCATATGGTCACCTCTATAGGTATAACAATACTTGATTGAGGTTATCCTCGGTGTCTGTTTGCTAAAGACTCCTAGCTTTTGGGCTACCTTCTCTGCCAAGTCCTCTATGGAATTAGAGTGTTTAGAGGACAAATGAGTAGAACTAATGATGTCCTTGTAGACCTTGGAGAGCTCCAGCTCATCTCCTAAGTTGTCCTCAATGTCTATAAATATCCTCACACATTGTTCTAATGTTTTAGGTTCTTTCACATATGATTGTAGTTTAGAGCTCAATAGCCCATCCAAAAATAGAGATACTTGTTTAGCTTGAGTGGGCGACTCCGGCATGGGACATGTCTCAATGTATTGTCTGAACCTACATCTAGCTAGGTTAAATATCTCCTCAGGGGTTTGTTTAAAACTGTGAGTCGAAGAAGGAGTATTATGCCTAATCCCACTTTTAAAGAACTTAGTGATAAATGGTTCTAATAGGTCATGGATGTCTCTAAATTGTCTTTGCTATAAAGGTTGGAACCAGGTTAAGGTGGTGTTTTTCAAGGTGAGTCCAAATGCATTATATTGGGTGAACATGTCATCCACTTGTTCCACTCGTAGCACTTGCTTGAACTCGGCCACGTGGTCATAGGGATTTCCTATCCCATCGAAATACTTTTTCATGGATTTCACTAATTGGGTGGATCTCAATATTCTTAGGTGCTCTTTGGGTCTAGGTAGAGGAAAGTCATCTCTACCGTGTTGGGATCTCGATTCTCTTGGTCTCTTCATCCTATCTATTTCTACTGCTGATCGGTCTCTTTCCACTGTGTTAGCAATAATCACCTCAGGTATCTCTTTGCCTTTTTCTCTTTGGGAAACATGAGCTATGGATGTTCCTTCCTCTTGATGGCCAAAAGCAACATTAGCTTGTGGTGGGGAAAAACCAATTCACCCCTCCATGTATAGGTGTGTCTCTCGTGTTCAAATACCACAAAGACCCGTTTTGATGTGTTATCTAGGTACACCACTTTTCTAGGTGTCTCTGGATCCTTGAACTCATAGATAGTGACTGTTCCTACTTCACTCAATTGCTCAAATCTATACCTCCAAAATGACTCATCTATCTCCATATTTAAGAATAACTCAATAATCTTGTTATCTTGAGGGATCCATTCTAGGTTGAACATTCGTGCCAACACAGATTTAGGTGTTCTAGGTCCACCATCTAGCTGTTCATGTTAGATGGTGTTCTAACACAGATCTAGGTTAGATGGTGTTCTAGGTCCACCATCTAACTGTTCATGTTGTAAGTCACCCCTTTCCACTTCAAGAATTACTATTTCGAATTCATTGGTTATATTAGGTTGATTGGAAATTATGCACATCATTCCCTCTTTATCGATATACATCTCTCTCAAGTTTGACCAGTGGATGCTCCAATCCAATAAGTTGATCAAGGTTTCTCAATTAAATGATAGAACTTCTCAAACCATCCTCATATATGCGAGCACCTAATTGGTTGGTTTGAATGTACTCTAGCTGAGTTTTGTATGGCCCTTTGGGTTTTTCTAAGTATGCTAACCTTGAACTACCTTCTGGTCTTTCCATGCTGTAGGAATCACTTGTTTCTGAGCTTATTTTGTACAGGTAACCACTCAGTTGTTGAGCCCAAGATCATGCAGTATTTCTAACACTAGCCTCAAATGACCTAATGCTATGTCGATCGGCCTTTCCGATGTGCTTTCCGAATCTGAGGTTCATTAATTTTAGCTCCTTCATGCACTCGACTTCTCAAGAATCTAGGTCTCACTAAATCCCTTTGAGTCAATTACTTGGTTTGTTGATTTTCCCTTAGATTCTTGCCTTTTCAATATTCGACTATCAGGTATCGTTTTTCGTGATGTGTTTAAGTTGTTGCAATGTAAAAATTAAGTTCTTTGTTAGGTTACACTTACACCCTCAACATTCAAGAATTATTCCTTTAAAAACGTCCATTATCACTTAAATCCCACTCGTCCCTATGATCGAAGGTTCTAATCCTTGCTAGTAATTGAATAGAATAGGGTAGGAAGGGCACTTACTGATCTTGCTTTCACTCCTAAGAGTCCTTGAATGGCCCTAGTACAGATGTCACCGCTGCACCAAGCCACTTATTTTCTGCTTGTTGATCACTAGAAGCTCCCAATAAAGATGACCATTGGTTGCCCTATATCAACAATTCAAAATTTAGGGAAGAATATGTCAAAATTTTCAAAACCCTAATTTTGGTCGTTTCTAGTGGACCATCGCGATGATATGGCTAAGTCCTAATGGTAATGAACCGTCACGATGGTCTTACCCAATTGCGATGATGTCGCACAATAGCGATGGTGTGGAGTGTCGTGGTGATGGTCTGCAATAAAGGCGATGCGATGGTCTGCAATGAGCACGATGGTCAATGGTCATTGTGATGGTGTGAGCCAATCACAATGGTCTGGTCTCGTCGCGATGGTGTGAACCCTTGTCATGATGGCATGAGCCAATCATGATAGTCAATATGCACGATGGTCTGAAGGCATCACGATGGTATGAACCAATCATGATGGTGTGGTCAAGGTGGTCGTCACGGTGGTACGGCGAGTTGTTGCGATGGCGTGAGCCTGTCACGATGGTACGGTGAGTTGTCGCAATGGCATGAGCTTGTCATGATGGTGGTCTGGTAATGTTGCGATGGTGTGATCCAATCGCAATGGTGATGCATCGTCACCACGGCATGAGCCAATCACGATGGTCTAAAAAAAAGCAAATTTCTAGGATGTAGCAATGGATTTCTTTGTGCGCTTAGGTGATCTACATGCTCAATGTGAATGATATATTAACAAAAACAAAAACTTCTCAGACCATCATGATGGTCTGAGGCATTCGTCAAAGATGGTGAAAACTAAAAAATTTTACTTGTAAAGTGCTATGATCTCGTACTGAAGTAATGTCCTACAAAGAAAACTCACAAACTATTGAGAGCTTGATTACTTATAATGAAACAAGCTTTTTTGGAAAAAGAATGGACATGTTCCACCAATCTTCATGCATTTCCTCTTACATACTTCTTCTATGCCAATGTCTGTAGCCACTATTGGTGCTACTGCTAATAGCATAGAATATCCCTAGTCATTATATTTGAATCACAATTTAATTATGTTTAGCATCATTTAAATTGTAGTTAGCACATGCAATTAGATGATAAAATTTTCCTTCTTTTAAGTTTGTGCCTTCCAATGGCATAATAAAAGCATCAACATGTATATCTTTAAATGGGAGTTGAACTTAATAGTTTTTAAAGTTCCTTGAAAGCTTACCCACATTGATCAATCCATTTGAAATGATCTAACAAGGATTACACATGCTTAGCTATGATTGCATACATGTGTATTAATCATGGTTAGTTGTATTGGCCCATAAAATCTTATATTTCCTTTGTTTTCTTAGGTCAAGGAAAGTCCACAATAGCTTTGATCTTTTCTTCATCAATGGAATTGCAATTTTTAGAGATTATATGTCATTTTTTCCTTTAAATATACAACGTTGATACAATATTTTTCTAAGTTTAGAAAGTGGATGTGTCATCGAGTCGAATGTGTGCAAAGCTCATCCACATAGGCTTCAAGGATTTTGCGTAAGAAATATTTGAACACATGGCATATAAGTCTCTAAAACGTAGCAGGGGCATTGATGAGACCAAAGGGCATAATGAGAAATGCATGAATTCCCCATTTAGAAGCAAATATTCTTTTAGCTTTATGCGGGGGGATCTGATTAAATGATTGTAATAAAAAAAACCTGCTTGGGGCTATTTGATTGCTATGAATGTGAATTAATTTTTGGCTACCCACTCTAATAGATTATTTGATATGGTAGAGAATAGGTTAACTGTAATGTTGCAACATTGACTTTCTTCAAATTAATACATAGTCTTAACTTGCCATTTTTCTTAGGCACAACCACAATTGGTGAGACCCATTCAATGTGTTAATTTTTTTGAATAATTTGTGTGACATCTTCTTCAATTTCTTCTTCAATCTTTGTAGCATATACATCTTTATATATGACTATAATTTGTTTAGTTGGTTTGGCATGTGAATCCATAAGAAGTATATGAGCAACGATCTCTGGATCCACCCATATTGGATCACTTTTGGAATAAATGAATATACCTTGGTATTCAAAGAGTAACCTGAGCAATTTCTCTTCAACTTTAGTCATAAACTTATTTCCAATATATGTACATATTTCTTTACCTCCTTTTATTGTCCGATTTCTTCGTTCATTATTTGTTGCCATAAGGTTGACTTGCTTGTGCCTCTCTCTTAGGCATATCTATGTGGATCTTCCTGCCTTCAAATTTTTATCACATGAAAATTTTGAGCACTTTGAATTGAGATTCATGATCTTCTTTTGTCTGTGTTGGAGTTCGATGTCTGTAAAAGCACATCAATAGCACTAGGGAAAAAAAGAAACTTGGAGCACAACACAATACATAACATATTACCAAGTGAAAAATTGAAATAGAAGTGACTTGTTAGGGTTATAGGCATATATACAAGCCAGGGGAAAAAACCTCCTAAAGAGGGAAAAAGGTTCCTACTTGGTTCTTCTCTTGTTTATGTTGGAGTTCAAGGTTTGCAAAAGCAGATCAACAGCACTAGGGAAAAAAAGAAGCTTGGGGCACAACACAATAGATAACATATTACCAAGTGAAAAATAGAAACAGAAGTGAATCGTTAGGGTTATAGGCATATATACAAGCCGGGGGGGGGACCTCCTAAAGAGGGCAAAAGGTTCTCAATAGTCCTAAGTGTGTCAACACACATCACTACAAAAATATATCAACAAATCCCCCCTAGGAGTGATGCAATGAACTAGGAGATGTCACTCATCTATAAGGAAGTGCCAAACTATGTGGAAAGAGATCAATAAGTGAAAAATTTTGCAAAAAGCTTTAGAATTACCCCCAAGCAGAGCCTTTGTGAAAAGGTCTAAAAAATTATCTTGTATGGGCACATAAGCCAAACCCATCTCTCCAATAGAGAACCTTTCCTTGACATAATGATAGTGCACCTACATGTGCTTTGCATAAGCATGGAACATAGGGTTCCTCGAAACTTCCAATGTGCTTTGGTTGTTAATGAAGATGGTGGTAGAAGATTGACCAACACACAAATCAACCAAAGGGTATCTGAGCCACACACACTTAACAATCACTATGAAAGCATCCCTATACTTAGCCTCATGACTAGAAGTGGCCACAATAGGTTGCTTCTTTCTCAACCAAGATATGCATGAGCTACCAAGCATGAAACAAAAACCATTGGTGGACACATGAGTGTCATAGAAACTAGCCCAAGCTAAGTCAGAAAAAGAATCTAAATCTGGCAATAATAATTCCCACTTGAGATAAAACAATCCAAAGTAGTCCTATACCAATCAAGCAGCAAAATCTGCACTTTACCACCTTCCAATGTTTGACACTTGGGCAATGCATCCTGCATCAACATGCATAAATTAAATGCCCAAATAATGATGCAAATGCCCAAAATCCAACATCTCAAAGGAGGCATGCAAATCATCCTTGAATTTAGAAATATGCTTCTCATTAGGACCAATGAGCAGCATCCCATCAACATATATGAGAAAGATTAAAAGTACATCATCTACATGCTTAACATATAAGGTGCTCCCAGTTGGATTGTTCTCAAAACCACGTGCAATTAAGTAGGCATGTATCTTTTCATACCAAGAAGCTGGTGCATGCTTCAAACCATATAATGCCTTTTTCAATGTGCACTTTATTTTCATGCCCTTTCTACACAAAACCATGGGGCTGAAATACATACAATTCTTTATGTAAGTCACCATTCAAAAATGTACCTTTAATGTCCAAGTGATGTACATTCCAACCATGACAATTGCAAGTGCACAAATGCTATGAACAATGGTCATTTGGCATGTCAGAGCAAAGGTATCATCAAAATCAATGCCTTTCTCTTGAGCATAAGCTTTGGCAACAAGCCCTGCCTTATACCTACCAAATGTTCCATCAAGCTTACATTTCAACTTGTATACCCATTTAGTGTCAATGAACTTTTTGCCTAGAAGAAAATCACATAAAGAACAAATGCTATTCTTCATAATAACATCATATTCTGATTGCATATCAACCATCAAATGTTTGGAATTTTGTGCTTCATCAAAAGAAATAGGCTCATTCTCATCACAAAGACTAGAAAAAACCATTGCATAGCAATCTTATGCAAATGAAGCACTATGAGAGCCTGAATGAGCATGATATGCCATCAATGCATCTAATTTGATATCTCTTAAGGTTTGCACCAACCATTTAGGCATAGTTTTTTGCCTTCTCTATGTGATCCATCCCATCAATAAGTGCATCATGTAAATATACATAAGAAACGGAATGATTTTCATCATTATTTGAAACTTGTAAAGGCTAAGAAATTACTTCATTTGGATTAGCACAATTTTCCACCTTTAAAAAGAGTCATCAAAGTTTCATACAAATCTTTAGAGCTAATTGATGTCTCCTTGGTACATGAAAGTAATGGTTAAATTGCATCTTCCACAAAAACAACATCTTGACTCACCAGAATGCATTTACTCTATGGAATCCTTTTCTTTCAGAATTGTAAAAAAAAAAATCATTGCTTTATTATCCAACTTTTTGCATTAATGTTCATGTGCTAATTGCATATTCCAGACAACCAAAAGACACACAAATGAGCAACAGATGGCATGTGAGCATGCCAAGCCTCATATGGAGTGATTGATTACAATGCTTCTGTGGGACACTTGTTAAGCACATATGTTGTACACATAATAGCCTTAAGCTAGATATGCAGTAAAACGTAACTTTTGACCATACATCTCATCATTTCAATGAGAGACATGTTCTTCTTTCAACAACTCCATTTTGTTGAGGTGTATATGGGACTATACATTGTTGTTTTATCCCACACTCATCTAGAAATGCATTAAAATCAGAAGACATGTATTCCCCCATCAATCAAAAGGGAGGGTGTCCAATTTAAATGCTCATAAATTTTCAGCCATAACCAAGAACTATTTGAAGCACATAAACACTTTGGCCTTTGCTTTCAATGGATACACCTATGCATGCGTGGAGAATTCATCAATAAAAACACAAAGTACATGTAGTTCCCAAATGAAGGGGTCTGCAGTTTGTTGTCTCAGAGATGAACAAGTTTATGCATTGCCCAAGTGTCAAGCATTGGTAGGCGGTTAAGCACATCCTTCATTACTTAAGTGGTACCCTACTACTTGGAGCTCCATTTACCTTTGCCCTTTTGACTAGTCGAGAAAGCTCTCTACAACATGCATAATGGACCTGTCCTTCGTAGACTGATCTTCTTCCAATAGAAGAGCAACTAACTCCTCATATTTTAAGGCATTTGGATTGACTTTCATCATCAATCGAAGAGTTGAAGCAAAACTCTGATATGAATATGGAAGACCATTGAAAACAGTCTACACAAGTGAACTTGCAAGCAAGACTTCATCAGTAGAAATCAATTGCTCCTTCAAATCTTTGATCTTTGTCTAAAAATTATCCATGGAATCTCCTTCATTCATATGCTCACTCTCCAACTTTTTTCAGAGGTAAGGCACTGAGCATCTCTACCATCCCAAGGAAGTTTCTTTGTAGTAGGTGCAGGAGGAATTGCCGCATAAACAGGAACCGGAAGAATATCACCATCTTCAATGCCATCTACATCACCTTTATTAAGTACATTTGCAGGTGTTATATGACATTTTTCAACACCCTGCACAATATTCCACAGTCTGTTTGCAACTAATACATGATGCATCATATAATCCCATAATGGATAATTAGTACCATCCAACTTATCCTCAACAAAAAACATACGGAATACATCACTACTTTCAGCCATGGCCATTGACTAAAATACCTTGATGGAGAAAAATGATTGTATCTCAAAAAGTTGAACAGAACTATCCTATCAAGTTATCTTCATTTTGTAGCATACTTTGAGGTGCTTATACTAGTGAACCAAAACTTGTATATATCTTTGGCACAAAAAGACAAAATTGCATGCACAAGCACTAGGATAGTGCATTTAGAGGCCAAAACGAGCTCAAATCGTGATTTCAACACCTCTCAACAAAGCTGATTTGAACTCCTAATTGCCTTGAGTATGCTCACCAATTTTTGAGTGATTCTAAGATTGTGACTAGAGGGATGTCGATGACTCCCTAGATGAAGTGGCCACATGCTCTGATACCGATTGTTGGAGTTTGAGGTCTGCGAAAGCATGCAAACATCACAATGAAGAAGAAGAAGCTTGGAGCACAACACACAATATTGAATGTATTACCAAGAAAATGTACAAAGGTAAGTGAACAGTTAGGGTTATAGACATATATACAAGCTAGGAAAAAAACCCCCTAAAGAGGGGAAAAAGTGCCCCGATAGTCCTAGTTTGTTCATACACATCACTACCAAAATATATCAACAAAAAAAACCTCCTAAAGAGGGAAAAAAGTTCTCTGAAGGTCCGAGTGTGTTCACACACATCACTATCAATATATATCAATAGAACTTTGCACCCATTTGACTAGAACCAAGAGGGAGAATGAGACGAACTACTACAAAATTCAGCTTTGAGTAAAACTTTACAATATTTAGTCTACCTATTAGAATAGTGAGAAATAGAGGAATCCCTTCATTAGTGAGGTGATACAATTCTTAATTAATTTTTTATTATGCACAACAAGTCTATACTTTATCATCTTTAAGCCCGTGGTTGGGTAAAGAGTTCCAATAAAGTGTTGTGTACTATGTTGACCAAAATTGTAAATAATTGTGGATCTTATTGGGACAAGAAATCGAAGTATGAAATTCGAGCATATTGAGTCACATATAAAATGACTTTAAGAGCAAACTTATTCAACCTATTCTATGGTTTCTTAATGTTGAAATTAAAAGTGGCAAAGATTTATGAATGGTTTGGTCATAAATTATCAGGAAAAATTGACCAACTAGAGAAGTTTTAAGAACCAAGGATGAAGGTATTAGCATGAATCTAGGCCACGATGAAATTCCAAAAGCCTAATATGATACATACATCAAATAGACACAACTTTGAGAAGGTGTTCTAGTGTTGGTATACACACCAAAACAACATAGGAAGAAACTCCAAAAGAAAGGCTATCTATGAGTGGTTTGATTTGATTTTCTACCTTAGATGGAGATCCAATATGTGTTGATCCAAAGATCTTCGCTCATATACTTTGTATAGATTCACATGCCAAACCAACTAAACAACTTATATTCATATTTAAAGATGTATATGCTAGAAATATTGAAGAAGAAATTCATAAGCTTCTTGTCACACAAATTATCCAAAAAATTTAAAACATTGAATGGGTCTCATCAATTGTGGTTGTGCCTAAGAAAAATGGCAAGATAAGTGTGTATCTAAGTCGTAAAGCCTTAGGGACTTGTGCCAACTGAGAGTGTATCTTAATCACCCCACAAGTGTGTATAGTGTTGGATTAATACACATTTAATTATCAATCCGTGAAATCAGACATATCAAATGTATGAAGACATGTGCACACATGATGGTAAGTGAAGTGACAATGCTACGATGCATGTGACTCAGTTCAGCTACCTCTCCTACTCATTAATCCTTCAAAAATGCATGTCGTAATACTTGTAACAGCAGTAAGCACAAATTTGGACTTTTCTCTTAGCTTAGAACTCCACATATGGTCAATAGAGGGTTCATTTTGAAGTTCTTGACGAGATGCATCTAATAACAGTCATGAAAACAAGAGGGAATGGGGTACAAAACACTATTGAACACACATTTCAAACATGAAACACACACACAAGCTCTTGGAGAACAAGATAATCAGTAGAGAAGAGGCAAATTTGAAAATTCTGCTTGATTATTCACAATGGGAAAAAGTCCTTACAAAAATTCATCAAGTGACTTATATACATGTGCCCTAAAATTGGTCCTTTCATACAAGAGACTAGCACTTTTATTGAAAAATACTAAGTTCCTACTAGGTTACAAAGATTATGTTACAACAATTGGGATTTGTGCATCTAGAGGACTCCTCTAGTGCATTTACATGGCTCATGGTGTATTTCATAGAAACTTGAAGAAGAAAATTTGTGCCCATAATTTGAAAATTTTTGAGGCTTGCTTTTCTATGCTTCTTTCCTCTGCAACACTCTCCCCCTCTTTTTCTCGATCGTCCCTTGATGAGCTTTGATTCTTGTCTCTACTTGGGGCTCGATGTATTATTTTTAGCCCGTTAATATCTTTTCACTGCACGCCAATAGTTGTGGATGAAGACTTTGGGATCGTCAAAGAATTTGTAGCCTTGTCTGAATATTTGATCCTAATCTTCTATTTGCCTCTTGATATTCCTTTGATCCACATGACTAGGTTGCTTTCCTTGGATTGGGATTTTAGTGTTGTAGCTATTTGGGTTTTTTCTCCATCCTTGACGATTGGTTCATTTGTGTGATTCCATTGGTATGATACTTCTTTCAGCTTTTCCATTCCTTGATTTGCTTGTCGTTTGATTTCCTTCAGAATCTAGATATGTCATTGTGACTTCTGAGCTTCGATCAATGGCTTTGGAAGCCATACACATAGAATTCTAGATTTATTCCATGGCGATTGCGGATGATGGCTATTTCTTGTGTTTTTGATTGCTAATTGATCCGTTCATTCTTCTGAAATTCATGTTGTGGCAATCGATCCTTCCAAATCCATTGTAATCGCGTACTCGATCTTTGTTGTATTCTCATAGTCGACATATGTGTAGGCTTTTCAACGTGCTTGCTAATGTGGTCAAATGAAATGTCCTCACTCACATTTGCAGTTTCACGTCTTAAGAAAGAATTGGCTAAAGGATCATGTGATATGTTACAAGGTATGGACAAGTCGGGGTTATGACACTCGTGATTCATGAAGACATTTGAAATATCTTCTCTACTCTCCTCTAGACTCATTGCCCTAGGTACTATCATGCTAGTCATTTTGTGTTGTCTAGCCTCTAGAAGACTAAAAACTTCCTTGTGTCCTACTTTCACTGATATGTATGCTTGTGCAAGATGTATGCTGACTTCATTGTCAAGAATCTAGTCTTGACCTAGTATCAGTTCTTTGAGAAGGTCTTTGTTCTTGCATACTAGGAATCGTTGATTCTAGTAGGATTCATGGTCGTTTTGAGGTTATTGGTTAATGAGACTCGCATGCAACTTAATGCGGCCCCTATCTCAATCAAAGAATCCACTAATTGATATTTGTTTGTGCTGATTCCTAGATTCAAGTATGGTCAGGTGATACAATTATTTATGTTCTCACCATTACCTATTTGATAGTTTGCCATGGGTATAGGTTCTTCTCCTTGTATATATTGTTCATCTCGTTGTCTTATCCACTCTTTGCTTTTCCTAATTTGCTATAGCGCTTCCATTCGAGCTTCTTCTCTCATCCTTTCCTCTTCATTTTTTCGATTCTACGTTCCGAAGAGTATTGCCAACATTTGTTTAATTAATGGTTCCATGTACCTTTTGACTCTACAGCCACTTATCTCCATCTAATGTGGCTAAGTTTACTACTCCATTGGTTGATATTCGATTTATCAAAAGTGGACCATATCCACATTGTTGTAGCTTTTTTGCATGTTGTTTCAATGTGTATACCAATACTAGATCGCCTTCCTTTAAACCCTTATCTTTAATGTGTGCATCATAATATGCTTTTTGTCTTCTTTTCGTCGCATAAATTCTTGCCATTGCTTGTAGTCTCGCCTCATGCAATTTTTCAATTTGATCCAATTTTTGAGATAGTTTGTGGCCCATCTACTCATTTTGTTGTGCCACTCATAAAGTAGGGGCTAAAAAATAAATTGGCAAAATTGTGTTTTGCCTGTACACTAAATTGAATGGAGTAGTTCCAATAATGGTCTTGTATGCCACATGGAAGGTCCATATTACATGATGCAATTGTTTGTCCCAATCTGACCTTCCATTGTTGCTCCTTCTTCATGTGTTCGCCATTTCAAAAAGTTCACTAATGCCTTACTCCATTCTGGTGCTATAGTGGAGAAATGTAAAGATGAATAATCATCAGGTGTGTTCTCTCGGCATTCTTGGCAATTCAGAATGTATTCATGTGCATCCTTTTGCATGTCCGACTAGTATACCTCTAGTCTTTTCAATTCCCTTATTGTTCCATTAATGCCCTTATGCATTTTTCATTGGTTCACATGAGCTTGTTTGAGTAGATTTTTTTGTTTTGCATCTTCTACACACCTTAATAATAAGCCATTAGGTTCTTTGTAATATAGACTACCGGCCACAATATTTAAATTCCTTGATTGCATGAACTCTTTTCTATTATCCCTATTGATCCTATGGTGTGCTCCATGTGTGAGGATTGGGATCAATTTTTTCTCCCATTTTGGACACACTTCCAAGTTGAACAGGTAGGTATTAGGTAGATCATCTGTCACTCCGATAGGTGGTTCTCCATGTGTCATCGTTGATAAATGATAAGCTCTTACATGTGTCTTTCCTTTTTTGACCACCACTTCATTTTTCTAACTCAATTTGGGTTGGTTGCTGCAACACTCATGTGTTCACCATTGGTTTTTGGTTCATGCTTGGTAGCTCATGCATATATTGGTTGAGCAATACGCAACCTATTTTGGGCACTTCTAGTTGTGAGGCTGAGTACAGGGGAAATTTCAAAGCAATTGTTGAGTGTATGTGGCTCAAATGCCTTTTGGCTGATTTGGGTGTTGGTCAACTATGAGGAACTATGTGTTCCATGCTCTCACAAGGCACATTGAGGTGTAGTATCATTATGTCAGGGAAAGGTTCTCTATTGGAGAGATTATTTACCTTATGTGCCCACACAAGATAATTTTGCACATTTTTTCACAAAGGCTTTGCCTAGGGAGAAGTTTGAAGTTTTTTCCAAGGCTTTGGGCTTACTTCGTTTTGTGGATTGATCTCTTTCCACTAGCTTGGCACTTTCTTATACATGAGGATTGAATGCTTGTTCATCGCATCACTTGGATAGGGGATTTGTTGATTTATTTTGGTAGTGATGTGTGTGAACACACTTAGGACTATTGGGTCACCTTTTTTCCCTCTTTAGGAGGATTATTTCCCCCGGCTTATATGTACACCTATAACCCTAACGAGTCACTTATCTTTTTATTTTTCCCTTGGTAATACATTATGTATTGCATTGTGTTCCAAGCTTCTTCTTCTTCCTTGTGTTGTTCATGTGCCTTTGCAGACCTCGAACTCCAACATAAGCAAGAGAAGTTCCAAGTAGTAGTAAATGATGAATCTCAATTTGAACTGCTCAAAATTTTCATGTGATATAAAAATTGAAGTGGGAAGATTTTCATGTGATAAAAATTGAGAGATTCCTAAGAGAGATGCGTAAGTACGTCAACCTCATGGCAATAAATAATGAAGGAAGGAAGTGGACAATCGAAGAACACAAAGAAATATGTACATATATTGGAAATGATTTTATGACCAAACTTGAAGAGGTATTTTTCAGCTTACTCCGTGAATACCAAGGTATATTCATTTAGTCTTAAAATGATCCAATATGAGTGGAACCGAAGATCTTGGCTCCTATTGTTCTTATGATTCACATGTCAAACCAACGAAACACCTTATATTCATATATAAAAATATTTATGCTTCAATGATTGAGGAAGAAATGGATAAGCTCCTTGTCACACAAATTATTTAAAAAATTTAGCACATTGAATGGTCTCGCCAATTGTGGTTGTTCCCAAGAAAAATGGCAAATTAAGACTATATATCAATTGAGGTCTATGGAAGCATGCAAACAACATAAGGAAGAAGCGAAAACCTGGAGCACAATGCACAATATTGAATATATTACCAAGAGAATGTACAAAGATAAATGATCCATTATGATTATATGCGTATATACAAGCTGCGGGGAAAAAACCTCGTAAAGAGGCAAAAAAGTGTCTCGACAATCCTAGTGTGTTCACACACATCACTACCAAAATATATCAACAAATCCCGCCTAGGAGTGATGCAGTGAACAAGGAGTTGGCACTCATGTATAAGGAAGGCCAAGCTATGTGGAATCAATCCACAAAAGGAAGTAAGCCCAAAGCTTTGTGAAAAGCTTCAAACTTCTCTTTAGGTAGAGCCTTTGTAAAAAGTTCTGCAATGTTGTCTTGTGTGGGAACATATGCCAAACTGATCTCTCTAGCAAAGAACCTTTCTCTGACATAATGATGGTGCACCTCAATGTGCTTACTGCAAGCATGGAACGCAAGGTTCCTCCCAACTGCTAATGCACTCCGACTGTCAGTGAAGATGGTGGTGGCAGAAGACTGACCAACACCCAAATCAACCATAATGTGTCTGAGCCACACATACTCAATAGTCACTCTGAAAGTTTCCCTATACTCAGCCTCATGACTAAAAGTGGCCACAATAGGCTTCTTATTACTCAATGAAGATATGCATGAGCTACCATGCATGAAGCAAAAACCACTCGTGGACACATGAGTGTCATAGCAACCAACCCAGTCAGAGTCAAAAAAAGCATGTAAATCTGGCATAAGTGATCCCTCCTTGGGATAAAACAATCCAAGTAGTCGAGTACCACTCAAGTAGCGAAAGATGCACTTCCACCTGTCAATGCTTGACACCTGGGCAATGTATAAACCTACTCATCTGTGAGACAACTAATATCTGGCCAAGTAATATATAAGTAAATCAAGCATTCAACAACATGCTGATAGAGAATAACATCAAATGCACCTCTAGCATCATGAAGACTCAACCGTAAACTTGTTTGCATATGAGTGGCAATAGGTTTGTAGTATTCAAGGCCAAAATGTTGCAATAATGTGTCAATATTTTTTTTGACACAAAGCTATTCCACCATCAACTTTCATAAACTGAATGCCCAAATAATTATGCAAATGCCCCAAATCTGACATCTCAAATGAGGCATGTTTGGGGAAACAACACACCATTTTAGATTTCTATCGGCAAAGCAAACAAGCAAAATTCAAATGACCAAAGTGTGCATTGTCAAAGCTTTTCATCCGAGATAGTCTAAGAATCTTGAATTGCACATGTTGAATCATTCTTATATTTCACATAGTCTATGAGCATATACATCCCACGAAATAAAATGGTAGAAGAAATTATAACATCACCATTTGAGAGATCATGAACTTTACATCTACCATCAAATTCAATAACCAAGCCAATCTTGGATAATGCTAAAATTGAGAACATCTTTTTCTTGATTCGTGGCACATATAAAGCATCTAAAAATGTGAAACAACTACCATCAAGAATAGTCAAAATCATCTTATCAACTCCCATTACAGGATAAGAGGAGTTGTTAGCGCATGTGAGAGTACTCCCTCGAGGGCGAGGCTAAAGTGATCTGAAGAAAATGAACTACGAGGTAATATGTTTGGTTGCCACACTATCAAAGTACCAAACATCTGAGTCTATTGCAAACATACACTACTCATGCAAAGATGGGTCATAGCTACTGTTAGAAGCATCAAAAGACAAGAAGGCGAAAGAAAAGGGTTAGAAGGAGCAAGGAGATGGAACCCTCATGCATGCTCATCTTCATCTACACATCAAGCTAATATGCTTATGCACACTACCTGGCAATACATGGTATTTTTGAGACCTCACCACTTCTTATCTTTAGCTTTCACTATGGGATGCTTTGGTCCAAAGGTTCGAATAGGCACTATAGTCTGGTCCCAATCAGGCACTACTTCTAGATTGAACAAGTAAGCATTAGGAAGGTCATCTGAAACTCCTTGAGGGGACTCTCTTGAAGTTGGTCTAGAAAGTTGATCCGCCTAAGGTGAGTCCTACCTTTCCCAACCACAACTTCAAAATCATATTCCATTGGTAAGAGGAACCATCTTACTAATCTACTAGTATTGCAAGGTTTGTTCACTAGATAGAGTAATGCTTGATGGTCTGTAAAAAATTTAAACTTATTTGCAAGCAAATAATATCTAAACTTTTTAACCATGTATACCATGCCTAATCCTTCTATTTCGGTAGTGGTATAATCTCATTTAGTTGCATTCAATTGTCTACTAGCATAAGCAATTGGAAGCTCCATATTACCTTCATCAATAAGTTGTGCTAGTACACACCCAATACCGTAATTGGATGCATCCACATGAACATCGAATGGCTTGTTCCAATCTGGTGTGGTCAAGATTGGTGTTGAACATAGTCATCGCTTAAGCTCATTAAAGGAGTTTTCACATTCTTTGGACCATTCAAAGTTATTCAAAAGGGAGTACAAAGGCTTTACAATGATTGCATACATATGAATGAAATGTCCATAATAGCCACTGTTCCATGAAACTTGTACTTCCTTGACATTCTTTGGCCTAGGTAGCTCTGGAATAGGCCTAACTTTATCCCTGTCTGTGGATATTCCATTCTTTGACACTATGTGTCTTAGAATCTTGGCTTGATGAACAATACCAATGTGGCATCCTTGATTGTTATTGAGTTAGTGAGTGTTATGAGGTTAGTGTGATTGGGAGTTAATATGGTTCGTAAATAACCTACATGCATACTTGGGATATGCAATGAGCCCTTGAATGCATCTACTATTGTACAAATGTGTTTTTTTTAATAAAAGGAAGTTCAGCCTTGGCCTATTCTCCCAGACTTTAATTAAAATAAAGAAAAGTTACAAGTGAATGGGACTAGTGCCCATGGGACCCCCCAAATCCCACAATGCAAGGGAGGAGAATGGCAAGCTAAAGGGCATTACAAATGAGGTGGACAAATCTATCGTCTCCCTCATGTGGGACCCATTTGGGTTTCAACTTGTTATTTTTGAGGAGATAAATACAGTGATGTTTAAATGGTGGAGATCTCTTATCTCGGGAGATTCTTTAACCTAGAAGAAACAAGGACTTTTCAATTGACCATTCCTTTGGAATTTGGCCAAAATTGATAGCACATCGCTCCCTCCAAATCTTCCAAAGAGTCTCACCCCTTATGGCATTCCACAACCTGGATGAGCAGCCAACTGCCTCGCCCAACAGCACCTGTTGCCAATTGATTTGGTTCGTGAGTCTCAATATCCACATCACGTGGTGCTTGATAATGTGGGACTTGGGGCAATCGAAGAAAAGGTGAGCTAAATCTTCGATGCATCGATGGCAACGCTTGCACCATGGAGGCACACCGCAGATTTTGTTAGCCCTTGCATTGGACCAGATACCCTTATGCAAGATCTACCACATGAGAACGGACTTTTTGATCTCAATTAGGGGGTGCCAAATAGACATGAACTTTAGTTCCCATCGAAGTTTGGTCCAAGAAGGGCACCATTGCTTGTTAAGGGTGTGGTGAACATCTAAGTTCTCTTTGAAGTTGGGGATTCTAGACAGTTTCTTACCATTTGTCCATTTGAGGCCCTCCAGGCAAGGAGGATCCTGTCCGCAGAGAAGGTGGGTAGTTGATCGTTCCCACACTAAACACCTGACTTGAAGAAGAGTCCATTCCTCGAGGGTAACTCTAAGTCTCGGGTCTAAGTCTTCGAACTTAATCAACTGGATGGTCTCTTGTTTTTAGAGCTGTTTTCACTATTTGAACCCCTTGTTCCATAGCCGCTTAGCAGTTTGGAGGTTCCAAGACTCCACCCCCCTAATGCCAGAAATTAGGAACCAGATAGAGTCATTTTGTCTTATTCCAGCTGCCCACTTCCACTCATCACTGATTTTGATGAATTGTTTGGCCTTGTTCCAACTCTTCCATAGGGAGCACACAAGGCTAGAGCCTTTAGGGGACAACGGGTGGGGGGAGAACAAAAGTGTGAGGATCCCTATGTCCTTCCAGCCAGGATGGCCAACTAAGGTAAGATCCTTCATGTTTCTGAAGATCAATTTAGCCCAAGAGGACTCACTATTGCTCCAAGCCTTGATAAACCACTTTGCTTCCAACTTGTCAACCAACCCAGTGATATCCAATATACCCAAGCCCCCCGATTCTTTCAAGTTAATGCAAGTTTCCCATTTTATTTTGGGAATCCCCTCCTATTGGGATCCCCAATCCATAGGAAGTTTCTACAGATTCTTTCCACTTTGGCCAAATCTTTCTCCTTAGGTCTCCAACATGAGATAAAGTAAATAGTCGTAGAAAGCATAAATGTGTTAACAACCATGGCACGCCCTGCCAGGTTAACTTGCATACCTTTCCAATGACTTAGTTTGTTGTCCAGTTTGGATAGCACCTAGTTCCACCATTGGTCCATTGAAATGTCGAATCCCATTGGAATATGGAGGAGATGGAACACTTGACCTCTAGGGATAACTTGACACCTCTGATCTAACAATAGTTGGGGTGGACCACGGATTGCTCTGAAAGTAGTTTTAGCATGGTTGATTTTTGAACCTGATGCCACACAAAAGGTATCAAGGCAACTCCAGAATACCTCAATGATGTTCATATCGTTGTTTACAAAGGCATTCATGTCATCGGCAAAGAGTCTTGCAATCATTTGGCCATGAGAAAGAGGTAGGGAAAGACCCTTGAGATTGCCAACGTCCACGTGATGCTTTAATAGGCAACTGAGGCCATCCGAGGCGATAGAAAAGAGTAGAGGAGCTAGTGGGCAGACTTGCCTGATAGATCTTTTTAAACGTATGGGTTCAAAGAGCTTACCATTAATATTTATTCTTGTAGAAGCATTTTCGAGAAGAGTGGACACTATCTTCATGAACTTTTGACTGCATCCAAGGTCTTTCATTGATTGAAGAATAAAGTCCCATTCCAATCTATCATATGCTTTGTCGAAGTTGATCTTAATGAATACCAGATCTTGTGCAGACTCCTCAGAAAACGCAAGGCCTTCCCAAATATTGACAATTGCTTCAAGTATAGATCTACCTTTGATAAAACCTTTCTGCTCCTCACAAAGCCATGACTTTAAATGACAAGAGATTCTGTTGGTGATAACTTTGGAGCATGGTAATCGGCTGCCAGTTTTCAATTTTGTTCTTATCTCCCCTTTTGTGAATTAACTTGATGACGCCATTATTAAGACACTCAGGAAGGGCACCGAAGGAGAGAGCCTCTTGCCACACCAGACGTAGTGGGGTGGCCACCACGTGCTTGAAGGACTTGAAAAACTCATTGGTGAGGCCATCAGGACTCGGACTTTTTCCATTGGGAAGAGCATCAATAACCTCTATAATTTCGTTCTCGGAAATGTTAGCTTCAAGTAGAGAATTCATGTTTTGTGGGATTCTGGATTGAGCTACCCTTGAGATGGTAGCCACGCGGTCATGCCTTTGCGGGGAGAGAGGAGTCAAGACCCCGAGGAGATGAGTAAAGTGCTTGACAATGATGGATCTGTTCTCAACTTTCGTGCTACATTTGATCCCATTGTTATCGACCAAGAAGGGGATGGATTCCCTAGCTTGTTTCCTTTTGAGGATGTTACACATCTCTTTTGATGGTTTGTCAGCCTTCCTCGCCCACCAGTCTTTGAAGAATATTTGAAGATTTTTCCTTTGAACCTCCTCCTCGAATCTTAGTCTTCCTCTGATTTTCAGAAGACCTTGCTGGCATTGTAACTTACCTTTGTTCACTTCTTCTTCAAGCCGTGAGAACCTCCGGTAAACCGTTTCTCTTCTTTTTTTTTGGATATCTCTTATAGTCTTATGAGTTCTTATCAGAATTTGTTGAGTCTTTTCCACCACGCTTCTCCAACACTTAGCCGGTTCATTACAGTAGGCAAAGGCCTCTGCCCACACTGCAGAAATTTCTTGGTGGACAAAGGAGAGGGAAAACAACATCTGACAAGCATGAAACCAAGGAGCTTTCCAGAGCATGGGAATCGTTTTCAAAGAAAGAGTAATCGGGTAGTGGTCCGAGATAGTCAGGTCCATGTGTTGGGAAACCAAAGGACTGCCCCACTAGAGGATGGTGCTTTGGTCGATGTAACATCTATCGAGTCTTGCTTTCCTCAAAGAGTCCCCCAATTAGAGATTAGACAAGGAGAACCCCTTCATGTCTTTCACCTCGACCAGGTTGAGATGGAGCTTGGTTTTATCCCATATCTCTTTCTCTAGTCCATCAATAATTTTCCCCTTTTTATTCCATCGGTCCTCAAGAAACTCAACCATGTTGAAGTCCCCACAAATGAGAACATTGTGCGAGAGGGAGTCAAGGGAAGCCCAAGTATCGATTCTATCCACCACTACATTAGGGGCGTAAATTGAGACCACAGTGAACTGATTAGGGGACCCAAAAGATGCAGCAATCCAATGATGATTCTGATCTTCACAAGTCGAGGTCAGTCTATCGGACTAGCAGTGACTAATACCAATCGCAGCTCCCCCCGCCCCCCTAGGGTGCGCAGTGGAGAACCAAAGGTGTTTTGGAGAGATACATTTAAGGTGTTTGTGGAGATCCTCTGCGTTGATTTTAATCTCTTGCAAGCAGATAAAGTCGGGGTTGAGACACTTGTCTTTGAACCATTGACCAATAATCACTGCTCTTGAGGGGTCAGACAAACCCCTGATGTTTAGCGATGTGATTTTCATTAATGTTGGTGGCCCTCTTTGAGGGGAGGGACCCGATCTTTTTTTTTCTTGTGATCTTCTTTTTTCCTCCCAACTTCTTGACTTATGATCCTGCTCTTGAGGGGGCTCTTCCAAGGCATGCCTGACGGTTGTTTCCCTTTAAGCTTTGCCTTTTGTTGCAGTAAGCTTGGCATGCAAACTGGAAGAGTTGGATCAAGGAAGAAGCTTACATTGTCTGGGTTGTCTTCATTGCTAGTAGTGAAGCCTTCCTCTTTACTCGTGGTGTAACCTTCTTGGTTGTCTTGTTTGCTGGTTGAGCACCCAAGTGTATTATCAGCAAGGTCTTCATCATAATGGTTATCCCCTGGGAAGTCGACCTCGTTAATCTCCTTTTCTAGGTTACAATACATGTTATTCAAAGGAGCAATGGTCATAACGTTCCTTGTTGTTGATCTTCGAGGACTAACTTTCCTCCTACGTCTTACTTCGGTGAATCCTTCTAAATCCGTCTCTGCAACACGAGTGCCCTCTTCTTCCTCCATTGGAGGGGGATGACCCGGAGTACCAACTTGAGGTAGAGGATTTGGGGCCCCATCTGGTTTAAGCTTGTTTTTGTTGGTATTTTGCTTCAAGGGGCAATCTTTGATCCTATGACCTTGGTGCCCGCAACAGAAGCATGCATTGAGCAAATTCTTGTACGTAACCTCTATACCCAAATCTTACCATCTCCACAGTTTATGGAGATCTTTGAGGGAAGGACCTGGTTCAAGTATGTTTCAATGCAGATTTGTGGGTGCCATCGAGCGTTGAAAGAATATTGAGCTTCATCGTAGATTAACCCCCCAACATCCTCTCTTGAGCCCATCGGGCGACCGATCGGTGAAACGATTTCTTGAAGAAATCCATATAGGAAATACGGCAGATTGGGAAGCTCCACCCATAGGGGGTAACGAAGAGGCTTTGACCTATTCGGAACAAAGTCTGGCACTACAAGGAATACGGGCGTGTAGTGACGGTTAACGCAACAGAATTTCGTCGCTATAAAATTGCAACTTGCGTCGGAATTACCGTCGAGCGCGGACCGTCGATTATACGACGCAAAAAACGATGGTATTTGCGACCTTTTTGTGACGCTTCCGCCTAACGTCGCTTAAACAACGCTTATCAAAGGTGTCGCTTAAGCGACACTTTTTTGCGTCGCATAAGCGACGGTCCACACCGTCGTATAAGCGACGGTGCAGACCGTCGTATACACGACGCTAAGCAAATGTCGCTTATACGACGACGCGTTGCATCGCTTATACGACGATCTGTTGACGGACAAAAATTAAAACGTTGGAGGCTCTGCAATCGGCATTTTCACGCATCCGATCGAAGAGCTCTCCAACGTTCGCAATTGCGCTGCGCTTACGAGCTGAAGCAAGTATATGCAGAATTGTTGTTTTGCTTAAGCTCTCTGTTATTGTCTCCCTCTGTCTTTATTTCTCTCTTTCTACATCTTTCTCTCTTTGAATTTTCTCTCTCTCTCTAGATCTCTCTCTCTCTCTAGATCTCTCTCTCTCTCTCTCTCTCTCTCTCTCTCTCTCTCTCTCTCTTCTCTCTCTTTATTGTAGGTTATTCAAGAAGCTAACCAAGCAAAAACTATGGATCACAATTGTAAGTACAATTTCTATTATTTGTAGATCATTTGAATTGTGTTATTTTCATTACATACCATACTCACACTTATTGATATGCACTCATACACTTATACATGATGAAGAAGCACACACACATGCATATACCTACATATACACATATACATGCACATACACACACATACACATAGAGTTATACATATACACACACATACACAAGAACATGCACATATTGATACATACATATACACTTATACATGCACATGCATATACATACATATACGCACACATACACATGCACATATACACATATACATGCACATACACACACATACACATAGAGTTATACATATACATGCATATACATATACACACATACACATGCACATGCACATACTCATACACACATATACACTTATACATGCACATGCACATACATACATATACACACACATACACATGCACATACATACATATACACACACATACATATACACTTAGGTACACACATATGAATGAATTATATAATTAAAGTATTAAAACACATGCTTAATATAAACAATAATACCAATCAATACAACAAAACTCTTCATTACTTAATACCATACACACAATTCAAAACATGACTGAAATGAAAAATATATAGATAAATATATATATATATATAAATGTAAATACATATAATCCAATGTCATAATCAACTAAAATCCTAATCATCATCATCATGATCATCATCATCATCAGCAATATCATGATCATCCTGATCTTCCTCATCCTCATCCTCATGATCACCCTGTGACGATCGAGATCGTCCCTCCTGTGTCTGTCTCTCCACCTCATCCATATTTGTCTCCCCATAATACTCCTGTATTACATATAACAAACATAAATCAATAAAATAATTAAAACATTCATAACAACAAAATAATTATATAAAATTTAAAAATACTCACAAAGGCATCAGGATGATCTTGTATATACTCGCTCAAACGCCGATATCCAAAATGTGTAGCATACTCGATCTCGTGTTTCGTAGGATATCGGCCATAATCCTTTCGCTGCAATGAAACAAATAAAAAACATTAGTTGCTTGCATTTTAACTAAAATAAAAAATATACTCACAATAACACATATACTTACAAACGTAGCTACAAAACCATTATGGCCCATTTGGCCTAAGTGCGATGTGTGGCCCAACTCCACTCTCTTCTTTGCAGCAGCCTGTTTATTCAAGGAAAAAAATACATAAATTAAATTAAAAAATTACTAAAATATCTAAAAATTATAAATATAAACTATTAATTTGTGTACCTTCTGCTGAGGAAATGACTCCTGAAGACGTAGCTGTCTACGAAAAAACTGCCACGACTCAGGTGGTATGTTAGCTCGCCTCTTATTTTTTTCAACCATACAATATCTCCTGTTAATTTAATCTCAAACAGAAAAAAAGTCAGAATACATACACATATATACACACATACACATACACATACACATACCCACATACACATATACATGCAAACATATACGCATGCATATATGTATATATATACACATATACATACATATAACATAAACACACATATACATATCCACATATATACGTACACACACATGCATGCATATACACTCATTCATACAAAATACATGCATTTATCCCACAATAATATGTGTTGTGTATATGTGAATATGTGTGTATGTATAAATGTGTATATGTGAATATGTGTGTATGTGTAAATATGTATATGTGAATTTTTTATTTATGTAGATAATCAAGTTATTAATATCAAATACCATTATTTGTAGATTCTGATCAATCAGATGGAACTCCACCACCGTCTCCTCATCGTGCAACGACTTTATACTGTAAGTATATGAAATATTTAATTTTAACTATATTTGATGGATACATAACTTATTTTTTTTTTTTATGTTTCTTATGATGTAGATTCTGATCAATCAGATGGAACTCCACCACCGTCTCCTCATCGTGCAACGACTTTATACTGTAAGTATATGAAATATTTAATTTTAACTATATTTGATGGATACATAACTTATATATTTTTTTTATGTTTCTTATGATGTGCAGATTCTGATCAATCAGAGGGTACTCCACCACCTCCTACCCATGCAACGACTTCACATGTGTCCTCCAATAGGAATTATGATGAATTTTACTATCAAGAGCATATTATATGTTGGTGTAACTCTTGTTATGGCACGTATCAAAGACCACGATTGGAATGTATTCAACATGAGGCAGAGTATGGTACTTTTGAGCATGCACCATCACCTAGTCAACGTGATAATGCTTGGGTATGTATTTTCTATATATATTAATGTCATTTTTTTATTTAAAAACCATGTATAAAATCAAATTATTATTGATATACAGGAATACTTGCTCGATGATGATGATGATGATGATTTTTTTCATAATGTTAATATACCTCGTACACGTCATGGACTTGCTGTTCATCAATTACAAGCAGAGGTTTCTAGAAATCCTCTACCTCCTTGTTTAGAGAATGAAATGGCTGGAGATTATCCATTGCCAGCTCGTGATCGTTCTTTAGTACAAACATATGATAGAAGAAGATATGGAGGATGGAATAGAGGACCACTTCCTTTAGATGGAGAGGTTTTCAACTTTTGGGGTAATCGCTATATGATTGCTCCATCCACTATTAATAATGCTGGTCGTGGTCTCTTTATTGTAGAGGATTTGTATGTGCCTCCGAACTCTGAAGTCACTCTTATGTCATTTTGTGGTCCTATATATGGATGGGGAGATTGGCATCGACTTTCACGTTATGTTCAAAGCATGAGTACTTATGGAATATGCTTGAACGCAGCATCTCTTACTAGTAGAAGGATTTTACATGCAGAAAATGAAAGATTATATATTGATGGAAGACCTTACACACATGGAAATATAGCAGGTTTAATAAATAGTAGTCGAGGGTTACATAATAGTTCAAGGACTAATTGCACATTTGAGGAGCGTGAAAATAGTCATGAATCACCATACATGAGTAGAGATGTATCAAGATACATAGTTGTCAATGCTATTACTACATTACATGCTGGTGATGAACTATTAGTGAATTATGGATGGCGTAGACCTCCAAGAGCACCTTTTAGCTAGAGAGAATAAAAATTTTCTATCCATATTTAATAAGTTATATACTTAATTTTATATTTGAAGTTTAATTTTTATTCATTTATGGAATACTAATGAGTTTTATTTATATGTGTAGATTCCAACGTATGATGTTGATGATATTCATCCACAACATTCACAATTACCAATAAGACCTCATTTATCAGAAGCTTCCATGAGGAGGCTACGCAAAACTAAGCCTGTGCAATATGAAAAGTTGAAAGATCTATATTCAAAAGATGATAAAGTACAAGATTTGTGTGACAATGATGAAGATGATGGCATGGCAGATTTTATTGAGGATTGGTATCAAAATGACAGTGAGAGCATGGATATTTCTAAAAATGAGAAATATCTTCGAGAGGAATGTCTAAAGCATGTATATGAAGGAAGTCATTTGACACGACTAAATGCGAGCTTACTTATTCTCAACCTTCAAAATCATTTTGGATGGAGTAATGTATCTGTTTCGACACTATTAAGGTATAAATTTCAATTTTCTATCTATTTATATATATATATATATATATATATATATATATATATGCATAAATATATATACATATATAAATACATGTAGGTTTTTATTCTTACTTTAGATAAGGTTATAAGAACAAGAACTTGAATTGAATGGAAACTTTTTGTCCACACATCTTTTAAAACTATTAATGCATCTTTCCAAATATTCGCAATGGTGACCTGGATGAGTTGCATGCACAGAGGTTACTCAAGAGACAGCAATCTGATTATAATGGAGTAGTCCACTTTGTATCCTAAAGTTCAGATGCTCATCATTGACATGCAAGAGGTTTACTGCATACCCGAGAAATCCTGCTCTATCTTGACTAACCTCTGTGCATGCGATTCATCCAGGTCACCATTATATGAACATATGTGTGAATTGACAGGATACGATTGTTTTGCGTAAATATTTTGAAAGATGCATTAATAGTTTTAAAAGATGCGCGGACAAAAAGTATCTATTCAATTCAAGTTCTTGTTCTTACCTTATCTAAAGTAAGAATAAAAACCTGCATGTATATATGTATGTATATTTATTTACCTTTTTTAATATATCTTTTTTTTATAAACTTACAGGTTATTATCTGAAAAGTTTTTACCAAGTCAAAATATTCTTCCTACCTCACATGATGAAATGAAGAAGATAATCAACAATCTTGGTATAGATTATCAATGTATACATGCATGTCCTAACGATTGTATGTTATATAGAGGTGAATATGCAAACTCTTTGACATGTCCCAAATGTCAATCTCCTCGATATAAGGGTGAAGAAGGTAAAATCCCGAATAAGGTATTGAGACATTTTCCATTGGCTCCACGGATTAGACATATGTTTCAAAGCCCCGAATTATCAAAGCTTTTGACTTGGGGACATGATCACAAAAGTACTGATGGAATAATCAGAATTCCTCATGATAGTGTTGCTTTTCAGCATATTGATTCTACATGGCCTGAATTTGCACAAAATCCACAGAATCTAAAGTTAGGAGTTGCATTAGATGGGGTTAATCCATTCTCCATGAAATCCAGTAAATGGTCAACATGGCCAGTGGTAGTCATAAACTACAATCTTCCGCCATATCTTAGCATTAAAAAGGAACATTTAATGCTTTCACTTTTAATCCCAGGCAAAAGACAAGTTAAAGATATGAATGTATATCTTGCTCCTCTCATTGACGATCTTCAAGAGTTATGGAGAGGTATTAATGTCATTGATATATCGAAAAGCATCAATGAAAGACATATTACGATTCGTGGTATTGTGGCTTGGACTATTCACGATTTTCCTGGATATTGCGTTTGTTCAGGTATTGATGTAATTTTTTTATTCAATATGCATGTAAATAAATATGATTTAATCTAATTATATTTTTATCCTTTTCCATGATGCAGGAATATCTACTAAGGGTTATAAAGCTTGTCCATATTGTGGTGATTGGTTGAGATCAATCTATAGTAAGAATCTCAACAAAAATATTTATCTTCGACATCGACGATTCTTGCCTGATGACCATCCATTAAGATCTAAAAGAGAAGCGATACATTTTAATGGAAAGCTTGAAACAGGCCAGTATCCAAAACCTATGGTGCCTATGGATTGGTATAAAAAATGGACAGATGGACCTCTGATAGATCCAGAAGCAGAAATCTTCAGTGATGATTCAGATAATGAGTATGTGAACAGAGGTAAAGGGAAATTGGCACTCGCAAAGAAGATATCAATATGGTATTCTTTGAAGTATTGGAAAGAGTTAAAAGTATGTCATCTTCTTGATCCTATGCATATATTCAAAAATATTGGTTATTCACTATGGCAGCATCTTCTTGGACTAAAAGATACCACAACATCAAGGAATGATTTGAAAGATCAAAAATCCAAACCAAAGTTATGGCCAGTTTTTGATAGACATCGACAAGAAACGACTTATGCATCTGCTCCTTGGGTACTTACAACAAAAGAGATACAAACTATCAACAATAAAATTCAATTGATCAAGACTCCTACAGGATATGGAGCATCGTTTCAAAACATGTTTACTATGGATGATAAGAGCTTATCTGGATTAAAGATCCATGACTGGCAAAACTTTTTGAAACATATTTTACCTTTGGTTATCGATGGATGTACAACGAAAGGAGTACGAGATGTGATCTATCGTCTTGGATCACTTATAAGGTAATTATGATACTTTTATATTTAATATGTATGAATATTGGATATCTTTTATTTTTTAATTAACTTCTTTACAATTGTTTTTCTGATTTGTATAGGTGGATTACATCCAAAGAGATCGATAAAAATTCGATCCCACAAAAAAAACGTGAATGCAAAGAGCTACTATGTTTGATGGAAAAAGAACTTCCTACTTCATTTTTTGATATTCAAGTTCATTTACTAGTCCATCTTGTAGATGAGATAGAGATTGCTGGTGTTGTCAACACTCGATGGATGTTTTGGGTCGAGCGATTTATGGGAATACTAAAAGGTTATGTGCGACAAAGAGCAAAACCAGAAGGATCCATGGCAAAGGGTTGGATGCTTGAAGAGTGCATGTATTACGTTAGTGAGTACCTTGAAAGAGTTCATGAAGAAGCTCCACGTGAATGGACCAACGACTCTTCTTCAAAAATAACAGATGAGGTATTATCAGGTAAGGGGGTTCCATTCTTATTTACATTTCAAGAAAAAAATGATGTTTCTACTTTTGTAGCATATAATAGCGAATGCATGCAAGCATTCGTTAGTGAGTACGAGGAACTTCAAAGTCTCCAAAGTAAAAGGCGAAAAAACAAAAGATCTAGACGTAATCTCGATAATAATGAGATTACATATATACCTTCTTTCACGGATTGGCTATATAGTCGTTTGCAACGTGCCAACGCAAATAATGAAGAAATCTCAGATGAGCAAAGAGAGTTAATGATAGGTTGTGAACAAAAGGTAATTTCATTAAAATATATATTTTATTTTTTTCATATATGTATGTTAGTTTCTATTTACTAATTGAATTTATTTTGCAAGCTCGAATGTTCACTAATATGTGGGCTTTTGGACAGCATATTAGAATCAAAGCCATTGATTCTTTACGTAAAACAGAGGATTCTAGTATTGTTGCTTGTTTCAAGCAACTATCACGTGCTAGCTCAAAAGACACGAACCTTATAGATAGCGAACTTGGTTACGTAGGAACTATTGTTGGTATCTACGAAATTTCATTTCGTACATTCAAACAGGTAGAAAAAAGTTTATATATATTTTTTAGAGTTGGTTATTTTTTTAAGCACCTAATAATGGGACGTTTTTGTTGTTATATATTTTGATAGGTCATTTTGAAGGTTGACTGGTATCGAGCGGAGTATAAAGGTAGTAATTCTACAATAAGAAAGGAATTATCTGGGTTTTGGGCAATTGATTCTTCCAAGGTAATGCGATCTACTAAAGAACCATATATTCTTCCTAGGCATATTGAACAAGCATTTTTTTATAAAAACCCAGATGCTCATCCTTGGTGGCAAGTCATTCATGTGCAACCTAGAGGTAGGTCATTGTTTGAACAGTTTATTGTTAGAGAGATTGAAGAAAGTCCTCTTGATGATTCAGCATCAGATACTGATACATCAACATCTGGAATAGAAATTAGACTCATTATACGTGATAATGATACTAATCTTTTTGATGAAGAGGATAATTCTCTACATGCTGATTCTACTGATGAGGAAGAGGAATTACCAGAAATAGGTATTAATCCACCAATAGATGATGTGATTCATGAGAACATAGATTTAACAATAGAAGAAATAAATGAAATCAATAAGGATAATGAAGATGAGACTATATTGATGTCTTACCAAAATGATGGCAATAATGAAAACATATGAGCAGATTAGATAGTAACTTGAAGCTTCTGAATGGATATCAGATAATAGGTTTTTTTTATTAACTTGAATAACGATGAATCCTACTACAGAGATGAAATCATGTTCTTCTAAGTTAGAACATGAAGCTCGGGGGTATGCCTAATTATTTTATATATAGCTTTATCTTCGAGGAGTAAATTTTTATCATGTATGTATGCATATGTGTGTGTATTCATGTGTATTATATTTATACATATAATAGTATGCATATATATGTATTTCATGTATATGTATGTGTTTGCATGTGTGTGATATATGTATACATGTGTTAAATATGCATGTGTATATATGCATATGCATTTATGTAAAATATTCATGTATTCATGTACGTAATATATGCAAGTGTTTATAATTGTGTACATGTATATATGTATATGTGTCTATGTGTAAATATGTACATGTAAATATGTATGCATGTATATATATGTTTATGTGTGCATGTAGGCATGTACATGTATGTGTAAATATGTACATGTAAATATGTTAGTATGTATATATATATTTATGTGTGCATTTAGGCATGTATGTGTGATGCATAATATATCTACTCCATTTTATATTTATGTATCCTATCTACATGATGTGTATATATCTTTACATATATTATGAATCATGATCCTCGTTGATTCGAGTAGCTATATATAGAGGCATAAGGTTGGGAGGAGAGACATCTCTCTAGTAGGACGTCGGAGGTGTACATATACTTCAAACATATGGCTAAAAGGTTGAATTAGAGTTTTTTAATTAGGGATCTCAAAACCCTAATATCAAGATTAGTGTTCTCTCTCTCTCTCATATACATACATACCGTGCATTGTCACGACGATGCGCCATAAGTGTTCGCATCTCTTTTAAACACCATTTAAGAGACCACCCTGTCCCAAACTCCGTCTCAAGTGAACTGAGCACGTACTTTTTATCCCTCTCATCATGCTCACTACAAAAATAAAAAACATAATATAAATAAAACATAAGATATATATTTCAATTTATATGTAAAACTTTTACTTACTTCCACGGTAAGTGGATAAAGCGCAGGTAAGAGTCGCATAGTGCACGCATTCTCCTCTTGAACTCCAATCCATTTCCTATGTATACAATATTCCCCTCTGGCTCTATGTCGCACTCTAGTCCTAACGTGCCTATGCATGTCCTCATAGGCAACGTCTCTGCTCTCCTATCACGTGCTGGAGGTGGTATAGGTGTCCTGAAAATAGATAGATAGAAATAAATAAAAATATGTGCTATAATATCATTAAAAAAGTTTATGAAAAAAAACATACCTATGAGCAGATAGCTCTCTTCCTGCGTGTGGATCTGCAGAAGAGCCCTCGTCTGATTGCATAAGCATCTGGATCGTATAATCCAGCTCCTCATCGGACATCTCTACGTAGTCCCGCATTATGGCCCCTAGAGTATCTGACGGAACTCTTGCTCTCATAAGACTTTTTATGAGAGTGAGTTTTGCCTTTCTCTCTCTACTGGGATCCATACTACCTAACATATAAAACAAAATGGTTAGAAATCAATATATATACGTGTATGTGTGTGTGTATGCATGTGTATGTGTGTGTATGCATGTGTATGTGTGTGTATGCATGTGTATGTGTGTGTATGCATGTGTATGTGTGTGTATGCATGTGTATGTGTGTGTATGCATGTGTATGTGTGTGTATGCATCATTATGTGTGTATGTGTGTAGGTATATGTGTGTCTTGTCTATGTGTATGTGTGTATGTGTGTATATGTATGTGTACATATGTGTGTGTGTACATATGTGTGTGTGTGCATGTGTATGTGTGTGTGCATGTATATGTGTGTGCATGTGTATATGTGTGTGCATGTGTATGCATTATGTGTGCATGTGTGTATGTGTATGCATTATGCATGTGTATGTGTGTGTGCATGTATATGTGTGTGCATGTGTATATGTGTGTGCATGTGTATGCATTATGTGTGTGTGTGTCTATGCGTATGTGTGTGTGTGTGTCTATGCGTGTATATGTGTGTGTACATATGTATGTGTGTGTGCATGTATATGTGTGTGCATGTGTATGCATTATGTGTGCATGTGTATGCATTATGTGTGCATGTGTATGCATTATGTGTGCATGTGTGTATGTGTATGCATTATGCATTGTGTATGTGTGTCTATGTGTGTGTATTTGTGTGTATGTGTGTGTGTGTCTATGCGTATGTGTGTGTGTGTCTATGCGTGTATATATATGTGTACATATGTGTGTGTGTACATATGTGTGTGTGTGTGCATGTCTATGTGTGTGTGCATGTATATGTGTGTGCATGTGTATATGTGTGTGCATGTGTATGCATTATGTGTGCATGTGTATGCATTATGTGTGCATGTGTGTATGTGTATGCATTATGCATGTGTATGTGTGTGTGCATATATATGTGTGTGCATGTGTATATGTGTGTGCATGTGTATGCATTATGTGAGTGTGTGTCTATGTGTATGTGTGTGTGTGTGTCTATGCGTGTATATGTGTGTGTACATGTGTGTGTGTGTGCATGTGTATGTGTGTGTGCATGTATATGTGTGTGCATGTGTATGCATTATGTGTGCATGTGTGTATGTGTATGCATTATGCATGTGTATGTGTGTGTGCATGTATATGTGTGTGCATGTGTATATGTGTGTGCATGTGTATGCATTATGTGTGTGTGTCTATGCGTATGTGTGTGTGTGTCTATGCGTGTATATGTGTGTGTACATATGTATGTGTGTGTACATATGTATGTGTGTGTGCATGTATATGTGTGTGCATGTGTATGCATTATGTGTGCATGTGTGTATGTGTATGCATTATGCATTGTGTATGTGTGTCTATGTGTGTGTATTTGTGTGTATGTGTGTGTGTGTCTATGCGTATGTGTGTGTGTCTATGCGTGTATGTATATGTGTACATATGTGTGTGTACATATGTGTGTGTGTGCATGTATATGTGTGTGCATGTGTATATGTGTATGCATTATGCATTGTGTATGTGTGTCTATGTGTGTGTATTTGTGTGTATGTGTGTGTGTGTCTATGCGTATGTGTGTGTGTGTGTCTATGCGTGTATATATATGTGTACATATGTGTGTGTGTGTACATATGTGTGTGTGTGTGCATGTGTATGTGTGTGTGCATGTATATGTGTGTGCATGTGTATGCATTCTGTGTGCATGTGTGTATGTGTATGCATTATGCATGTGTATGTGTGTGTGCATATATATGTGTGTGCATGTGTATATGTGTGTGCATGTGTATGCATTATGTGAGTGTGTGTCTATGCATATGTGTGTGTGTGTGTCTATGCGTGTATATGTGTGTGTACATATGTGTGTGTGTGTGTGCATGTGTATGTGTGTGTGCATGTATATGTGTGTGAATGTGTATGCATTATGTGTGCATGTGTGTATGTGTATGCATTATGCATGTGTATATGTGTGTGCATGTATATGTGTGTGCATGTGTATATGTGTGTGCATGTGTATGCATTATGTGAGTGTGTGTCTATGCGTATGTGTGTGTGTGTGTCTATGCATGTATATGTGCGTGTGCATGTGTATGTGTGTGTGCATGTATATGTGTGTGCATGTGTATATGTGTGTGCATGTGTATGCATTATGTGTGCATGTGTGCATGTGTGTATGTGTATGCATTATGCATGTGTATGTGTGTGTGCATGTATATGTGTGTGCATGTGTATGCATTATGTGAGTGTGTGTCTATGCATATGTGTGTGTGTGTCTATGCGTGTATATGTGTGTGTACATATGTATGTGTGTGTGCATGTATATGTGTGTGCATGTGTATATGTGTGTGCATGTGTATGCATTATGTGTGCATGTGTGTATGTGTATGCATTATGCATTGTGTATGTGTGTCTATGTGTGTGTATTTGTGTGTATGTGTGTGTGTGTCTATGTGTATGTGTGTGTGTGTGTCTATGCGTGTATATGTGTGTGTGCATGTGTATGTGTGTGTGCATGTATATGTGTGTGCATGTGTATATGTGTGTGCATGTGTATGCATTATGTGTGCATGTGTGTATGTGTATGCATTATGCATGTGTATGTGTGTGTGCATGTATGTGTGTGCATGTGTATGCATTATGTGTGTGTGTGTCTATGCGTGTATATGTGTGTGTACATATGTATGTGTGTGTGCATGTATATGTGTGTGCATGTGCATATGTGTGTGCATGTGTATGCATTATGTGTGCATGTGTGTATGTGTATGCATTATGCATTGTGTATGTGTGTCTATGTGTGTGTATTTGTGTGTATGTGTGTGTGTGTCTATGTGTGTGTATTTGTGTGTATATGTATGTGTGTGTGTGTGTATTTGTGTGCATGTGTATGTGTGTGTGCATGTGTATATGTGTGTGCATGTGTATGCATTATGTGTGTGTGTGTCTATGCGTATGTGTGTGTGTGTCTATGCGTGTATATGTGTGTGTACATATGTATGTGTGTGTGCATGTGTATATGTGTGTGCATGTGTATATGTGTGTGCATGTGTATATGTGTGTGCATGTGTATGCATTATGTGTGCATGTGTGTATGTGTATGCATTATGCATTGTGTATGTGTGTCTGTGTGTGTATTTGTGAGTATGTGTGTGTGTGTGTGTCTATGCGTATGTGTGTGTGTCTATGCGTGTATATGTGTGTGTACATATGTGTGTGTGTGTGTAAGTGTGTGTGTGTGCATACCTGTCAATGGACTCGCTTCTCTCTCTCCCTCTCGCGCGCTCTTTCTCTCTCCCTCTCGCGCGCTCTTTCTCTCTCTCTCTCTTGGTCTAAGTGTTCTTCCTTGCGTCCAAGCCTCGGCACAAATGTGCCGGGAGAATTGAATTTTTTTTTTTTTACATTGCAGAGCGTCGCATATGCGACGCTCTGCAGTTTGCGAACGTCGCTAAGTGCGTCGCTAACCAGCGATGGTGCTAGCGGCGCTTCTTGAGTAGCGTCACTTATGCGATGTTATCGTCGCTTATGCGACGATGGTCGGCCAAAAAAAAAAATCCGAAATTTTTACCGTCGCTTATGCGATGACTTCGTCGCATAAGCGACGGTTTTCGTTTTTTTCCCGATTTGGGGGCGTCGCTACGCCCCCCTTTTTCTTGTAGTGTGGGGTCCACTTAAATAGACATAAGGTGGACCAGCCCACTTGCCAGGAATCGGCTTGCAGGGCTTGGAAGGCCATCTCTTCATTCTCGAACACTAGTAGCAGGTGATGCACTGGCAAAAATTTCATTTGCACACAATTAGTCCCCTCGGGAACCACTCCTTGCGCAGCCAGATTCTCACATTTTCTAGAGGGGGCCTAGGGCCAAAAACTTGATGGATCAGACAATTTTTCATCAGTTCTTCTTGTTTTGCCACCACAAACTCCTTGCACAACGAGACCACTAGAGGGCCGACGTCCGCAGGGATGGGATCAATCTCAAGGGCGCATTGGGATTGGGGGGGAGCCACATTGCTCAGGACCAACGAGGGAACTAAGGTCGACATAGAGGCACATGCCAACAGAATTTAATAGAATAGCATCAAAGATTTTTAAAAACACCACCCACAACTCAAGGCTAGGTTACTTGAGATCTCTACTAGCAACCATCTTCAATATCCCACGAGCTTCCCGCATTAAAGGCTAGCTCTATTTTTTTTTCTTTTCTATTTTTTTTCTCTTCTTTTTCTTCAAATCTTCTCTCTCTTTTCTTTTTTTCCTTCTTTTTTTTTTTTAATAAGTTTACTATGCCAGGCACAAGGGAGGAACAAGTCCAATCACAAAAATGTGCTCCCCTTTAAAATTTTAAAACAAAAGTCTCTTTAGTTTTAATGAGATGCGAAACAACAAAGGCAACGATTTCCAAAGCCATGGTCGCTGGCCAGTCCGTAGCGTCACTGAGTTGGCACGTGTACCATCATGAGGCCACCGAAACGAGAAGGCTACGCCCGAGGGACCGTGACAAACCGAGAGATGATTGATGAAAAACCACGATAGACCACCCAGCCGCGATAGACAAAGCTTTGCCGGTGATAGACACCTAGCCATGATAGACAGAGCTCTACCGCGATAAATCAAGAACCACGATAGACACCTTTGCCGACGATAGACAGGGTTGTCCCCCTAGGCGACGATAGACAGAATTGTCGGCGATAGACACACCTAAGCGCCCTCTCTACACTCGACAGCTAAAGCAGATCTTGATGGCTATGGCAACCACGTGACAACCATGCAGCACTCTCAAGTTCATTGTGACATTGTTGATGGGTTGTTGATGACAACCAACCGTGCAACACTCTCCATCAGCTTCATCTCTAGTTGTACTACTACGGCTTTTTAGTCACGACGGCAAACTAAGTAATCGTCAGTGACCATGGAGCAACATCGACATGGTGGGTTTAGGGAGTTTATTACATGATTTGACTCTTCATACTTCCCTTATGGATTACAAGTTTTGCATGTGAATATATGTAAGGGTTTCAGAGATGACTCCATTTGGATCTAGGACTTTTTAGATACCCATTTCCAAGTAATGGTACGTTTGATTTTACATGAGTGTTTGTGTTCAACAACTTGCAGTGTAAGTTTTTGAGGGGTTGGGATTGATGAAAGTTGATTGCTTCCTAAGAGCTCATGTGTGGCTAATTGAGCTTGTACGCAGGCGTAATGCACCCATATTTATCTAGGATCATGGTCAGCCTTTCTCGATCACTTTGGTACTCAAATGGAGAGTACATGTTGAGAATGACATCTTTGATGTAATGCCCTTGGTTGCTTTGACTTCGTCAATCACTTTCTAAGCATTGGTGGTCCTAGCAAGGGAGTAGGTGGGTGCTCACCCTTGCATCTCTAGATTTGCTTCACATTATGAATCATCTTGCCTCAAGATTTCTTCTATTTTTGGGATTCCATAATCTTCTTAAGCTACTCCTCATGCCTCTTGCTTGAGGTACACAGACCATTGGAATTTTTGGAAAAGAAGGGAGTTCCCTCCTCTCTGTGGCTCATGCTTCAAAAGCCTCATGCATATTCATCATAGAGCTTTGGACAAGAACTACATATTTTTCTTCATGATTAACCTTAGAGTTACTAGGAGTTGGTGCTATGCCTAGATCATTGATTATGCAGCTCTAGAGTTCTATTTTAACATGTTGATTATTCACCCAAACTTGAAGAAGTCCACTCCTTAGGTTTAAGTTGATTGCATGATCATAGATCCAATCTTGACCAAGGATGAGGGATTTAGTAAGGTCTTTATGATGATACACTAGCACTTTGATTGTCATATGGATGTCTTGAATGGAGATGGGAAGCTCCACCTCACCCATGTGAGGGGTTTCCACTCCTCCTAATCCTACAAGATAAGCTTCAATAGGATTAATATACAATTCCATGTCCTGATAGCAAGAATATTTGATAGTGCTAGTGACTACCCCTGAGTCAATCAAAGCCTTGATTGTCTTTGCAATCATATCCTATCTTAATTCTATGGTTATAAATAGACATCTATCAATGATACGATGAGAGGGAGCACTCTTGGTTTGGCACATATCCATATGATACAATGGGGATTCGTAAATATCGCGCCTAGGTTGATCTATGCCTTGTCTTCTCAACTTCATACATCTGATATGTTCTAAGGCCTTCGCTTGGGCCTTTTTTCAGATTTGTTTCTCTTATTACTTGTGCTTCTTGGTTGTGTTGAGCTGACTTAACATCTCTTCTATCAAAGTCTTTTGATAAAGTTTCACTCTACAAAAACTAATATAACTTGGTAATTTCTCACTATCTAAGGTAGCTAATTGGACAACTCCACTTGTTGATATCTTGTTGATAATCATTGGTCCATAACCATGCTTCTCCAACTTTCGACCATGTTCTTCAATGCATATACCAAGACTAATTCTCCCACTTTCAAGCCCTTATCTTTTACATGCACATCAAAGTATGCCTTTTGTCTTTTCTTTGTAGTGTATATCCCTACAGCTACTCTCAATCTAGTTTCTCCCAATCATTCTAGGTCAAAGATCTTGGATGATAGCTCATGGCCAGTCCATCGGTGCTCTTGGGCCACCTTCACTATGGGTATCAAAAAGTCTAATGGAAGAAAAACATTCTGGTCAAATATAATCTAAAAGGGAGTTCCATTGAGTACCGTTTCATAGGCAACTCGATATGCCCAAACAACATGATGCAGTTATTTGTCCCAATCAGAACGATTGTTATTAATGAGCTTAGTCAACATAGTGCATAGGATCTTATTTGTGCTCTGAACTTGTCCCTTTGCTTGTGGATGATATGGGGCAGACTTCTTGTGATTAACCATGAATTCTTGTAACAAGTATTCAATGAACCCATTCAAGAAGTGGGTACCATGATCACTGACCACCTATCGGCAATCCATATCTTCTAAATATGTTCTCAAATAAAAATTTTGCTATTGTTCATACATCATTCTTCTTAGTTGCCTTTACTTCTACCCATTTGGTTAGATAATCCATTGCGAGAAGGATATAATCAGCAATTGAACTCTTGGCTGGGGGGCTAATAGGACCTACGAAGTCTATTCCCCACTTAGAGAATGCACGTCCTCCCGCCATGGGTCTCAATGGTATCTCATCCTTAAGTATCAGATATTGAGATCTCTGACATGTATCATATTCCTTCACATAGGCATGAGCATCCACATGAAGGGTAGGTCCCCAAAGACCTGCAAAAAATATAGATTTGATCACTCGATTAGGTCCAAAGTGTCCTCCTGCCACACCTTGGTGTGCAGTTTCAAAGACCTTTAGATATTCACTTTCATGTAGAAAAAGTCTTAGGTATCCATCTCATCCATGCCTATATAGATTATCTCCAATGAGCATATAGTCTCCAACCTCCTGCTCTAAACTCCTTCTTCTTGCTAAAGTCATTTAATGAGGGAATGTTCTCCTCCTCAGAAACTCAACTAATGGAGTACTCCAATCTAGTATTAAAGACACTTGATACAAATTGGCATGCTCCACCGGAGGTCTATTAATACACATTGGACAATCCTTACACATCCTATAGATGTCTGCTTCCATAGTTGTCCAATACACATGTAATCTCAGAGTCTTTGTTGTATAGTCTTCTAACACTTGGTTAGCTATGTGCTTCCACAGTTTGGGTTTAATCTTGAGTAGCTCCTCTAAAGTGAGGTGATATGGCACTTTAGTGTTCTTCACTACTTTTGTATACCTAACTAAGACTAATTCCTCATTCCTTACCATAACTATGGCAACTCTCATGTGAAAAGACTCTGACTCCCTTGGGCTTGTAAAGCGAGTTAATTCCTGCAAGAAATTGGATTCAAAGTCTATTCACTCATTTGACTACATCTCCTCTTTCTCCCCATAGATAGATGGAATGTCCCGAGGGAATTGATCATGAAGATCATCCACTATCTTGATAGGAGGAGGGTTTTCACTCTCCTTGTCCCACCTTTTGTCGACATGCACACCTCAATGGTACCTTGTGCCACCTTGATTGCCTTCCTCATTGGTTCATTGCATTCCCTCTCTGCACACTAAATCACCCTTCTTGCACACTTGTCTCTCACTTGCTTCTTTGCATCGCACTAGTTATAAGTCCCTCTTGCTCTTCTCACCTAGTGTAGATTATGCTCTCTCTTGCTTAGTTTAACTTCAAGAATATCAATCCTTGTTGTGAGTGTCGAATCACTTATGTATGCCACTCCTAACTGATAGCATATCTTGGTGCTCACTTTTATGTCCCAATAATGACTAAAAGTGTGTACAACCAATGACTTCACCCTATTTTGTCCTATAATGACTTTAGGAGAAAAACAAAATTTTAAATGGGGGGCCATACATACACTTTGTGTACTGCTTCCTCTTCATATGACTTCACTTTTGACCTTCACTTATTCAAAATGTGTGCATCTAGGTGGGTTCACTTGAACCTTCCAAACATTTTAAAACCCTTGAAAACCTTATAGAAAGACAATCTGCAACCTACATTCAATTTTCTGTAAAACCATACCCATTGTGAACAATTGTTTGTGCACTACCTATGCACCTTGTTTGCGGCCACTTGTGCACCACCTGTTCACCACTTTTCCCTTTTTCACCACTTGTGCATCACTCCCACAGTCATCACTTTGACCTTTGATCAGCTCCACAGTTGATCACTTTTACTTTGACCAACTTGACTTTAATCAACTTGACTTTGAGCATTTTGACTTTGATGAGCTTGACTTCGATCACTTTGACTTTGACTGGCTCAATAGTTTCCCACCACCTAATGGGATCTTTGTCTTGGAGAGAATACCAAAATAGCCACTTGTAGAACCAGAAAAGAAGTCAACAGTGCTTCAGCATATAAGATGATGCTCCAGCTGTACCAATCTAACCTTAGGATGAGAAGGAAGTGTGTTAGGGGGATGTGAGGAAATGGAGGTGGAAAAGGCAGAAGGGATGTATGGCAGATGATATTTACTCAATAGAAAACATGTTGCAAGGAAATATAGATGGTAAAGGTGGCTTGAAAATAGGGGGTGGTGGAAAGGAGTAAAGGTGGGGGTGGTAGTGGGAAGGGGGGAAAGGGGGGAGGGTGGGGGGATAGGGTGATAAAGGCAGTGGGGAAGGGAGAGTAGAGGAAAGTGAGATGGGGGTAGGTTGAGTAGAAGGTGGAGGGGGTAAGGAGGAGAATAATTTGGGGAAGGGGAAAAGGAGAGTACCACAGAATCGTAAATAAATGGACGCAGAGATAGAAAAAAATGATATACACAACCAAAATATATCCCATAAATGAACAATAATAGAAAGCAAAATATGCCTAGAGAAACAATCCAATACCCGAATAGGGCAATGATAGTGGGTGCTCATACAAAAAACCAACTACAAAGGAACACGAGAATCTCACTACTAAAATAAAGTATCGAAACATGCAGACGAATAATCAACACCCAAAATGATCTAGTATCCTAGTGCATGGAAGAAGCTAAGGGCATCTAAATCTCGAGGGGGTGGGTGTGAAGTGAGGGATGGAGAAGGAGCCTCACGAGGGGCCTCTCAGGTGGGTGGAGGGGGATGATTCAGGGAAGATGGGGGGATTCTTGATGCCTCCTCAAGTAGAACTCCAAACCTGCCACTCATCTCGAATGAGGTGACAAGAGGGGCTATTGTAGAGACCCACTAAAGAGCCCTATTAAAGCTCCAAAAAGGCACAAGTCACCAAATTGACCTCCTCGCAAAAACGATCATGCTCCCATCACACCATGCGCAATGAAGAATGTAATGCCTCCCACTAGGTGGCAGCTGATGAATGGATACGATTGATGGTGGAGGCATACTGTTGGTGGAGGGCTGCTATCGTCGAGATGAATTGAGGGAGTGATGCACAACATCTGCCCCATCAATCGCAATGAGGCTAGCATCCCAAAGGAGACCTAGGAAAGGAGGATCATCAGATAGGCTGTCAGAGATATGTGGTGGAGGGGCAGGATGATGGTGCACATGGACAGGTGAGCATGGGGAAGATGGAGGAGGGGAGTGGCATGGTAGGGAAATGGATTCAGACTTGATGGAGATAGGTGGGGAAGTGACCGGTGGAGTGAGGATTGGTTGCGAAGGGTGTGGGGGAGAAAGTTGGGCTACAAGGGAGGGGATGGTGAGGCTAGTGTTTGAAAAGAATCCATGAAGTAGGCTTGGACTCAACGAGTGGGTGGTGGGGTGGTGGAGACAATGGGGGTCATCCCTTGGCTAGTGGAAGGAGGAGGATGCTTAAACATGGGGTCTGATGGTTGTCACAAATAGAGGGAATGAGAGGAATATAGTGGTGAGGGGGCATTGGGGAGAGAGGGTAGAGGTGTGAGGAGCTACTGATCAGGTAAGTGGTATAGCCATGCTAAAATGGGTGCAGAATAAATCGAGAAGGAGCAGGTGCCTCTAGCGATGGAAACTGTGAAGGACCCAAACATCAATTATGCATAAAAATAAAGGTGGCCATGGATGAAACAATAAAGGGGGTTGGATATGCAAATTTCACATAATGGATGTGTAGAGCAAGGGATACGCAAAAGGAAATGAAAAATAAAGGAGTGAAGCAAGGCGAGGAGGTGTGGCAAAGGGACCACTTCAGTGCCAAACATATGTTGGCAGTAAGCAATAGTCTCTTCACCAGACAAACCAAAATATAGGTAAGGCAAAGCATGATAAGTAACCTTGCATGAACCAATACCAGTGGCAATGATAGAGTTGGTGAGGGAACTAGATGGGAAGTGGGGAAATGTGCGAAGGGTTGCATGAATGTCAGTGCCATCAATGTCTAACCAAAGGATGGATGCCAAACACCACAGACCAATCTGGCAAAGGCTATCCTCAAGAAGGAGATCTATAAGGGTGACATGTGGTAAAGCCAAATGCAGGCAGAGGGATAGGGATGATGACAGATCTCTATGGCCAACTATGGATGAAGAAGGCAAATGTGGGGCTACCAAAAATGTATGGTTGTCTATGTTATGTGTTGGGTGACCAGTGGAACCCCTAGAGTGTGTTTGGGCGATGGATAGGGTATGTAGGCCAAGTGGGGTTACACCAAGGCTATACATGGAAGACCCTGATAATGATGAACACGAAAAGCTAGGGGCATCTAGATGACTACCAAGTGGATGCATTGTGATGCATGGAGGGTGAGGGTGGGTGGTAGGGGGACTTGAAACGAGATGGGGTAGAGCCATGGGGTGGATGGGGGAGGATCATGTGGAATAAGTGCTCCTACCTGTGAAGTGGAAGGATCTAGGTCCAAGGCTGAAGGTGGAAGTTTCAAATACTCCTCCATGGCCAAAGATGAAGCTCGTGGGGTACTAAAGAAGTCATGGCACTCAAATGGAATCTAGGAAGATCTCTCCAATGCAAATGCTAAAAGAAAATATACGGCCTATCCATTAATACTAGATCAATCACCTGAACAAGTGCAAAGAAAGCTAGGTTGGAGAGCATCCTAAAAGGCTTGCCTAGCTAAGCATGAAAGCGAACACATGCAGTATGAAATGCACCCATATAACACATCAAGGAAGAGCCCAAATAAATAAAAACCATCATAAGACCTAACAAAACTTCAAATGCCAATCTGACTTCAAAATCTTGCTCAGAACGTTTGAAAGTCCTAAAAAGGACTCAAAAAACACCAAAATCAGATGCCTAGAAGGCGCATAACCCACTCAAAGTACAAAAAATGTAACTTGGAAAAAAATCTTTGTGGGGTGGGAGGAGGACCTTTGGAGTTGCCTTATATAGAAAAATAAAAAAAAACAAGGGGGGCCACGGGAGAGCGAGGGGGGGCTAGGGGGTTGCGAGGGGCAGCGAGAGAGAGAGAGAGAGAGGGGGGGGGGGGAGAAAGGGGAGAAATAGGAGAGGCTATAGAGAGGGGAAAGAAAGGATGGAGAGATGGTAGAAAGAGAAGAGATAGGGAAGAGAGAGAATAGATAGAGGATAGAGATATATACAGAGATAGGATGGTGGGTAGAGAGAGGATAGAGAGTTCTTTTTTAATAAATATATATATATATATTTATTCTTCTTCTTATTATTTATTTATTTATTTATTATTATTATTATTATTTATATATTTATTTATTTATTATTATTATTATTTTAACCCATTGCACCGCGGTTTATCATGAACCAGCCCAACAAATATTTTTTTATAACATTCATGAAAAAACTATTTCTGAGTGAAACTTGTAGAAATTCAAAGGGTTCAATTGGTTTTACCCCATAGACCAATTGGAATGCAGAGTATCATGTTGCTTCCTTGCAAGCCAACCTGTAGGCCCATAGACTGTTGGAAGTGAGGTAGGCCCTTAGGCTCATGTCATAGGTCCATAGTTCCATAGTTCCATTTATGTACAACATTAATTCCAGCAATCTTCGATATTGACAAAACATGAACATTCCACAACTTAATCATACAGATGATGAGATAAAGATAGAGAAAGAATAGACAACATGTGTAAGGTGTTACGTAAGCCATCGCTTACTCATAGTATCATATATACCAATGTTCAATGTACAATGTGGGAGTAAAATTCTCAGCCACTCTATGTGATGAGAAATAGATGAATGAGTGAATGTACAATGTAACAAACATATTCAGATGTGTGGGCAGTAATCTGAATATACATGAGATGTGTGACCTAATAGGTTATAGAAGAGTGAATATGAGTGACTGAATGAGGAAGGATCAGTGTGAAACTGATGGTCAACAAACCTACATCTAAACTTAGGCTTTGGAAGACCTTAAGTCAGATACGTGTGTGAAAAGATCACATACTTATAAAGTAGCATAGAATGCTAACAAGATTGTTGCCGGAAATCCTCAAACTCATGTGAACACACCTTCTCAAACACCTCATAAAAATATGCATAAAGCATATAAGTACTGTTTCTCTTGTACCTATGCTGAATAGGACTTCTTCTAATATGAACGCCACAGCCTCCATAAACTTCAAGTAGTACCTGTGTGCATAAAGAGAATATGTACCTGAATACTTAACATAAGATGTGAATCTTATGTTAATCTCCATCTAATGTCTTTGAAGTAGCCCGGCATCTTCTTGTAGAAGACAATCTTCAACCTAATATCTTCCTGTAGAAGATAATCTTCAAAATCATGTAGATGGTCCCATCCAATGTCTTTGAAGTAGCCAGACATCTTCTTGTAGAAGATAATCTTCAACCTAACATCTTCTTGTAGAAGATGATCTTCAAATACATCATGTAGATGGGCGATCCTCACCATCAAGCTGCTAATAATCAAGTCTTCTTGCCATGAACAAGAGATGAACTCCTCTCCATGAGCTAGAGTGTGAGCACACCCTTCATCTTCTCCAAGAAGAATCACCAAGAAGAACTCCATAGCTGCTCCTCAACATGCTTCAAGTTAGCACCATGGCTGCCCCATGTGCTAGAAGAAACACCACCTCTATTGAGGTCCAAGCTCTAGAAAGCTTGTGTTGATCCTAGGTGAAGGATGAATATAATGAGCCCAAATAGTCTCTTATATAGTAGAGCTTCTATCTTGAAAAGCAATAATAAAGCAAAGTCTCCACGATTGCTACGATGAGATAAAGCACTCCGTCGGCGTTTTATCGCGTTCGTATTTGTTGTCCATGTGGTTTGATTTTAATAAAACAAAAGCTCAAAACTATGCCGCGCTATTAGACGTGGGATTCGAACTCGCGTGGGCTCTTTAAGTGGTACATGGCTTAGCCACGCTGCCCAACGTTATATCTTGTACAAAGAGTGAACAAGCTGTCTAGACATTCTGTTTCGCTGGACAAGGAGTGCTACAGAAATTCTATAGATGTTCTTACGTGCCCGTTTATTCTTGAGAGCATCTTGTAGGAAGGAGTGATATTAGATTGTACTTAGTGGAGAATATTGGACCAATAGGATATTGTTTTCCAACAATCCCCCCTGCAATGTCATATTGGTACAATTTGAACTGAATCTGCAAACTTTATAATCTGCAAATTACGACAGGCTTCAAGCTTGTACTCCCACACTTCAGAACTTGTTCTTCAAAAGTCTTCTTCAAAACTGAATTCAACTTTCCTTCAAAAAACCTGAACTTGCTGAATATGAACCATAATACCTGAGAAGATATGCAAACTAGATATCCAATAGTGTACACATCAAGTAATCACTGCTCAACAAATGTAGCATGAACTGTCTCTGCACCTGCTATATCCTGTCTTCAAAAACCTGAAACCATACACTAGGATCCACATATTTGCATTTACCTTCCAAAAAGGTTTCTCAACGTACTTCTGTTGCATCATGTATATACACTAAACAAAATCAAGAACTGAATCCTGGAACCTGTGACTGTCAACTCACAACTTAGTGTATTATGAACACTACTGGTTCATCTCTGACTGTACTCAACTCAATATGAGTCAAAAAATCTATGATGTCATAATGTCTTCATCCTTTAAATCCTTCATACCTCTTTCCTTCAGAACTTGGTATAAACATATATGTGCGCACTTTTGAAATATACCTCTCTGAAATATCAAGCTTCTCTTCAATAGAATTCTGGAACCTTCTCCTGAATAGGAACATCCTAACAGGAGCTTTCTCCAAATATTCTTCTTCTTCCTTCTTCTTTCAAAGCTGGAACATAAAGAGAACCTGACAAAGGAAATATAGGAATACCTGAAATAGGAATACCTGTAGGTATGACTCTACATTCTTTTACATATGGCTTGAAAATAAGTCTTCATGTTTCATCACCCCCCTGGATGACTTAACACTAGTATCCAGTATTCTTCAAATATATCAGACTTTATGAAATGTGGAACGTCTTCCTTCATAAATCTGATGTTCAGTGAACAATACCTGTATCTGAAACAAAATCTCTGAACCCTTTTTATTAGCATTGTGCACATGCCAATAGCTTCCCATGTCATTCTTCAGCTTTCCAAAATCTAGAATAAGGTTAGCTGAACCTAACATAATAAAACCTTGCTGAAAGCTTTTTAGGATTCATAACCTTCTGCAACATAACAAGTATTTCTATGTCTCTGTAACACAAATCTGATAGAATCTGAATCTTTGACTTACTTCTTCCAATGTTAAGAATCTTCACAAACAAAGGATAGACAACTGAATCATAAATAATCAAGATCATACAAGATCAATCAAGATCAATGATCTCTCTTGTGTAGAATCTGCTCTTATCAAACCTTCATGACTGAATGTTTGATTTACTTCTTGAATGTCTCCAAGTGTCCATGCTTCTCAAAAAGTTGTAAAACTTTTCTTCAAACAAATCCTTCAAGGAATTTGCAACTCCTACTTGAAATATAAGTGGACAAACTTCTCACCTTGAGAACTCCAAAAGCTGCAAGTTGATACTTCATAACTTTCATATTTTACCCGGGTGAAATGTGATAGTACCTGCTTGATTTTCTTTTGGCTAACTCCACTTTTCAATCAAGTGATAGGATCTGATGGAACACCTTTTTGAATACAAACATGTATCCAAAAGTCTAGACAATCATAAAAAGTAGATTCTTCAACTGACTGGTACATCAACAAGTCTGAATTTTTATGAAGTTTCTGAAAATACTGAATATGAGGTAACCTTTTCCAAACATAAAACCTCAACGCAAGTCTTCAACATCTGCTACAAAAAACTCTTTTACCTCAAGAGTTAGATAAAGAATAAATATACTTCTCTGCAACTTTTCATATACAAAGTAGCTCTATATTGACACTCCAAGAATTCTTTGAGGGAACATATAAGCTGCCTACTTTAAAAGCTTCAACATAACTCATACACATATGAGTGCTTTTGTTTCTCTCAATGCAATTCTTTGTCAAATCTACTAAATCATGACCAAGTGTAATGCAAAACAAAAAACTGCTTCTTCTTTAAACAAGATGTTCTCGTAGACTTGTCTTTGGGTGTAGAGGATAAAATAGGAAAAGTATATGGAAAATAAATGAGAAAAGGAAGCCTTACTTTTCTTTTGGAAATGATGGACTTTCTTCTTCTGCATCTTTCTTCCACCTGATGATGTTAACATCTTCAAACTTCTCTTCCATACCTTTTGTTCTCTTCATCTTGAAGTAGCAAACACTCTTGACTTCTTCAAATGAACTTTTCTCTTCCTCTAATGTAAGAGTAAGAGATAAAACAAACATGGTATATGAATGGAAGTGAATATAGAATCATGTTTTATCATCTCCTCATATCTGTGAATCAAAATTCTGCTTCAAATGTCTGAAACGACTAAATTCACCAATCGTTGTCTGAATGATGAATTGCCCTTCTAGAGTTACCTTCTCTAGATACATTTGTACCTTGGTATCCAACCAACTTACAACAGAAAATTGGCTGAAAAACTCATCTCATCTCTGCGCTTGTCTTCTTAGATGAACTTTCTTGCCATGAAAGAGATTTCTCAAAAACTCTCTAGAAAAACCTCTAGATACCTGTTTCAATGTAGCCTTTAACTTTCAAATGATGAAAGCGTATAAAAGCAATCCTTGAATTTCTTCAAATCTCTTCATAACTGCTCTTCTAAGATATGACCTGCAAATGATAATCTGATAGTAGAAACTAATACCTGTGATTTGATGTTGATCTGATTCCTTCATCTTCTCTAAACCATTGTTCTTCCTTGAATTTGAAGTAGTCTTCTCTTCATCAAGTCTAGGTCTTCAAATAATACTTTTGTAAAGTATTTGCATACTCTTTCCAAAAATATTCGGCTGCTAACAGATCATCAACTTCATACTCCACACTAATGAATACACATGTAGCTGAAATGTCTAATTCTCAAATCTCTACTCATCTAGATTAAGTGTGTATGTCAAATGTCAAATATTAGAAGATGCCTTTAAATTATATGTTGTAAATCTAGAATTCTAGGAACCTGGGATATGAATGAGCCTTAATGCATTGATACCAAAGATCTAAAGTTTTGTAACAAAACCTTAGTGCTCTGATACCAAATCCCTAAAGCTCTGATACCAAATGTTGGAAGTGAGGTAGGCCCTTAGGCTCATGTCACAGGTCCATGGTTCCATAGTTCCATTTATGTACAACATTAATTCCAGCAATCTTCCATATTGACAAAACATGAACATTCCACAACTTAATCATACAGATGATGAGATAAAGATAGAGAAAGAATAGACAACATGTGTAAGGTGTTACGTAAGCCATCGCTTACTCATAGTATCATATATACCAATGTTCAATGTACAATGTGGGAGTAAAATTCTCAGCCACTCTATGTGATGAGAAATAGATGAATGAGTGAATGTACAATGTAACAAACATATTCAGATGTGTGGGCAGTAATCTGAATATACATGAGATGTGTGACCTAATAGGTTATAGAAGAGTGAATATGAGTGACTGAATGAGGAAGGATCAGTGTGAAACTGATGGTCAACAAACCTACATCTAAACTTAGGCTTTGGAAGACCCTAAGTCAGATACGTGTGTGAAAAGATCACATACTTATAAAGTAGCATAGAATGCTAACAAGATTGTTGCCGGAAATCCTCAAACTCATGTGAACACACCTTCTCAAACACCTCATAAAAATATGCATAAAGCATATAAGTACTGTTTCTCTTGTACCTATGCTGAATAGGACTTCTTCTAATATGAACGCCACAGCCTCCATAAACTTCAAGTAGTACCTGTGTGCATAAAGAGAATATGTACCTGAATACTTAACATAAGATGTGAATCTTATGTTAATCTCCATCTAATGTCTTTGAAGTAGCCCGACATCTTCTTGTAGAAGACAATCTTCAACCTAATATCTTCCTGTAGAAGATAATCTTCAAAATCATGTAGATGGTCCCATCCAATGTCTTTGAAGTAGCCAGACATCTTCTTGTAGAAGATAATCTTCAACCTAACATCTTCTTGTAGAAGATGATCTTCAAATACATCATGTAGATGGGCGATCCTCACCATCAAGCTGCTAATAATCAAGTATTCTTGCCATGAACAAGAGATGACCTCCTCTCCATGAGCTAGAGTGTGAGCACACCCTTCATCTTCTCCAAGAAGAATCACCAAGAAGAACTCCATAGCTGCTCCTCAACATGCTTCAAGTTAGCACCATGGCTGCCCCATGTGCTAGAAGAAACACCACCTCTATTGAGGTCCAAGCTCTAGAAAGCTTGTGTTGATCCTAGGTGAAGGATGAATATAATGAGCCCAAGTAGTCTCTTATATAGTAGAGCTTCTATCTTGAAAAGCAATAATAAAGCAAAGTCTCCACGATTGCTACGATGAGATAAAGCACTCCGTCGGTGTTTTATCGCGTTCGTTTTTGCTGTCCATGTGGTTTGATTTTAATAAAACAAAAGCTCAAAACTATGCCGCGCTGTTAGATGTGGGATTCGAACTCGCGTGGGCTCTTTATGTGGTTCATGGCTTAGCCACGCTGCCCAACGTTATATCTTGTACAAAGAGTGAACAAGCTGTTTAGACATTCTGTTGCGCTGGACAAGGAGTGCTACAGAAATTCTATAGATGTTCTTACGTGCCCGTTTATTCTTGAGAGCATCTTGTAGGAAGGAGTGATATTAGATTGTACTTAGTGGAGAATATTGGACCAATAGGATATTGTTTTCCAACACCTAGATAAGTCGTCCCCCATGTAGTGGGCGGCAACATACATTCCTTCTGTAACATAGCTATCAATACTTTATTAGTTGATTTTGCTTTTCCATTAGCTCTTCAGTAGTAAGCACCGGAGGTCCTATGTAAAACCTTGTACCTGTTAAAAATTTCATACAAGATCTTGTTCACAAAATGAGTTCCTTTATCTATGAAAATTTCAAGAGGACACCCAAATCCACAAATTATGTGACTATAAAGGAAATATGCAATTGATTGTGCTATGCAATCAAGAGAAGCAATAGCTTCCACCCAATTTATTGCATAATTGGTGGCAATCAACATATACTTTTCTTTTTTTGGGAATGATGCAAGGCGGATGGGCCCTACAAAATCTAGTCCCCACTTCTCAAATGGTTGCCACGATGTGGAAATAACCAAAGGGTTGTGTCTCTGCTTTGTGAGCTTGGGGCCACACCTTTGACATATATCACATGCTCGAGCCCTTTCCTCTATATCTTTGAATAATGTGGGCCGCCAAAAGCCAACATCAAGAATTATTTGACTCATAATCTGGTCAGGGAGATGCCCACCACCTTGTCCCTCATGTGTAGTTGAAAGGATTTATTTTGCCTCTATTTTCTTCCATGCACTTTCTAAGATGATTGTCCTTACCATACCTATATAATTTTCCTTCAATGAATGTAAAAGGTCTGCTCTTAATCAATAACCTCTTCTTCTTCAAAGAACTTGCATTAGCTAGATAAATACCAGTTGTAAGAAAATTCCTGATGTCGTTGTACCATCCTTGTGCCTTGACAGAGAATAATTCAGCATCTAGAAAGTCATCTTCCACTCCAATTGTTTTATCATTTATGTTAATCCTAGACAAGTGATCAACCGTAACATTTTCTCTGCCAGGTCTATGGACTATAAAGAAATCAAATTCTTGGAACAAAAGAAGCCACCTCCATACCTTGCTAGTTGCTTGTGGCTTATTTAATAAGTACATGAGTGGATGATGGTCAGTTTTAATGACAAATTTCACCCCTAAAAAGTAGTGGTAGAACTTTTGGACATCAAAAACCATTGCTACAACTTCCCTCTCCGTGGTGCTATAATTCTTTTTAGCATTTGTCAAAATTCAACTGGCATATTGGATAGGTTTGTCTAGCTTGTATTCCTCACTATGATCATTGAGGACTACTCTTATTACATATGCACTGACATCTACATGTACATGGAAAATTTTTCACTAGTCTTGTGTAATGAGAATTGGAGGAGATACTAGTTTGGATCTCAATGTTTGATAAGATACTTCTTCCTCTTCATCCCATTTGAAGGGGTCTTCCTTACCTATAAGCATGGCCAACGGCCTAACTATATCTGCATACATTTTTATAAACCTCCTATGGTAACCAATGTGACTCAAATAACTATGAATTTCTTTTGGTGACTTCAGTCCAGGTAACTTCAACATTGCTATAATTTTGTCTCGATCAGGGGCCATACCTTTGGCAGATACTACATGTCCCAAGAGAGTACCTTCTGTTACTAGGAAGTGGCATTTATTGGGATTCAATTTTAATTTTGTCTGCCAACATCTTTTGAGAACCTTTTCTAATTGAACTAGGTGATCATTCACAGGCAATACAATCATCCATGAAAATTTTCAAGGCCTCCAGAAGTAAGGGTCCAAAGATAAGGTTTGCAGTCCTATTGAAGGTGGCTTGGGATGAAAAATCATCCATGAAAGTTTGCAAGGCCTCTAGAAGGGTCCAAAGCTAAGGTTCACATTCCTATTGAAGGTGGCTTGGGAATTTCTAAGTCCAAATTGCATCTTTACATATACATATGTTCCCCATGGTGTAACAAAAGCGATCTTCTCCTCATCGATGATCTAGAAGACCTCTAATTTGAATTTTGCATCCATATTTATTAGCTTAAAAATACTAACCTCCATTTTGATAGATTTGATTAATCTTGAAGCCTCAGATTCTTTAATAGCATGGGTTCTATTTGACTGTTCAAACTCATTTTGAGCCCTACTGAATGCATGCCCAATGACATGTTAACCGGAAAGTTGCCGTTGATCGAATACAGTGCTTCTAAATCTGGATTTAGAGTACTTTAGCCTAAGGTGAATACTTAGAAGCACTCTACTTCGCAGTCACGTGGGTTCTTGGGAGTGGTAGGGGTCTGTTGGACAGAGGCCCTATACTATTTTCCCAAACTCTCATACAGGTATTAAATACACGGTCACGTCTTAGCTCAGTATTGGTCTCTGAACAATACTATTACGCGGCTGGTTGACATTTACGGTCTGAATCTGCTATAGCAGAAGAGCAGTGGTCCTGTCCTGACTTAACTATTTAACTACTCTACTTCATCCGCCGAGTATTACACAAAATGCACCTATTCTTGTCTCAGAGGCACATCAACAGTTATACTCAAAAGTATACAACTTACTGTAGGTAAACATCATCCGAATCGTAATAATCGTATTACCAGCTCCAAGGCACACAGGCTTTTACAGATACAAGTCCTACCTGGAACATAATTCCAGAAAACACAGACTATTGTATCGACTTCAAGTGCTTCACAGAACTTGACAGACCAGCAGCGAGATCACTCTACATTACTATTTTATCGATATATATTAAGCACACTTAACAATGCTCAACTACACAACCATTACCGAACAACTTCGTGGCACACTGTCACTTGTGCGTAATTACCCTTTAGGATACGAACAACTACTAAGCAAACGCAGCAGAACAGGACAGAACCATACTGATACAAAGTAGACACTTCAACAATACGCTACACTTCTCGACAGAGGTACTTCCCAATAAAAGATACACATTAACCGCCAGACACGAATCGAAGGATAACTTAACAAGACCCTGCAACCCCGGATGGGTGTTTGCGCAGACAGACTAGAAGATGCACTTAACCAAACACAGCAGTCCCCAGAATGGACACAGTTACAGACAAAATCGACACTACAAGTTCCGAATCAGACGTACTCACAGATAGACTCAAAGATGAACTTCACAGACAGAATCAACTAGACGATATAACTTAACAGGACACAACAGTTGCAAAAAATGGGCGTCTTGGCCTCTCTCTCTTTTTGCCATTCTTTTCTCATTTATATACAGAATTTTTACAGTGGTGCGCGAATCTTTTGTTACCTGCGCGTTTCCTGAAAGATTCTCTTTTACATTTAAGCTACCTGTCCTCGTACTTGTGTCCTTGTTCGGCGGCCGTCTAACAGACATCACTAGTACGTGAGCTCTTCTTTTTGTCATGTAGTGGCCTTGTCCTCAGGTGTCCTTCTATTTTTGTTTAATCCCATAGTACTTGCCTCTTGATCAATGTTTATTTGAGCTATTCCTTTGCTCCTAATCTACATAACCAAAGAGTCTATTTCTTCTAACTGCACTACCCTAGCAGATGGTGAAGGCACATGGACTTCTTCTACAACTTTTGCTTTGTTCACATAAATCATTTGTATGTGAGGCTGAGATGTAGATGCTTTGTTCTATGGACAACAATTGGTGTAATGATCCCTAGCTTCTGGGTATTTTGTGCAGTGAGGAGCATTTTTTGGTAGAGGACACTTGCTCAGATAATGCCCACATTCCCCACACTTGAAACAAATGGTTGGCCTCCTAGCCCATTTCCAAAGTTACCCCTAGGTCATGGGTTATGAGTGTTACCTTGATTGGGTGCAGCTTCCATCACATTGGTTGGAGGTTGGGCTCCTCGTTCCCAATAATTTTGTGTAGGAATCCCTCTTGAGTGACACTCATGAGCTTCATGTCCGGCCTTCCTTCATAACTAGCAAGTAATGCTTGGAAGAGGACAATCACTTACCACATGTCCTTGTTTGCTACACATGGTGCACCACAGTCCATTTTTTATGCACCCTCCATGAAGTTCATGTAGTTCTTGTTGTAGTTGTGCTAACTCCTTTGCTTAGGCCTCTTCTTCTTTTTGTAACTTTAAAGCTTCAATTTCCCTCCTCAATTGAGTTACTTCATTTTCTTCTTCTTTCTAAGGCTTGTTCCTACTTAAACTCTCAAGTTCCTTTCTCAACTTTATCACTGGATCCTTAGGTTCCATATGATATGGTATACTAGAAGAAAATGTTCCATATTGCTATCTGAGTATCTCTATCCTTGTTGTTGTAGAAATAAATTCCTCAATTGTTGCTGTAGAAATTTTGCATTGTGTTGAAATTGGAAGTGGTTTGGCCGATCACTTCTTGACAAAGAAATCGTGAGGGGGAAGGATGGAAATTTGATATTTAACCTTGAAAGTAGAGTTTCTAAGTCTACTTGAGCCACCATATTTCTTACCAATGATGTTGATGACAGAGGGCTAGTTGACCTTCAAATAGCTTTTCTTCTTGTTGCTTTGCAAGGGACCCTCAAAATTTGAGTCCAGCTTGCAATCATGAGCTAATCATTCTCCATCTCATGCTAAGAGAAATCCAAGTAAAAGAAAAATGACCTCTCAAACCATCATTGTCGGTACCCTTGCACTTCTTCTACACTTCGCAATTATTGGTTTTCCTATGCTCAAGCCTCCTTATGGTCCCCACCATGCATGCCAAATTTTGTTGGGGGATTCTTTTGCAGAAAGGGACTTGAGTATTTGTAGGAGAAGGAAGAAGAATAAGAAGTGAAATACAGGCACCGAAATCTTTTGTATATTGATTATAAGTAGAAAATACAATGATGATGACTATAACAAAACCAATTGTTCTATGTGCGGAGTTCTTAATCTAGAGAAAGGGCTGTGGAAAAGGAAATGAAAAATAAAGGAGTGAAGCAACACGAGGAGGCATGGCAAGGGAACCACTCCACTGCCAAACATATGTTGGCAATAAGCGATAGTCTCTTCACGTGACAAATCGGAATATAGGTAAGGCAAAGCACGATAAGTAACCTTGCCTGAACCAATACTAGTGGCAATGATAAAGTTGGTGAGGGCACTAGATGGGAAGTGGGGAAATGTGCAAAGGGTTGCATGAACGTCAGCACCATCAGGGTTTGACCAAAGAATGAATGCCAAATGCCACAGACTAGCATGGTGAAGACTATCCTCAGGAAGGAGATCTATAAGGGTGATAGGTGGTAAAGCCAAATGTAGGCGGAGGGATAGGGATGATGGCAGATCTCTATGGCCAGCTATGGCTGCAGAAGGCAGATGTGGGGCTATCAGAAATGTATGGTTGTCTATGCTATGTGTCAAGTGACCATTGGAACCCCAACGTGTGTCTAAGCAATGGATAGGGTATGTAGACCAAGTGTGGGTACACCAAGGCTATACATGGAAGACCTTGATAAGGACAAACATGAAAAGGTAGGGGCATCTAGATGACTACCAAGTGGATGCATCGTGATGCATGGAGGGTGAGGGTGGGTGATAGGGGGGACTCGCAAGGAGATGGGGTAGAGCCATAAGATGGACGGGGGAGGATCATGTGGAATAGGTGCTCATACCTATGAAGTGGAAGGATCTAGGTCCAAGGCTGAAGGTGGAAGCTCCAAATACTCCTTCATGAGAAAAGGCAAAGCTTGTGGGGCTATTGAAGAAGCCATGGCATTCAAATGGAAGCTAGGGCAATCTTTGCAATGCAAATGCTGAAAGAAAATATACAGACTATCCAATAATACTAGATCAATCAATTGAACAAGTGCAAAGAAATGTAGGTTGGAGAGCATCCTAAAAGGCTAGCCTAGCTAAGCATGAGAGCGGACACATGCAGTATGAAATGTACCCATGGAAAACATCAAGGAAGAGTCCAAGAAAACAAAACCCTCATAAGACCTCACAAAACTTTAGCAAAGCAACTGAGAAAGGCCAATCTAACTATAAAATTTGCTCAGAATGTTTGAAAATCCTAAAAATGACTCAAAAAAGATCAAAATCAGATGCCTAGAAGGCACAGAACCCACTCGGAGCCCCCCTAAAAAATGTACCTTGGAAAAAATTCTCTGCTGAGGTGTGAGGAGGGCCTTTCAAGCTGCCTTATATAGAAAAAATTAAAAAATCAAGGGGGCAGGGGGCAGGGGGGTTGTGGAGAGAGAGAGAGAGAGGGAGGGAGGGAGGGAGAGAGAGAGAGAGAGAGAGAGAGAGAGAGAAGGAGAAACAGGAGAAATAGAAGGGAGAGGCTCAAGAGAGGGGAGAGAAAGGATGGAGAGAGGGTAGATAGAGAAGAGAGAGGGAAGAGAGAGAATAGATAGATGATAGAGATATATAGAGAGATAGGATGGAGGGTAGAGAGAGGATAGAGAGTTTTTTCCCTTTTGAATATATATATATATAACCCATTGCATCGTAATTTATCATGAACCAGCCCAACAAATATTTTATAATATTCATGAGTTAAAACTATAGAAAGAGCTGGCCATTGATGAAAATAAAACTGAGTGAAAAAAAAAGGCTACATAACAATTATGTATAACCTAGGTAGATCTTACATAGCCAGGTGATCCAGAGAACTTTAGTTTTGCTGATGATAGGCTTTGAGCCTTGATATGTTGATGAGTGGTAGTACTTCTCCTTCTAGGGACTCTACCTCCACTACACCCCATTTAAGCATTGTTTTTAATCCTTTAAGGACCTTCCCAATGAGGAAGCCACTTTCCCCATACTTGTGCCTGGCATTGAGGTTTATGTAAAAGGACCAACATGCCTTTGTAAGTTATTAGTCCATAGATTTTGAGCATGAGGCTCTTACCTCTTCATTTGAGTTTCTTGCAGTTGTTTTGCAGCAAGTAGGCAAATCTCTTCCACTTTGTTTAGTGCTTCAAGTCTCGTAGAGACACCAAATTCTTTGTTTCCCTGCATAGATGCAATTCTGAGTGAACCATGTAGAAATTCAAAGGGTTCAATTGGTATTACCCCATAGAGCAATTGGAAGGGGGACTATCCTGTTGCTTCCTTGCAAGCCAATGTGTAGGCCCATAGAGTTCCTAGATAAGTTGTGCCCCATGTAGTGGGCTACAACATACATTCCTTCTATAACATAGCAATCAATACTTTTTTAGTTAAAACTGCTTTTCCATTAGCTCTTGGCAGAACTTTTGAATAGCAAAAACCATTGCTAGGGCTTCCCTCTTTGTGGTGCTATAAATTTTTTTAGCTTTTCTCAAAATTTTGAATGGCATACTGGATAGGCTTGTCTAGCTTGTATTCCTCATTATTCTGAGCGAGGACTCCTCCTACTGCATATGCACTGGCATCCACATGTACATGGAAAATTTTTTACCAATATGGTGTAATGAGAATTGGAGCAGATACTAGTTTGGATCTCAATGTTTGATAAGATACTTCTTCCTCTTCATCCCATTTGAAGGGGACTTCCTTACATGTTAGCCTGGCCAAGGTCTAGTTGTATCTGCATACATTTTTATAAACCTCCTATGGTAACCAGTGTAACCCAGACAACCCTGAATTTCTTTTGGTGACTTGGGTCTAGGTAACTTCAATATTGCTTTAATTTTGTCTTGGACAAGAGCCATACCTTTGGCAAATACTACATGTCCAAAGAGAGTACCTTTTGTTACTAGGAAGTGGCATTTATTGGGATTCAATTTTAATTTTGTCTCCTAACATCTTTAGAAAACCTTTTGTAATTGAACTAGGTGATCATTCAAACAATTCGTACGAGTACCAGAGAAGGATGAAAAATCATCCATTAAAATTCACAAGGCCTCCAGAAGTAAGGGGTCAGAGATAAGGTTCACAATCATGTTGAAGGTGCTTGGGGCGTTTCTAAGTCCAAATGGCATCTCTACATATACATATGTTCCCCATTGTGTAATAAATGCAGTCTTCTCTCGATCCTTAGGATGAATGAATATTTGAGTGTATCCACTAACTATGTCCATGAAGCTGTATAATGTGTGTCCATCCACTTCCTGAATGACCTGCTCTACAAAAGGCATGGAAAATGGAATAGTTTACCTTGTTGAGTGCTCTGAAGTCCACACAAATCCTAATTTTATTTGTATTCTTCTTTGCCACAATAACCATGGGTGAGAGCCACTCCGAATGTTCCACAGGGATGATAATTCCAACATCCTCCATTTTTTGTATCTCCAAGTAAATAGCTTCAACATATTTTGGATTTAATCTATAACATTTTCCTTCAATTAGAGGAATTCTATGTTCTCAAAAACTAGCAAGCACTCCTTCAAAATCTTTATAAGGTTAGGCAAATACATCGACACAAGGTTTCAGGAAAGATGTTACCTTTTCAAGTTAACTCCACAGTCAAGTTGCCACTAAAACTAGATGAGCATTTTCTTGGGTGCCTAATTGAACTTCCTTGACTTGGTTTTTGTATGTCAATGTATCTACATATTCCTCTCCAACTTCGTGTTCTTCCAACACTTTCTCCCACATAGGCTGTGTCATAAGCAGGTGTACTCTAAATTTCAATTTGCTCCTTTTTGTCTTGCATCCAGCAACCTGAATTTTCTCCTCCTTCCCTAAGCTTCTTCTGTGCAAGAATCATTTAGAAAAATTCCATCACAAGAGAAAGAATTGCCTACTTGAAGCCAAGCCAAAATGTCTTCTTCCTCATCTTAGCTCTATTTACAATTGGTCCATCATTTCTTGCTTCCCTCTTCCAAATACATTTGTGTAACTTCATGTCCTCTCTTTTGTACCCACATAGTGTCCCCTATCATGGACGACACTTGCATGCCTAAGCCAAGGTCTTCCAATCAAGGGAGGAAAACCTCCCTCTACCTGTGGAAATCTCAATACAAAAAAATCTAGATTAAAGAGGTTACCCTCTACTTCCATTGGAATTCTTGGAACCACTCCCATTGGCCTCACTCTGCTTTGATATGCCAATGTTACAGTGAAGTTTGCACGTCTAGATGGTTGTAGTCCAAACTTCTCCATAATGTGTTCGGGCATCAAATTAATGTCAGAACTGCCATCCTCTATAACTCCTTGTGATTGATGTACCTTAATATTTTCTATTACGTGGACTCTTATAATTTGTGAGGGGGGCTTTCCCCATAATTTTATCCTTACTCATAGCAGCCATCTTTGCCACTAAAGTGGTTGAGGAGGCCTCATTGATTATCTGCAAGACAAATGTGCTTAGTGTGAGCATGGAACAAAAGGTTCCTCGCAACTACCAATGCACTCTGTCTATTAGTGAAGATGGTGGTGGAAAAAGACTGAACAACACCCAAATCATCCATAAGGCATCTGAGCCACACACACTCAACAATCGCTGTGAAATATGTCCTATATTCAGCCTCACAACTAGAAGTGGCCACAATAGGCTGCTTCTTGCTCAACCAAGATATGCATCAGCTACCAAGCATGAAGCAAAAACTATTGGTGGACACACCCGTTTCATAGTGATGTCTTGGTCCTATGCAGACACCTTCTTTTGGAAATTATCTTTACTTCGTGACTTTCATTGATGATTTTTCCAGGCGTGCATGGGTATATCCATTGAAAGCAAAGTCTGAAGTGTTCATGTGCTTCAAACAGTTTTTGGTTTTGGCTAAAAATCTGTCAGCATATAAAATGGGCACCCTCAGTTCTGATCGAGGAGGGGAATATATGTCTTCTGATTTTAATGCATTTCAAGCTCAACGTTGTCGTGAAGGGCTCAGTTGGGTGGATCAGGCCAACTGCTTGTGTTCCAAATAGACGGTACACGCAGGGTGCTTCGGGCAACTTAAGAGGTAGAATTCAAATATAGACGCTCACAGATAATCAGATGAGATCATAACTCAAATCATACGTACAATTCATCAACATCATAAGAGAATTTGAAAGCGAGAGAGATGTGAGGAAATTGGAGAGACAATTAATTCATAATAATGTTTCTATACAGATATAATGCAGATAACGAAAACACATACAAGTTACCAAAACATCATAAATCATGATGTCCTCCTCAATCATGTGAGCAGAACCTCCACACCAAGATGTGTGCCAACACTCCTCAAGAGTGTGAGAACTCCTCCTCCAACTCCTCCTCCAAGAGCTTTAGATAATCTTCAGATAATCTTCAGTTCATGTCCAGATGATGTCTTGACGATGAGGCCAAGTGTTCTTATATAGTATTTTCCCTTCTCCAAAACCCATAGCGAAAAAAATCACGAAAATCAGCTTTCTTCTTCTCAAAATAGCGATCGCTATTTCTAGCTTTTCGGACTTCATCGCTAATTGCTTTGTTTGAAAATAACGATTGCTTTTAGATTAAAAAATAGCGAATGATTTTGAAACATTCACTTCACTTTTGTTTTGTTTTCTTTTAGTTTCTAAAGAATGGTTTCACACTATAAAGATTTCACGTTCACATGGAACAATTAAACTTGGGTTTCATATGCCTTTTGCTAACACATCATATGATGAGCAAGTGATCTGCTGACTTGACAATTGGACATTGACTCCAATAATCCTCCCTTCAATAACGGTACAATCTTCAGTAATCCGCAAATCTTCTTATGACTATTTCTAGCCAATGCTTTGGTAAAATATCTGCAACGTTCTCAGTAGAAAATTATTCTTTAGATTTGGATTTTTCAAACACTGGATACGTAGAGATGTGGATATGTAGAGATGTAAATCTCTACGACATTCACCCCTACTAAACTTGCACATCATCCTTCATGGGCCAATCTTCAAATCTTCTTTCTGCTTCAAAGATAATCTAACATTTCATAGAGCATTGAATTTTGAAAACATTTGTCAAGTGCATGGGAAGATAAGCATTGTGCCTATGCAAGTCCATATAATGTAGCCCTATCAATTGCATACTTTGGAAATGCATGGTTAAAATATGGTGCAAAAGATAAGGTATTTGGCATTCTTTGACACGGTATGTGCACTCACTTTCATACATTTCATGTTTTTATACATAAATCCTTTCCATCACTCAAAGTGCATGGGTAAAGCTCAAAACGTGCCTTGATGCAAGATCATGTAATGAGACCCTATCATGCATACTTTAGGTGCATAACTAAACAAACATGGTGCAAGTATCAGGGTAAACGTTATTTGATGATGAAGCTTGTGCTCTCACTCAAATACATATCAATGTGCATATACATCAGCCCTTACAATCACTCAAAGTGCATGGGTAAAGCTCAAAATGTGCCTCGATGCAAGGTCATGTAGTGAGACCCTACCATGCATACTTTAAGTGCATTGTTCAAAAAATCATGGTGCAAAAGGTAGGTAAGAGGAAGTCGATGTTGAGGTTCTTCAGAATTTTTGATATCTGTTTTTTAAATTGGATGTCATCCTTTTTTTATTTGTTTACAAGTGCAAGTAGATTGTGCAGGCTAAAGAAATAAAAATATGTGAATATACATTGGTTTATGCATACTCTGAGTGCAGAATAGACTCAATATGGTGAAAATAATGGAGAGTAAGAAAAGAAGACTAAAAATGCATTAAATTCAACACTCAATTCTCACTCTTCAATCAAATAATCCTCTCAATTCGCTCAAACACTCTCACTAGTCTCAAGCATCATTATTATCAAAGATAATTTTGAAGAAGCGTGTTCCTGTCTCACGAAAAACATCAAAGTTAGTATCAAAAAACATGCTTTACAATTCATCCTTACTACAATTTCACTCATCATCTCCTATCTTTGGATCTCTTCATGGTTGGTCTTCAATTATAAGCACCTGTTCATCCTCTTCAACCTATTCTTTTCTGCAAAGATAAAGGTTTAGAAGACTTTGATGAATTTTTAATATTTTGTTCAATTTGTTTGATAGCATTTTCAATCGATTGTTTTTCCTTTTCTTTAATACTATTATCATTGTTTGTACTCTCATCAATTTCATTGATGTTTTCATGTTCACTTTGAATAGATTGTTCATCGTTAATATCATGGCTCAATTGAACTTTCAAGTTCTTAACCTTTTCTTGATCAAATAATTTATCATTTTCTAGAAACTTTGGATCACATAGTACATAATATTTGTCATGTTTCTTTTTCAATTGTATAGACTTTTCAAATTCTTGCTCATTCTCTTCCAATCTTTCTTGCAAAATTTGTTCAACTTTTTGTTTATCCAACTTGATTTGTTGACTTTTCTTTTCTTCAGAACATTTAACTTGATTCTCAATTTCTATCATAGTTTCTTGTTCAGAAGATTTCTTATCATTGTATCTCTTTGGTTTCCATTGGTTTCTAAATGATTTTGGCTTAGTTTTTGTTTGATCAAAATATTCTTTAATTCCACCTCTTCTTAAGTTCAAGTGCAAAGTCGAGTGATCATGGTATTTACAAATTTTCTCATCAACTTCAATGACTAATTTAAGTCTACAAGCATTCTCATATGCATTACAATTCCAAAACATATGGCCAAATTTATCACACCAAAAGCATCTTATAGGTCTATTTAATCTTCTATATGTGGCCTTAGGTATAGATCTTCTATGGTCAGATGAATGTCTTTTATCAAAAACTTGACTAGACAAACTTTGTACTTGATGATCATATTTACACTTACATGTGGTAATTTCTTTTACTTGATTGGTTAGGATTTCAATATTTTCTTTCAAACTTGAAATTTCACAGCTAATACTTTTCGATGTTGCAAGTTCTTTCACATGATTAGATAGATTTTCCATACTCTTTATCAAATTTGAAAGTTCATAGTGAACAGCTCCTTCTAAATTCCCAAATTCTTGATTAAATTGTGTATTTAATGTTTTCATAATTTCATTAGTTTTTTCCAATATTGAAGTCATCATTGAGATATATGAAGTTAATGGCTCGAGTTTTTCATTTGTGGATGCAATTATTCGTGACTCCATATCTTTGAATTGTTCATCATATTCTGGAGACTTCTTTTCAAATAATGCTTCCACACTAGAACCTATGTCTTGTGTGGTGTGTTTTGCAACCCCATTTTTGCCCATTGTTCACTAATATAATCAACGTAGAAGTAAAATATGCGTACCTAGAATTGAGCTTGATATTGTACCTCCTAATTGCCAAATGCCGTGGAACAATTTCACGTCGGGTTCACTTGTCGGGAAGGGCTCAGTTGGGTGGATGAGGCCAACTACTAGTGTTCCAGATAGATGGTACACGCAGGGTGCTTCGGGCAACTTAAGAGGTAGAATTCAAATATAGCTCACACATAATCAGATGAGACCATAAATCAAATCACTCAAACAAATCAACAACATCATAAGAGAGTTTGGAAACGAGAGAGATGTGAGGAAATTGGAGAGTCAATTAATTCATAATAATGTGTTCGTACAAATATAATGTAGATAACGAAAACAGATACAAGTTACCAAAACATCATAGATCATGATGTCCTCCTCAATCATGTGAGCAAAACCTCCACACCAAGATGTGTGCCAACACTCCTCAAGAGTGTGAGAACTCCTCCTCCAACTCCTCCTCCAAGAGTGTGAGAACTTCTCCTCCAACTCCTCCAACTCCACCTCCAAGAGCTTCAGAACTCAAGCTTCAGATCTCTCTGAGTTGATGTCAGATAATATCAGATAATGTCTTAACAATGAACCCAAGATCTGTTTATATAGTGTTCAATCAATCCTCAAAAAGCCATAGCGATCAATAAAATCATACAAAAGGCTGCTTTTCGTTTTTTCGTGAACGCAAAAATAGCGAACGCTATTGAAGTTCGTGAGTTTTGCTTTTGGATTCAAATAACGATCGCATATGTTGCTTTTAGATTGAATGATAATAATGCTTTTATTTTTTAGTTTTCTTTTAGTTTCTAAAGAACGGTTTCACACTATGAAGATTCAGGTTCATATGGCACAACTAAACATGGGTTTCATATGTGTGCTAACACATAAAATATGATGAATCAAATGATTTGCTGATTTGACAATTGACTCTAATAATCCTCCCTTCACAATAATGGTACAATCTTCAATAATCCGCAAATCTTCTCATGACTATTTTTTAGCCAATGCTTCGGTAAAATATCTGCAACATTCTCAGTAGAAAATCATTCTTAAAATTTGGATTATTCAAACACTGGATACGTAGAGATTTGGATACGTAGAGATGTAAATCTCTACGACATTCGCCCCTACTAAACTTGCACATCATCCTTGATGGGCCAATCTTCAAATCTTCTTTCTGCTTCAAAGATAATCTGACATTTCATAGAACACTGAATTTTGAAAACATTTGCCAAGTGCATGGGAAGATAAGCATTGTGCCTATGCAAGGCCATATATTGTAGCCCTATCAATTGCATACTTTGGAAATGCATGGTTAAAAGTATGGTGCAAAAGATAAGGTAATTGGCACTTGTAGATGAAGCATGTGCACTCACTATCATACATTTCATACGTAATTCCTTTCCATCACTCAAAGTGCATGGATAAAGCTCAAAACGTGCCTTGATGCAAGGTCATGTAATGAGACCCTATCATGCATACTTTAGGTGCATAAGTAAACAAACATGGTGCAAGTATCAGGGTAAAAGGCATTTGATGATGAAGCTTGTGCGCTCACTCACATATATTTCATGTTTTTATACATAAATTCTTTTCATCACTCAAAGTGCATGGGTAAATAAAAATGTGCCTATGCAAGGCCATATAATTTAGCCCTATCAATTGCATACTTTGGAAATGCATGGTTAAAAGTATGGTGCAAAAGATAAGGTAATTGGCATTTGTAGATGAAGCATGTGCACTCACTATCATACATTTCATACATAATTCCTTTCCATCACTCAAAGTGCATGGATAAAGCTCAAAACGTGCCTTGATGCAAGGTCATGTAATGAGACCCTATCATGCATACTTTAGGTGCATAAGTAAACAAACATGGTGCAAGTATCAGGGTAAAAGGCATTTGATGATGAAGCTTGTGCGCTCACTCACACACATTTCATGTTTTTATACATAAATTCTTTTCATCACTCAAAGTGCATGGGTAAATAAAAATGTGCCTATGCAAGGCCATATAATTTAGCCCTTTCAATTGCATACTTTGGAAATGCATGGTCAGAATATGGTGCAAAAGATAAGGTAATTGGCATTTGTAGACGAAGCATGTGCTCTCACTCACATACATATCAATGTGCATATACATCAATCCTTACAATCACTCAAAGTGCATGGGTAAAGATCAAAAACGTGTGTTGATGCAAGGTCATGTAATGAGACCCTATCGTGCATACTTTAGGTGCATAAGTAAACAAACATGGTGCAAGTATCAGGGTAAAAGCATTTGCTGATGAAGCTTGTGTGCTCACTCACATACATATCAATGTGTATATACATCAATCCTTACAATCACTCGAAGTGCATAGATAAAGCTAAAAATTGTGCCTTGATGCAAGGTCATGTAGTGACACCCTATCATGCATACTTTAAGTGCATTTTTCAAATAACATGGTGCAAGTATCAAGTAAAAGGCATTTGATGATGAAGCTTGTGCGCTCACTCACATACATATCAATGTGTATATACATCAATCCTTACAATCACTCAAAGTGCATAGGTAAAGCTCAAAACTGTGCCTTGATGCAAGGTCATGTAATGAGACCCTATCATGCATACTTTAAGTGCATTGTTCGAAAAAAACATGGTGCAAAAGGGGTAAGAGGAAATTGGAGAGATGTGAGGAAATTGGAGAGACAATTAATTCATAATAATGTTTCTATACAGATATAATGCAGATAACAAAAACACATACAAGTTACCAAAACATCATAAATCATGATGTCCTCCTCAATCATGTGAGCAGAACCTCCACACCAAGATGTGTGCCAACACTCCTCAAGAGTGTGAGAACTCCTCCTCCAACTCCTCCTCCAAGAGCTTTAGATAATCTTCAGATAATCTTCAGTTCATGTCCAGATGATGTCTTGATGATGAGGCCAAGTGTTCTTATATAGTATTTTCCCTTCTCCAAAACCCATAGCAAAAAAAATCACGAAAATCAGCTTTCTTCTTCTCAAAATAGCGATCGCTATTTCTAGCTTTTCGGACTTCATCGCTAATTGCTTTGTTTGAAAATAATGATTGCTTTTAGATTAAAAAATAGCGAATGATTTTGAAACGTTCACTTCACTTTTGTTTTGTTTTCTTTTAGTTTCTAAAGAATGGTTTCACACTATAAAGATTTCACGTTCACATGGAACAATTAAACTTGGGTTTCATATGCCTTTTGCTAACACATCATATGATGAGCAAGTGATCTGCTGACTTGACAATTGGACATTGACTCCAATAATCCTCCCTTCAATAACGGTACAATCTTCAGTAATCCGCAAATCTTCTTATGACTATTTCTAGCCAATGCTTCGGTAAAATATCTGCAACGTTCTCAGTAGAAAATTATTCTTTAGATTTGGATTTTTCAAACACTGGATACGTAGAGATGTGGATATGTAGAGATGTAAATCTCTACGACATTCGCCCCTACTAAACTTGCACATCATCCTTGATGGGCCAATCTTCAAATCTTCTTTCTGCTTCAAAGATAATCTAACATTTCATAGAGCATTGAATTTTGAAAACATTTGTCAAGTGCATGGGAAGATAAGCATTGTGCCTATGCAAGGCCATATAATGTAGCCCTATCAATTGCATACTTTGGAAATGCATGGTTAAAATATGGTGCAAAAGATAAGGTATTTGGCATTCGTTGACACGGTATGTGCACTCACTTTCATACATTTCATGTTTTTATACATAAATCCTTTCCATCACTCAAAGTGCATGGGTAAAGCTCAAAACGTGCCTTGATGCAAGGTCATGTAATGAGACCCTATCATGCATACTTTAGGTGCATAACTAAACAAACATGGTGCAAGTATCAGGGTAAACGTTATTTGATGATGAAGCTTGTGCTCTCACTCACATACATATCAATGTGCATATACATCAGTCCTTACAATCACTCAAAGTGCATGGGTAAAGCTCAAAATGTGCCTGGATGCAAGGTCATGTAGTGAGACCCTACCATGCATACTTTAAGTGCATTGTTCCAAAAATCATGGTGCAAAAGTTAGGTAAGAGGAAGTCGATGTTGAGGTTCTTCAGAATTTTTGATATCTGTTTTTAAAATTGGATGTCATCCTTTTCTAATTTGTTTACAAGTGCAAGTAGATTGTGCAGGCTAAAGAAATAAAAATATGTGAATATACATTGGTTTATGCATACTCTGAGTGCAGAATAGACTCAATATGGTGCAAATAATGGAGAGTAAGAAAAGAAGACTAAAAATGCATTAAATTCAACACTCAATTCTCACTCTTCAATCAAATAATCCTCTCAATTCGCTCAAACACTCTCACTAGTCTCAAGCATCATTATTATCAAAGATAATTTTGAAGAAGCATGTTCCTGTCTCACGAAAAACATCAAAGTTAGTATCAAAAAACATGCTTTACAATTCATCCTTACTACAATTTCACTCATCATCTCCTATCTTTGGATCTCTTCATGGTTGGTCTTCAATTATAAGCACCTGTTCATCCTCTTCAACCTGTTCTTTTCTCCAAAGATAAAGGTTTAGAAGACTTTGATGAATTTTTAATATTTTGTTCAATTTGTTTGATAGCATTTTCAATCGATTGTTTTTCCTTTTCTTTAATACTATTATCATTGTTTGTACTCTCATCAATTTCATTGATGTTTTCATGTTCACTTTGAATAGATTGTTCATCGTTAATATCATGGCTCAATTGAACTTTCAAGTTCTTAACCTTTTCTTGATCAAATAATTTGTCATTTTCTAGAAACTTTGGATCACATAGTACATAATATTTGTCATGTTTTTTTTTCAATTGTATAGACTTTTCAAATTCTTGCTCATTCTCTTCCAATCTTTCTTGCAAAATTTGTTCAACTTTTTGTTTATCCAACTTGATTTGTTGACTTTTCTTTTCTTCAGAACATTTAACTTGATTCTCAATTTCTATCATAGTTTCTTGTTCAGAAGATTTCTTATCGTTGTATCTCTTTGGTTTCCATTGGTTTCTAAATGATTTTGGCTTAGTTTTTGTTTGATCAAAATATTCTTTAATTCCACCTCTTCCTAAGCTCAAGTGCAAAGTCGAGTGATCATGGTATTTACAAATTTTCTCATCAACTTCAGTGACTAATTTAAGTCTACAAGCATTCTCATATGCATTACAATTCCAAAACATATGGCCAAATTTATCACACCAAAAGCATCTTATAGGTCTATTTAATCTTCTATATGTGGCCTTAGGTATAGATCTTCTATGGTCAGATGAATGTCTTTTATCAAAAACTTGAGTAGACAAACTTTGTACTTGATGATCATATTTACACTTACATGTGGTAATTTCTTTTACTTGATTGGTTAGGATTTCAATATTTTCTTTCAAACTTGAAATTTCACAGCTAATACTTTTCGATGTTGCAAGTTCTTTCACATGATTAGATAGATTTTCCATACTCTTTATCAAATTTGAAAGTTCATAGTGAACAGCTCCTTCTAAATTCCCAAATTCTTGATTAAATTGTGTATTTAATGTTTTCATAATTTCATTAGTTTTTTCCAATATTGAAGTCATCATTGAGATATATGAAGTTAATGGCTCGAGTTTTTCATTTATGGATGCAATTATTCGTGACTCCATATCTTTGAATTGTTCATCATATTCTGGAGACTTCTTTTCAATTAGTGCTTCCACACTAGAACCTATGTCTTGTGTGGTGTGTTTTGCAACCCCATTTTTTCCCATTGTTCACTAATATAATCAACGTAGAAGTAAAATATGCGTACCTAGAATTGAGCTTGATATTGTACCTCCTAATTGCCAAATGCCGTGGAACAATTTCACGTCGGGTTCACTTGTCGGGAAGGGCTCAGTTGGGTGGATCAGGCCAACTGCTAGTGTTCTAGATAGACGGTACACGCAGGGTGCTTCGGGCAACTTAAGAGGTAGAATTCAAATATAGCTCACACATAATCAGATGAGACCATAAATCAAATTACTCAAACAAATCAGCAACATCATAAGAGAGTTTGGAAACGAGAGAGATGTGAGGAAATTGGAGAGTCAATTAATTCATAATAATGTGTTCGTACAAATATAATGCAGATAACGAAAAGAGATACAAGTTACCAAAACACCATAGATCATGATGTCCTCCTCAATCATGTGAGCAGAACCTCCACACCAAGATGTGTGCCAACACTCCTCAAGAGTGTGAGAACTCCTCCTCCAACTCCTCCTCCAAGAGTGTGAGAACTTCTCCTCCAACTCCACCTCCAAGAGCTTCAGAACTCAAGCTTGAGATCTCTCTGAGTTGATGTCAGATAATATCAGATAATGTCTTAACAATGAACCCAAGATCTGTTTATATAGTGTTCAATCGATCCTCAAAAAGCCATAGCGATCAATAAAATCATACGAAAGGCTGCTTTTCGTTTTTTCTTGAATGCAAAAATAGCGAACGCTATTGAAGTTCGTGAGTTTTGCTTTTGGATTCAAATAACGATCACATATGTCGCTTTTAGATTGAATGATAATAATGCTTTTATTTTTTAGTTTTCTTCTAGTTTCTAAAGAACGGGTACACACTATGAAGATTCAGGTTCATATGGCACAACTAAACATGGGTTTCATATGTGTGCTAACACATAAAATATGATGAATCAAATGATTTGCTGACTTGACAATTGACTCCAATAATCCTCCCTTCACAATAATGGTACAATCTTCAATAATCCGCAAATCTTCTCATGACTATTTTTTAGCCAATGCTTCGGTAAAAAATCTGCAACATTCTCAGTAGAAAATCATTTTTAAAATTTGGATTATTCAAACACTGGATACGTAGAGATTTGGATACGTAGAGATGTAAATCTCTACGACAACGTGGGATAAAACACCAATGTACAGTGCCGTATACACCTCAACACCCAACTCAGTCAGAGTGAGAAAAAGCATGTAAATCTAGCGGTAGTGATCCCCCCTTGGGATAAAACAATCCAAGTAGTCGGGTACCACTCAAGTAGCGAAAGATGCACGATTACTTTATCTTTCTCTCTCTAGTTTATCTTCTCTTTCTCTCGGTCTGTTTATGGCATGCAAAAACCACTTGTGATGTGTGAATCGCCATAGCTCTTCATCATCGTCTGATAGTCACTTCGCAACAAGCTCTATGTGACTCCATCGCCTACATTTGGTATCAGAGCAAGGCCCGACAAATCCATGGAGTCAATGGAGATGCTATTGGTGAAGCAGCAGGCAGCAGAAAAAAAGCACCGCAGACATCGGGAACGAGAGAAGAAGAAGGCGTAGAGCCACGGTGGACATTTTTTGCAATCATATAAAAGGGACAGTCCGCAAGCCATCTACTGTGAAGAAGCTCAGAATCGGGAAAGGTACATCCAAAGGTCTTTGCGCCAGGTCTCACAATGTGCCGACGGTGGTGAATGAGTTCGAGGAAGAAGAAAGTAATGTCATATATATTTAAATTGCAATTGTCATGGAGGGAAACTCTAATTATGTCCAAGCGTAGAGATTTTTCCCACAAGATTCAAAGGTTGTTGTGATGTTTCTCATGCGTATGCCTGATGGAGGAATAGCACTTTTGGTCATGAAGATATCCAATCTGGTTTCTTTTGCAGGTCCTTGAATTTATTAAAGACGAAGGGCCTGAAGATAGCAACTTCTGTGGTGACATCGCAAAGGTCTATGCAAATAATGGAGGTGCTTACATTTTGTCTGACAGTACTGATTGAATTTAATTGGTGCCCTTTCTGAGTGCGAACATGGAGCATGTTCAAATATAGAGGTAGTCCTGGGAAGGTTGTGAAATATTGCACTGAATATGCAAGAGGAGAGTGAATATTGCATAGAGTATCTCGTTTGTTCCAGTTCTCTGGCAGGCAATTTGAAGTTGAAGCTACGTTGAACCTTAATTCCATGATCAATCTGTAGCTCAGATGCTTGAGAAACACGCTTGGATAGTATCTGCTTGCAATTGGAGTCTGACATGTACAAACCAATCACGGTAATGCATAGGATTATCCAACTACAATCGCACTATAAAAGATTTTTTTTTTGTCATTATCAAGTTGAAAAGAGTGCACATCAACGTCATTCCTCGAAATTGAAATTTATGTGTAATTACTACGTGTTCTCACAATCTTCTTCTCCTATTTTTACCAAAGTAAGAGATCTACTACGACAAAAGAATCTCATATCCTGTATCAAGCACATATGTAGAGCATCACGAAGCCAAAGCACATATGTAGAGCATCACGAAGCCAGAATAAAAGGTTCTCATGCTATTTGTTGTCTACATTAAATGTATCCTGAGTCAAGTTGCTAAAAGAAAATATGCACTTTACATACCCATCAATGCCAAATATTCAAGCACTTAAAGTTTTATTGTGGTTCATATGGTGGATTGTTTCAACACTATGCTTCAGAAAAAGATATCTTTGCTCGACATATGGCTAAGAATATATGTACCCAAAATTCACTCTTAGTGCTTTGTAATCATTCCTACACATGTAGGTCTAAGCACAAAATTTTGTTTAATGTATGGGAATTAGACACCCCCTTCATAAAAGGGAAGGACCTTTCCCAAACATATTTTCTATGTTTCATTACAAATCTTTTCAACGAGTGCCTACAAAAAATGCCTACAAACAAGAGCAATTCTGTTATATGGAGAACCCCTCAGAAGAGGTGTGAACCACCTCTTAGATTGGTTATTACATGGGCTCACACATGAGTGCCATGTGGCACCCATGTGTGAAGCCATGTGGGGGGATGACTCACAATTATGAAGAGAGAGAAAGAGTAACTAATGATGGGACTACGCGGCGGGGCGGTAGAATCGAAACGGATCTCCGTGTGACCTCGGTGCGCGAACTGTAGAGAGAGAACCTCTGAGCAGGACACGACAAAAAAAAACTGGGGAGCTCATCGGAGCTTGACATTGGTATCCGAGCCAGACGGCGAACGGGACAGTGCTCATCAAGAGCCGACAGATAGTCCACAGGCACATCAAACGAGGAGAGCAGCCGTGCGCAGAGAGGAGAGCCCGCAAGCGTCCGCCAGCCCACAGCCCGTGCGCAGAGACGAGAGCCCGCAGGCGTCCGCCAGCCCACGAGGGGGGGCCTTGCTCCTCCTTCCCCACTCCAAGATGGAATAGAGCATCTTATGCTCTTGGTTTTATAGGGACCTCCTCCGACTGTTGCGCGCATATGTGGGATAAAAGTCCCCTTCATTGACAGTTCATAGATTTTCAAAGTCATTCCAATTCAAGTTGAAGATAGGTGAAATTCGGGTTTTTTTTTGTGGGGAATTTGAAGAACAAAATTGATATTGTGGATCAAGATGTTGATCAAATGAGGATGTACATATGTATTTTGGGCTGTGGCTTTGGGATGGGGGGTTTGGTTTGGTGAAAGAAGTTTTCATTCCTCAGTTTTGAGCTTTCCAAACCCATCTATTCATATTTCACTTCCCACCGGTGACATACCCCATTTCTCCGGAGCATATCTTCTTCATACCATATCGGATTTTAAACATCTTGGTCACGTTTCGAAGCTACGCTTTCAAGCTTCGCTTAGAGACCATCGGTGTTGGATTTGGAAGAGATTTGCCCTACCAAAATCTCTCTGCAGCGCTTCAGCAAGAACTAGGCGGCCACTCCCGGGCCTAGTTTTTCTTCATCCGGACTCCAAATCCAATTTTTTCACTTGGGATTGTCTCAAATTCTTGAAGTGTAGGTGCTGGGCAACAATTTGTGGACTGGCGAGGATTGGAAAATCTCTGAAATTGTTCAGTTGCATTCAGTTTGCCCATTTGAGGCTTTTCCTACGCACTTTTGGTGTTATTTTGGATGGTTTATGGTGTCTAGAACCTCCCCGGACCAAGCAGACATTTCCAATTTTTTTTTTGGGACTGGCGAGGAATCAAAATCAGCGGCTTGAAGCATCAAGGACCACTTGGATTTAGCTTCCGCAACTCTACTTTGTATCAGGGAAGTGTTCTTGTGTTATATCTCTCTTCTTCTTGCATATTTAAACTCTACTTCCATTCATTTTTATACTCTCTAGTTAGCAAACGGGGGAAGGGTACTTAAACATGGAAAATAAAGGCAAACAAGTAGTTGAGACCACTTCTCCACCTAGACAGCAACTAGAGGATCAGGATGCTAGGATGGAAGAAGTAGAGTTAGGACAAGAATTAGAAGAGAATATAGAAGAAAAAGAGCCTTCACAGCAAGAGTATACTTATGAAGAGCTTATAGATGAATTTGTCACTCGTGACCAATTCATTGACTTGAAAGAGCAAACCTTTAAGTTAGAGAAAGATTTGGGTAGCATTACATCTCTTATACAGCAACTTAAGTCTCAAATGATCTCCCTTGAGACTAGTGTCACCTCTTTCCTAGCTAGGAAGGAAAGAGAGACTCCTACCATTCCTCTAGAGATTACTAGGAAAGAGACTTCTCTTCCTAGTAAGCATAAAGGAGAGAGCTCTAGGGAAGCTCCCCTCCTGAAAGACTTAAAGCCACCAACCTTCACGGGGGATGACCGAGACAGGAATAAGGATGCAATCTACACTTTTTTACAAAAGTGGCAAGATTTGCATCAATTGAAGGGCACCCCACCTGAGTATCGTGTGCTAGAGGCGAGTCTTTCCCTTGGCCCACGTGCTTATAAGTGGTGGATGAGTCTTAAGGAGGTAAACTCTATCCCTAGTGACTGGACTCAGTTTGAGACTCTTTTCCTAAAAGAGTTTCTTCCTGAAAATGAAGAGGAGAGGAATTGGGATGAGTGGGATAGGATTACTCAAAGAGGCAGGCCTCTTTCAGTCTATCTATCCCACTATAGAGAGATCACTTTGAAGCTTAAGGGTCTAGATGATTTTCAGAAGACCAGAGGGTTTGTTAGGGGCTTGGATAAAGCTATAAAGAGGGAAGTCAGGAGGAATGCACCTAAGACGTTTGAGGAGGCGATCAAATATGCACAGATATATGAGGACCATAACCGTCCTCAGTATACTCCTATGGAGACGGATCAGCCCCTTAAACCTCTTAGCACCACTAAATTTAAGAAAAAGTTACCTTTTGGGAAAAACAAGGTTTTTATTAAAAAACAAAGATCACAAGGGCCTAAGCTATCCACAGACCAGTTTGAGAAGGCCAAAAGAGAGAACCTGTGTTTTAGGTGCCTATCCCCTAGCCACTCACAATGGAACTGTCCACTCAAGAAGGGGGAAGAAAAGAAGAAAGGACCAGAGTCTAGTACGGCTCCTGAAAGGGGCAAAAAGGCGGTCCACCTAGTGCAGACCCTTCCCATTCATGGCAGCTCTAGCTGCAAGGGAGTGGAGGTGATGCACGAGGATATAGAGCACACGTGTTGTTTGACTCAGTCATTGTGGTCACCGCAGTTTGGACCACATGACTTGGTCAAGCTACATGGTAGTGTATACGGGACCAGGGTGCGAGTCATGATAGATGACTCTGCCACTCATAACTTCATTAACTATGCTTTGGTCAAGAAATTGAAGATTCCCCAGCAGCCTAGTGCACATAAATACATTGTATCTATGATGCAAGGGCAAGATAAAAGAATATGGGATACTATGGTATCCAATTTGGAAGTCAAGATGCAGGATTTTACAGATCATATGGACTTCCAAATTATGAATATGGAGAGGACAGATCTAGTCTTAGGAAGAGAGTGGCTATGGGGGTTGGGAGATACACTTAAACGCAGCTATCAAAATAACACACTCGAGTTTGAAAAGAATGGAAGTAAAGTTTATATTCAGGGAGAGAGAGATGTACCTAGTGCACCTCTCATCTCATCATTAGAGTTGTATAGTCTCTGTTGTTCACAGCATGTACAGGATATGTTTTTATTGTATAGTCATGATATGGAGCATTGTATAGACAGCTCATCTGATGTATATTTTCATGCTTTGAATGTAAATATGAATAGGACTTTCTACTATTCTTTTTTGCAAGAGTGTGTAGTTAAAAGTTTTAAGGATCTTATGTTTGAATACAGAGATGTTTTTCCCACTGACTTACCTAGAGGGCTACCACCTGAGAGAGGGGACATTGACCATGCCATAGAGGTTGTTACTAACACTAACCCTATTTGTAGACCACCTTATAGGCTTAGTGTTTCTCAGCATGAGGAGGTTGAGAAGCAATTGTAGGATTATTTAGATAAAGGCTTCATCAAACCTAGTAACTCACCATGGGCATCGCCAATGCTCCTAGTTAAAAAGAAAGATGGCTCTATGAGACTATGTATAGATTATAGAGCACTTAATAAGGTAACTATCAAAAATAGATTTCCAATGCCTAGGTTGGAAGATCTATTTGATCATTACATCAAGCTAGGTATTTTACCAAGCTTGACCTTAGATCAGGATATCATCAGATCAGGATTAGGGCAGAGGATGTCCCTAAGACTGCATTTAGGACTAGATATGGGCATTACGAGTTTTTGGTGATGCCTTTTGGTCTCACCAATGCTCCTGCCACTTTCATGAAACTTATGAATAGTGTTTTACGGCCTTATCTAGGACACTTTGTAGTAGACTTTTTAGATGACATTCTGATCTATAGTGCATTAGAACAGGAGCACTTGGAACACTTGAGAAAAGTATTTCAAGTGCTAAGGGAAAATTCACTCTTTGCTAAAGAGTCAAAGTGTGAATTTTTCAAGACAGAGGTTAAATACCTTGGGCATTTAGTCTCCCAAGATGGAATCCAGATGGATCCTGAAAAAGTAAGGGCTATTATGGAATGGCCACATCCACGGAACCTGGAGGAGCTGCAGATCTTCCTAGGTTTATCAGGTTTCTATCGAAGATTCATTAAGAACTATGCCAAAATTGCTGTCCCGATGACGGAACAGCTTAAAGGGAAAGGGAAAGCCTTTCATTGGGGAGACGAACAGAAGCAAAGTATGGAAAAGTTGAAGGTAGCAATTGCTACAGCTCCACTTTTACATATAGCAGATCCCAATAAACCATTTGTGGTTGAGACTGACGCGAGTGATTTTGCTATAGGAGCGGTTTTAGTACAAGATGGTCGACCAGTAGCTTTTGAGAGCAAGAAACTAGAACCGGCTCAAAAGAATTACTCCGTCTATGAGAAGGAGTTGTATGCAATAGTCCATGCTTTGAAGAAGTGGCGTCATTATTTATATGGTGCCAAAGTTACGATAGTGTTTGATCAAGAGAGCATTAAGTGGCTCTCTAATCAAACAGACCTTAAAGGTCGTAAGGCCCGATGGGCAGAGACCCTTCAAGAGTTTGATTATGAGCTTAGGTATAGGAAGGGAAAGTTTAATATAGTGGCTGATTCACTTAGCCGCATGCCTATGCTCAATGGACTGAGTTTTACTTAGATCACGAGTGAGCTACTTGAGTCTCTTAGAGGGAAATGTAGGCTTGATCCTGCATATTCCGAGATTTGGGAAGCCATAGAGAATGGGGATCGTGATATACGGGTTTCCAATGAGGATAGAGTATCGACGGGTACTCAAGAAGGATTCAAGTGGAAGAATTACAGTGTCCATGATGGATATCTGTTATATAAAGGTAAGGTGTGTGTCCCTAGAGATACTGAGATTAGACGGCATATTTTATATGAGTGTCATGACACACCTAGTGCGGGACACCCAGGAGTTAACAAGACTTATGATCTTGTTAAGAGGCAGTTTTATTGGCCTGGACTTCATAAGGACGTCCTAAAATATGTGCTTAAGTGCAATAAATGCCAGGTCAACAAAGCTGAGAGATTAAGGATTGGAGGGCTACTCCACCCATTGGATATTCCCAATGGGAAGTGGGAGAGTATCTCCATGGACTTTATAGTCGGATTACCTAAGACACAGAGAGGGCACGACTCGGTCTGGGTAATTGTGGATAGGTTAACCAAAATGGCTAGGTTTATTCCGACACGTACTACAGTGAAGACACCTGAGTTGGCTAGACTCTTTGTAGAGAACCTATACCGGTTATATGGTCTTCCTTTAGACATAGTTTCTGATCGGGATAGGAAGTTTACTAGCCACTTTTGGAGAGCGGTCTTCAAAAGGTTGGATACAAAGCTTAGCATGAGTACGGCCGAGCATCCACAGTCGGATGGGCAAACAGAAAGGGTTAACCAAATCCTAGAGGATATGCTTCGAGCATATGTAAATGAAAGGCAAACTAATTGGGAAGAGTACTTACCTATAGTAGAGTTTGCATATAATAGTGCCAAGCACTCTTCCACTAGGCATAGTCCATTTATGCTTATGTATGGGTTTCAGCCAAGGGCTCCTTATGCAGTTGGCTTGCAGAATGAAAAAGTTCAAGCTGCAAAGGACTTCTTGGAAGAAATGAATGATATGCTTAGACTTGCTAAGGACAGCATTAGGAAAGCTCAGGATAGGGCTAGAGCCTATGCTGTCCCTCAGAGAAGAGATATCAACTTTGAGGTAGGAGAGCAAGTCTATCTTAGAGTTCCATCTAGGTCTGAAACCATGAAGAAGGGACCTTGTCCAAAATTATCTCCTAGGTATTGTGGACCTTTCCAAATACTTAAGAGAATAGGAAAGATGGCTTACCAGCTCCAACTTCCAGAGAATAGTCAAATCCATCCAGTTTTTCATGTTAGCCGGCTTAAGAAAAGGCTAGGTGAATTTGACAACCTCATTCCAGATAGTGAGGTAGTAGAGCCTATTTCTGTTCAATCTATTCCACATGAGCCAGAGAGCATACTACGCACTCGAGAGAAACGGACGAGGAGTCACTTGTATAAAGAGTGTCTAGTAAAGTGGAAAGATAGTTCAGAAGATAGTGCCACATGGGAGCGGGTTAGCACCCTTCAGAGACGGTTTCCCAGTTTCACGTTACCTTCCCAAGAGTTTTCTTAAGGGGAAGGATATGGGGAAACAACACGGAGACAGGACCGTGTATTTCTATACACGGGGATATAGTGGGAGTAGTGTTATTATTAGTTCTCTCTTTCTATTAGACCTTCCAATACCATTTTTTGAGGACAAAAATGGAGTTAAGGGGAAGGAAATGTTATATGGAGAACCCCTCAGAAGAGGTGTGAACCACCTCTTAGATTGGTTATTACATGGGCTCACACATGAGTGCCATGTGGCACCCATGTGTGAAGCCATGTGGGGGGATGACTCACAATTATGAAGAGAGAGAAAGAGTAACTAATGATGGGACTACGCGGCGGGGCGGTAGAATCGAAACGGATCTCCGTGTGACCTCGGTGCGCGAACTGTAGAGAGAGAACCTCTGAGCAGGACACGACAAAAAAAAACTGGGGAGCTCATCGGAGCTTGACAAATTCAAGCAACAAAACAAAGGAGGGAGTCAAAAGCAAGCAACAACAACAAAGAAAAAGAAGGTGAAAAGCCATCCTTCAATCCCTTTGTACCACTCTACTTTGTCCTAGGGAAGGAAGATAAACATGTACCACCCTAAGTGAGAGAAGGATCACCTATCATTGTACCACCCATTAGTTTGTTGAGAGAAGGAAACCATATTGTACCACTCTCTTTTACACATGGGAAGGATCTTTACCACTCTCATTGTATGTAGGGAAGGAATAGTGCCCACAAAGAGCTATGTATAATCAAGGTCAAGGGGGGGATTGTTAGCTATGATCTTGATTTCAACCATGAGAAAACACTCTAAATAAGAGTGTAATCTTGGCCATATCTTATCCATGCTCTCATTGGCCAAAAAGGCCTATCCTTTGTATAAAGAGCTACTATGAATCATTAAAATAAAGGCACACCTTTTTATCACTTATCCGTGCATACGTAGTGAGAGATTACTTTATCTTTCTCTCTCTAGTTTATCTTCTCTTTCTCTCGTCTGTTTATGGCGTGGAAAAACCACCTGTGATGTGTGAATCGCCATAGCTCTTCATCTTCGTCTAATAGTCACTTCGCAACAAGCTCTATGTGACTCCATCGCCTACATTTGGTGCTTGATTCAAACCATATAATGCCTTTTTCAACCTGCACACTTGGTTTTCATGCCCTTTCTGCACAAATCCATGGGGCTGAAAAATAGACACCTCTTCATGCAAATCACTAATGTACATTCCAAACCATGATGAGCTGCAAGGGCACAGATGCTACGAATAGTAGTCATTTAACATGTAGGAGCAAAGGTCTCATCAAAATCAATGCCTCTTTCTTGAGCATAACCCTTTGCAACAAGCCTAGCCTTATACCTATCAATTGTTCCATCAGGCGTATGCTTCAACTTGTATACCCACTTAGTTCCGATGGCCTTCTTGCCACAACGCAAGTCACATAAAGACAAGGTACCATTCTTCATTATAGCATCATATTCAGATTGCATAGCAACCATCAAATTTTTTGAATTTTGTGCTTCATCAAATGAAATAGGCTCATTCTCATCTTAAAGACTAGAGGCAACCATAGCATAGCAATCTAATGCAAAGGAGACACTATGAGAGCTAGAACGAGTACAATATGACAGAGGTGCACCTAATTTTTTGTCACACAAAGTATGTACCAACCATTTTAGCATAGTTTTTGCCTTCTCAATATCAGCTCTCTCATCAACAAGTGCATCATATAAATCTACATAAAAAATGGAATGATCTACATCATCACATGAAAGTTATAAAGGCTAAGAAATTGCCTCATTAGGACCATCACTAGACTGCCCACCTATAAAAAGAGGCAACAAAGTGTCATACATGTCTTTGGAGCGAATAGATGTCTCCTTAGTACATGAAAGTAATGGTTGAATAGCATCTTCCACAAAAACAACATCATGGCTAACCAAAATTTGTTTAGTTTGTGGATGATACAGATGATATCCTTTTCTTTGAGAACTCTACCCAACAAAAATAGATTTCATTGCTTTATCATCCAATTTCCTGTGTTTTAGTCCAAGCACTAATGCATATGCTAGACAACCAAAAACACGCAGGTGAGAAACAAATGGCTTGCGACCATGCCAAGCCTCATATGGGGTGATAGACTGCAATGTTTTAGTGGGACAGTTGTTAAGTACATATGCTGCACACATAACAACCTCAAGCCAAAAACTATGTGGTTAAGCTTGACTCTTGACCATCCACCTAGCTGTCTCCATGAGTGACCTATTCTTCCATTTAGAAAATCCATTTTGTTGAGGTGTATATGGCATTGTACACTGATGTTTTTGTTGATATATTTAGGTAGTGATGTGTGTGAACACTCTAGGACCGCCGGGGCACTTTTTTCCCTCTTTAGGAGGTTTTTTTTCCCCCGGCTTGTATATACGCCGATTGCCCTAATCGGCTACTTATCTTTGTACATTCTCTTGTAATACATTTCAGTCTTGTGTGTTGTGCTCCAAGCTTCTTCTTCTTCCTTGTGCTGTTCGCGTGCTTCCGCAGACGTCTATCTCCAACAATTGGTATCAGAGCAGGTCGTCGCTTCTTCTAGGGCGCCGTCAACACTCCTCCGTTTGCACTCTAAGATTCGCATGAAATTTGGTGAGCATACTCAGGGTGTTTCCCAGATCAAAACAGCTTTGCTGTGTGGTGCCGAAATCGCGATCTGAGCTCGTTTCGGCCTCCGAACGCACTATCACAGTGCTTGTGCAGGCTATTTTGTCCTTTTGTGCCAAAGGTATATACCAGTTTCTGTTCGCCAGTTTAAGCGTCTCGAAGTCTGCTACAAGTCTAGCAGAACTCGTCTGGGCAGTTCTGTTCAACTTTTTGAGATACAGTCAATTTTCTGCATCAAGGTATTTTAGTCACCGGCCATGGCTGAAAGCAGTGATGTATTCCGTATGTTGGCTGTTGAGGATAAGTTGGATGGTACCAACTACCCATTATGGGCTTATATGATGCGACATGTACTGGTTGCAAAAGGATTGTGGAACATTGTGCAGGGTGTTGAAAGACGTCCTGTTACACCTGTAACGACAGGTACTGCAAATACAGGTGTTGGAGCTGATGAAGATGGTGTCGAAGATGATATTCCGCAGATTCGTGTTCGTGCTGCTGTTTCTGTTGCACCTACTGCAGAGCAGATTCGTTGGGATGGCAGAGATGCCCAGGCACATGCATTGATAGCCTTGTCTGTCAAACGTGCCATTATTCCTCACATTCGCTCTTGCAGAACAGCAAAGGATGCTTGGGATACACTTACCACTTTGTACCAGGCTAGGAATGAGGCTCGTGTTGCTTACCTCCGAAAACAGTTGGAGAGTGAGCACATGAATGAAGGTGATTCTATGGACAGTTTTCTTACAAAGATCAAAGACCTGAAGGAACAATTGATTTTTGCTCATGAGGTTATACCAGATAGTTCACTTGTGCAGACCGTTCTGAATGGTCTTCCTGATTCATATCAGAGCTTTGCCTCTACTCTTCGGTTGATGATGAAAGGCAATCCGAATGCCTTGTCATTTGAGGAATTAGTCTCTGTTCTGTTGCAAGAAGATCAGTCCAGGCAGAACAGGTCCATTATGCGTGTTGCAGATCAAGCTTTCCTGGCTAGTCAGAAGGGCAAAGGAAAATGGAGCTCTTCTACTAGTAAGCAGAAATCTGCAAATGCTGCACAATCGAAGAACCAGGATAAAGATGAAAAGAAATCAGAAAAGGAGAAATTGTTCTGCAAGTACTGTAAAGGAAATGATCATATTATAAAGAACTGTCCAAAACTGGCTGCTAAAGAGGCAAAGAAGAAAGAGGCTAGAATGGTTGTTACAGAGGCCTCTACACCGAAAACAGAGTCTGCAAATCTTGTGCAGGAAGAAGAATGGGCGTTTACTACTGTCTGCAGTTTTGACCCATCTTCTCATGATCAGTGCATGTCTGCAGTAGACTCAGATGTTTGGTACTTTGACAGTGGGGCGACCAAACATATTACCTCGCAGCGCAGTTTCTTCTCTTCACTCGAGCCTGCCCCTACAGGGAATACTGTCACATGCGCCAATAACTCCTCTTATCCTGTTATGGGAGTTGGTAAGATCATTCTGAATACTGCTGATGGTAGTTCTTTCACTTTGTCAAATGCTTTATTTGTGCCAGGGATCAAAAAGAACCTGTTATCAGTTTCTGCATTAGCCAAGATTGGCTTGGTTGTGAAATTTGTTGATGACAGGTGTACAGTCCATGATCTCTCAAATGGCGATGTGATTATTGCTTCTGGCATTTTATGTCGTGGGCTATATAAGCTCATAGACTATGAAAGATCTGTGAATGATTCGGCATGTGCAGTTCATGATTCTCAGGCTATGTCAGATGCAAAGCTTTGGCATGCACGATTTGGTCATCTGAATTTTGCTAGTTTGTTACGCCTGCAGAAATCTGAAATGGTGTCCTCTTTGCCCAAACTTGAGGCACCTGGAAAACATGTTTGTGAAGGCTGTATTTTGGGCAAAATGCAGCGTTCTTCCTTTCCAAAAGATGGTTCAGTTTGGGCTACGCAGAAATTGCAGCTTGTACATAGTGATGTCTGTGGTCCTATGCAGACACCCTCTTTTGGAAATTACCTTTACTTCGTGACTTTCATTGATGATTTTTCCAGGCATGCATGGGTATATCCACTCAAAGCTAAGTCCGAACTGTTCATGTGCTTCAAACAGTTTTTGGTTTTGGCTGAAAATCTGTCAGCATGTAAAATGGGCACCCTCCGTTCTGATCGAGGGGGGGGATATATGTCTTCAGATTTTAATGCATTTCTGGCTGAACGTGGGATAAAACACCAGTGTACAGTGCCGTATACACCTCAACAGAATGGAGTTGCTGAACGAAAGAACAGGTCACTCATGGAGATGGCGAGGTGCATGGTCAAAAGTCAGGCTTTACCACATAGTTTCTGGCTTGAGGCTGTCATGTGTGCAGCCTATGTACTGAAAAGGTGTCCCACTAAAGCGTTGCAATCTATCACTCCATATGAGGCTTGGCATGACCGCAAGCCATCTGTTGCTCATCTGCGAGTTTTTGGTTGTTTGGCATATGCATTAGTGCCTGAACAACATCGCAGAAAATTGGATGATAAGGCAGTAAAATGTATTTTTGTTGGGTACAGTTCTGAAAGTAAAGGCTATCGTCTGTATCATCCACAGACTAAACGCATTCTGGTTAGCCGTGATGTTGTCTTTGTGGAAGATGCTATTCAGCCATTGCTTTCATGTACTAAGGAGACATCTGTTAGCTCCAAAGACATGTATGATACTTTGATGCCTCTTTTTACAGGTGGACAAGCTAGTGCTGGTTCTAATGAGGCAACTTCTCAACCTTTGCAGGTTTCATATGATGATGCAGATCATTCCATTTCTGATGCAGATTTACATGATGCACTTGTTGATGAGAGAGCTGATATTGAGCAGGCAAAAACTATGCCAAAATGGCTGGTGCAGACTTTGCGTGATAGCAAATTAGATGCACCTTTGTCATATCGTACTCGTTCAGGCTCTCATAGTGCCTCCTTTGCATCAGATTGCTATGCTATGGCTGCATCTAGTCTCTGTGATGAGAATGAGCCTGTTTCTTTTGATGAAGCACAAAATTCAGAAAATTGGATGGCTGCTATGCAATCTGAATATGATGCTATAATGAAGAATGGTACATGGTCTTTATGTGACTTGCCTCCTGGCAAGAAGGCCATTGGCACTAAGTGGGTATACAAGCTGAAGCGTAAACCTGATGGTAGAGTTGACAGGTATAAGGCTAGGCTTGTTGCAAAGGGTTATGCACAGGAAAGAGGCATTGATTTTGATGAGACCTTTGCACCTACATGCCGTATGACTACTAATCGCAGCATTTGTGCACTTGCAGCCCATCATGGTTGGAATGTACATCAGTTGGACATTAAAACAGCATTTCTGAATGGTGACTTGCATGAAGAAGTGTATGTTTTTCAGCCCCGTGGCTTTGTGCAGAAAGGGCATGAAAACCAGGTTTGCAGGTTAAAGAAGGCATTATATGGTTTAAAGCAAGCACCACATGCTTGGTATGAGAAGATACATGCCTATCTGATTGCACATGGTTTTGAGAATAGTCCAACTGAAAGCACCTTATATGTTAAGCGTGCTAATGATGTGCTTCTGATCATTGTTGTCTATGTTGATGACATGCTGCTCACTGATCCTATTGAGACACATATTGCTGATTTTAAGGCTGATTTGCATGCCTCATTTGAGATGTCTGATTTGGGGCATTTGCATCACTATTTGGGCATTCAGTTTATGCATGTTGATGGTGGAATGGCTTTGTGTCAAACGAAATATATTGACACATTATTGCAGCGTTTTGGCCTTGAAGACTGTAAGCTTATTGCCACTCCTATGGAGACGGGTTTACGATTGAGTCTTCATGATGCTGGAGATGCATTTGATGCTGTTCTCTATCAGCAGGCTGTTGGATGCTTGATTTACTTATGCATTACTCGGCCAGATATTCAGTTTGCTGTCTCACAGATGAGCAGGTTTATGCATTGCCCAGGAGTCACGCATTGGAAAGCGGTTAAGCGCATCTTTCACTACTTGAGTGGTACTCGGCTACTTGGGTTGTTTTATCCCAAGGGGGGATCACTACCGCCAGATTTGCATGCTTTTTCTGACTCAGATTGGGCTGGTTGCTATGACACTCGTGTGTCCACCAGTGGTTTTTGCTTCATGCTTGGTAGCTCATGTATATCTTGGTTGAGCAAGAAGCAGCCTACTGTGGCCACTTCCAGTTGTGAGGCTGAGTATAGGGCAGCTTTCACAGCGACTGTTGAGTGTGTGTGGCTCAGACGCCTTATGGTTGATTTGGGTGTTGGCCAGTCTTCTGCCACCACCATCTTCACTGACAGTCAGAGCGCATTGGCAGTTGCGAGGAACCCTGTGTTCCATGCTCGCACTAAGCACATTGAGGTGCATTATCCCTATGTCAGGGAGAGGTTCTTTGCTGGGGAGATCAGCTTGGCATATGTGCCCACCCAGGAGAACATTGCAGACCTTTTCACGAAGGCTCTGCCTAGGGAGAAGTTTGAAGCTTTCCGCAAAGCTTTGGGCTTACTTCCTTTTGTGGAGTGATTTCCACATAGCTTGGCACTTCCTTATACATGAGTGCCAGCTCCTTGTTCACCGCATCACTCCCAGGGGGGATTTGTTGATATATTTAGGTAGTGATGTGTGTGAACACTCTAGGATCGCCGGGGCACTTTTTTCCCTCTTTAGGAGGTTTTTTTCCCCCGGCTTGTATATACGCCGATTGCCCTAATGGGCTACTTATCTTTGTACATTCTCTTGTAATACATTTCAGTCTTGTGTGCTGTGCTCCAAGCTTCTTCTTCTTCCTTGTGCTGTTCGCGTGCTTCCGCAGACGTCTATCTCCAACAGTTTTATCCCACGTTCATTCAGAAATCCATTAAAATCAAAAAACATATATTCCCCCCCTCGATCAGAATGGAGGGTGCCCATTTTACATGCTGATAGATTTTCAATCAAAGCCAAAAATTGTTTGAAGCACATAAACACTTCGGGCTTTGCTTTCAATGGATATACCCATGCATGCTTGGAAAAATCATTAATGAAAGTCAAGAAGGAAAGATATTTTCCAAAAGAGGGTGTCTACATAGGACCACAAACATCACTATGAACAAGCTGCAATTTTTTAGTATCTCAAACTGAAGCATCTTTTGGGAATGAGGAATGCTGCATTTTGCCCAAAAAATAGCCTTCATATACATGTTTGCCTCAAGTTTGGGCAAAGAGGACACCGTTTCAGATTTCTATAGGCATAGCAAACTAGCAAAATTCATATGACCAAAGTGTGCATGCTAAAGCTTTGCGTCTGACATAGCCTAAGAATCATGTACTACACATGTTGAATCATTTAGAGATTTTTGAGCTTATATAGTCCAATACATAAAATGCGAGAATCAATACTCACATTTGTTGGAGGATAAACACTCCTATGTGCACAACAAAACCAAATGAACCCTCCTAGGATCGTGAAATGTTTTTGACATAGGCTCTATATTTTCTACATTTCTCTGAGTACATGCAAAGAATGAAAATGAAACTATGAAAACTTAGAACTAAACTTAGAGGCTTTCAAAGGGAGTAAAATCACTCCATTTGGATACTGGATGATGCCTCAACCAGCTACAACAAAACAGATAACATGGACACTATTCTAGACATTTCTCTAGATGTGCAATCATTGAACCCAAGATTTATACCATTGAAATTATAAGCTTTCCAACAAGACAAAAATCATTGCAAATGGATTCGGGATGAAGGAGAAACAACAATTAGAAGACTAGGGGTATGCCAAAATCATCTAGATAGATAGTGTGTAAAAGTGAAATTTTTGCAAAATGTGGAAAGATTAGCTAGTAGGGGGTGTGCTTACACAAGGGGGCAACTTGGCCACGTATTTTCATGACATCAAGTCATAATATAACTCATTAGAGGATTTAAAGGTCAAATACAAACCTCGTTAACCAATCAAAAGCATATACATGTCAAAAGTGAGGTCCAATCACATCAAGAGGTGAGTGAAATCTTCTCTAATAAACTTCTTTCCATTATAGGTATGATTTGATGCCTCAAACTCGTGGAAATCAACCTCCTTTGATAGTGGATGATGTGGAAGGTTCATTTGGGGCATGTTCCCACACTCTTGAGCTTGAAATACAAAACTTTCAACACTCCCCCTCAAGCTCAAGTCTTTTTCCTTCATTGCTTCATCCTATGTCTCTTATGTTGATTGCTTCTTTGAATCCTCCAAGCTTTGAACCTTCAAGAAACTTTTTCATCATGTCTGCAACGTGCACTTTAGTGTTCACATACCTTATATCTAGCTCCTTTGCCATCACCTTTTCTCTAACAAAGTGGTAATGAACCTCTATGTGCTTGCTCCTTGCATGAAACATGGGATTGTTAGCTAGGTAGATGCTTGAAATGTTGTCTCCATAAAGAGGAAACTCCTCCACTTCCACTTACAAGTCCTTAAGTAGCTTCTTAAGCCATAATAGCTATGTAGCCAATGCTAAACCTCTGTACTCAGCCTCTGTGGATGAAAGAGCAATAGAGGGTTGCTTCTTAAAGCTCCATGAGATCACTTTTGTACCTATCATGAACACGATGTACTCCTTCCATCATCCTTGCTACCTACCCAATCAACATCACTATATCCTTTGACACTTAGTTCAGCATCATATGGTTAATATAGACCTTGGTTGATGGTGTGCTTGATATGTGTGTTACACTTATGTGTTCCTCGAGTAGCTTTGATGTGAAACTTTTCCCTATACATGGGCACTTTTTATTCTAGTTTTGGCTGCAGGTTTTCTCCCCATGTTACCACATACATGATTCACTCATATGTGGTGGTACTTGGTACTTAGGGATATTATCCAACTCTTACTTCAATTTTAGTTCATCGTCAATAGAGAGCTATTCCAGCCATCATCTTTTCTGTGTGTCTTACTACATTTGTGCTCCTTGTGTGTGCTTTTCATGTGTCTCTCACAGTTCTACACACACCCAATAGTGGTATCAGAGCAGGTTCATCTCCTTCTCAAGTTTTGGTTTTTGGCATCGCGGCGTGCATGCACTTTTAATAGTGCAAATCGATTTCGGAGCATAGAACAATAAATTTCAGTAGCCAAAAAACATTTCCACCAAGTGCACTGAGGTTTTACCCCCATTTTGAATCCATTCTTGTAGTTAGAATCGCCATCAGAGTGACGATTTGTGAGCTAAAATTTAAGCATTCATTTCAGCTTTCGTCAAAGTGAAGATTTTATCACATTCTTGTTCTTTAGTGAAATGGCGGGCAACAATGACTTGTTTGGCATGCTTCAAGTTGAAGATAAGCTTGATGGGACCAACCATCTGATGTGTTCTTACATGATGAAACATGTTCTTGTTGCTAAACAAGTTTGGAACATAGTGGCAGATGTAGATCGAAGACCCGCAGGTTCTTCTACTTCACAGTCTACTGTCACAGATGGAGCTTCTTCTTCAAGTACAGTGGTTTCTCCTTTTGCACCTACACAGGAGTAGCTTAGATGGGATGGAAAAGATGCTCAAGTTCATGCATTGATTGCGCTTTCTGTGAAGCATCATATAGTTCCACACATTCGGTCATGTTCTACATTGAGACAAGCATGGGACACTCTTGCTTCTTTGTATGACATGCGTAATGAATCATGTGTTGCATACTTGAGGAAGCAACTTGAGGATGTATATATGGTTGAAAATGAGTCGGTGGATGTGTACGTGACACGCGTCAAGGACTTGAAAGGGAAATTGGCAAACATAGATGAGCTTATCCCAGATGCATCATTCATTTCTACATTGTTGAAAGGATTACCGTAATCTTTTCAAAGCTTTGCTACTACACTTTGTTTGGTTGCAAAAGGGAATCCTTATATGTATGCATTTGATGAGGTTGTGTCTCTTCTTTTGCAAGAAGAGCAATCTAGAGTGAATAGGAGTGGCTTGATTGAGGGAACACGAGCACTTGTCATCTCACAAAAGGGGAAAAGCAAGTATGGTTCGGCTTTGGGTTCATCGAAACCAAAGCCTCAACCTTCCTCTTCCACTCATTTCTCTAATGATGCTAATTTGCAAAAGAAGAAGAGATGCAAATATTGCCGAAAGGTTGTTCATACTATTGATGAGTGTAGAAAGCTTGCTAAATGCAATGAAAAGAAGAAGGAATCTGGCATGTCTATTGCTGAAAATTTAGCAAATGCAAAGAATGATGAATCTAACATGGCTCAAGATTTTTGGGCATGTGTTGTTGCATGTCATTATGATGCATGTTTGCAGTCTAAATGTATGGTTGTGAGTGAGGTTGATTTGGATTGGTTCTTTGATAGTGGTGCTTCAAAGCACATAACATCATGCAAAAGATTTTACATGTGGTGTGTGCAAACAATGCCTCTTATCCTATCATTGGAGTAGGAGAAATTGAGCTTATGAATGCAAATGGAGGTGTGATTCTCTTGAAAAATGCATTGTATGTGCCCGATATCAAGAAGAACTTAATTTCAGTTCCATTGATTGCCAAAGCTGGACTTCATGTACACTTTGTTGATGATAAGTGTATGGTTCATGATTTCAGTAATGGTGATGTTACTGTGATGTCTGGTACATTATGTAATGGTTTGCATCGCATGGATACATACAAGAGGGCTACCTCCAATGCCTTGGTTGCTCATACTTCTTCCATGGCTGAAATGGAGCTTTGGCATGCTTGTTTTGGTCACTTGAACTTCAATAGTTTGTTCTACTTGCAAAAGAAGGACATGGTTATTGGTTTGCCTACACTTGAGTCCATTGAAATGTTGGAAGTGAGGTAGGCCCTTGGATCATGTCACAGGTCCATGGTTCCATAGTTCCAGCATATACAACATTAATTCCAGCATTCTTGAATATTGACAAAACATGAACATACCACAACTTAATCATACAGATGATGAGATAAAGATAGAGAAAGAATAGATGACATGTGTAAGGTGTTGTGTAAGCCATCGCTTACTCATAGTATCATATATACCAATGTTCAATGCACAATGTGGGAGCAAAACTCTCAACCACTCTATGTGATGAGAAATAGATGAATGAGTGAATGTACAAATGAAACAAACATATTCAGATGTATGGGCAGAAATCTGAATATACATGAGATGTGTGACCTTATAGGTTGTAGAAGAGTGAATATGAGTGACTGAAAGAGGAAGGATCAGTGTGAAACTGATAATCAACAAACCCTCATCTAACCTTAGGCTATGGAAGACCCTAAGTCAGATACGTGTGTGAAAAGATCACATACTTAAAAAGTAGCAAGGAATGCTAACAAGTTTGCTGCCGGAAATCCTCAAACTCATGTGAACACAGCTTCTCAAAAACCTCATCCAAATATGCATAAAGAATATACGTACTGATTTGTTGATATATTTAGGTAGTGATGTGTGTCAACACTCTAGGACCGCCGGGGCACTTTTTTCCCTCGTTAGGAGGTTGTTTTCCCCCGGCTTGTATATACGCCTATTGCCCTAATGGGCTATTTATCTTTGTACATTCTCTAGTAATACATTCAGTCTTGTGTGTTGTGCTCCAAGCTTCTTCTTCTTCCTTGTGCTGTTCGCGTGCTTCCGCAGACGTCTAACTCCAACAATTGGTATCAGAGCAGGTCGTTGCTTCTTCTAGGGCGCTGTCGACACTCCTCCGTTTGCAGTCTCAGATTCGCACAAAATTTGGTGAGCATACTCAGGGTGTTTCCGAGATCAAAACAGCTTTGCTGTGTGGTGCCGAAATCGCGATCTGAGCTCGTTTCGGCCTCCGAACGCACTATCGCAGTGCTTGTGCAGGCTATTTCGTCTTTTTGTGCCAAAGGTATATACCAGTTTCTGTTCGCCAGTTTAAGCGTCTCGAAGTCTGCTACAAGTCTAGCAGAACTCGTCTGGGCAGTTCTGTTCAACTTTTTGAGATACAGTCAATTTTCTGCATCAAGGTATTTTAGTCACCGGCCATGGCTGAAAGCAGTGATGTATTCCGTATGTTGGCTGTTAAGGATAAGTTGGATGGTACCAACTACCCATTATGGGCTTATATGATGCGACATGTACTGGTTGCAAAAGGATTGTGGAACATTGTGCAGGGTGTTGAAAGACGTCCTGTTACACCTGTAACGACAGGTACTGCAAATACAGGTGTTGGAGCTGATGAAGATGGTGTCGAAGATGATATTCCGCAGATTCCTGTTCGTGCTGCTGTTTCTGTTGCACCTACTGCAGAGCAGATTCGTTGGGATGGCAGAGATGCCCAGGCACATGCATTGATAGCTTTGTCTGTCAAACGTGCCATTATTCCTCACATTCGCTCTTGCAGAACAGCAAAGGATGCTTGGGATACACTTACCACTTTGTACCAGGCTAGGAATGAGGCTCGTGTTGCTTACCTCCGAAAACAGTTGGAGAGTGAGCACATGAATGAAGGTGATTCTATGGATAGTTTTCTTACAAAGATCAAAGACCTGAAGGAACAATTGATTTCTGTTGATGAGGTTATACCAGATAGCTCACTTGTGCAGACCGTTCTGAATGGTCTTCCTGATTCATATCAGAGTTTTGCCTCTACTCTTCGGTTGATGATGAAAGGCAATCCGAATGCCTTGTCATTTGAGGAATTAGTCTCTGTTCTATTGCAGGAAGATCAGTCCAGGCAGAACAGGTCCATTATGCGTGTTGCAGATCAAGCTTTCCTGGCTAGTCAGAAAGGCAAAGGAAAATGGAGCTCTTCTACTAGTAAGCAGAAATCTGCAAATGCTGCACATTCAAAGAACCAAGAGAAAGATGAGAAAAAATCAGAAAAGCAGAAATTGTTTTGTAAGTACTGTAAAGGCAATGATCATATCATAAAGAACTGTCCAAAACTGGCTGCTAAAGAGGCAAAGAAGAAAGAGGCTGGAATGGTTGTTGCAGAGGCCTCTACACCAAAAACAGAGTCTGCAAATCTTGTGCAGGAAGAAGAATGGGCGTTTACTACTGTCTGCAGTTTTGACCCATCTTCTCATGATCAGTGCATGTCTGCACTAGACTCAGATGTTTGGTACTTTGACAGTGGGGCGACCAAACATATTACCTCGCAGCGCAGTTTCTTCTCTTCACTTGAGCCTGCTCCTACAGGGAATACTGTCACATGCGCCAATAACTCCTCTTATCCTGTTATGGGAGTTGGTAAGATCATTCTGACTACTGCTGATGGTAGTTCTTTCACTTTATCAGATGCTTTATTTGTGCCAGGGATCAAAAAGAATCTGTTATCAGTTTCTGCATTAGCCAAGATTGGCTTGGTTGTGAAATTTGTTGATGACAGGTGTACAGTCCATGATCTCTCAAATGGCGATGTGATTATTGCTTCTGGCATTTTATGTCGTGGGCTGTATAAGCTCATAGACTATGAAAGATCTGTGAATGATTCGGCATGTGCAGTTCATGATTCTCAGGCTATGTCAGATGCAAAGCTTTGGCATGCACGCTTTGGTCATCTGAATTTTGCTAGTTTGTTACGCCTGCAGAAATCTGAAATGGTGTCCTCTTTGCCCAAACTTGAGGCACCTGGAAAACATGTTTGTGAAGGCTGTATTTTGGGCAAAATGCAGCGTTCTTCCTTTCCAAAAGATGGTTCAGTTCGGGCTACGCAGAAATTACAGCTTGTACATAGTGATGTCTGTGGTCCTATGCAGACACCCTCTTTTGGAAATTACCTTTACTTCGTGACTTTCATTGATGATTTTTCCAGGCATGCATGGGTATATCCACTCAAAGCAAAGTCCGAAGTGTTCATGTGCTTCAAATAGTTTTTGGTTTTGGCTGAAAATCTGTCAGCATGTAAAATGGGCACCCTCCGTTCTGATCGAGGGGGGGAATATATGTCTTCAGATTTTAATGCATTTCTGGCTGAACGTGGGATAAAACACCAGTGTACAGTGCCGTATACACCTCAACAGAATGGAGTTGCTGAACGAAAGAACAGGTCACTCATGGAGATGGCGAGGTGCATGGTCAAAAGTCAGGCTTTACCACATAGTTTCTGGCTTGAGGCTGTCATGTGTGCAGCATATGTACTGAACAGGTGTCCCACCAAAGCGTTGCAGTCTATCACTCCATATGAGGCTTGGCATGACCGCAAGCCATCTGTTGCTCATCTGCGTGTTTTTGGTTGTTTGGCATATGCATTAGTGCCTGAACAACATCGCAAAAAATTGGATGATAAGGCAGTAAAATGTATTTTTGTTGGGTACAGTTCTGAAAGTTAAGGCTATCGTCTGTATCATCCACAGACTAAACGCATTCTGGTTAGCCGTGATGTTGTCTTAGTGGAAGATGCTATTCAGCCATTGCTTTCATGTACTAAGGAGACATCTGTTAGCTCCAAAGACATATATGATACTTTGATGCCTCTTTTTACAGGTGGACAGGCTAGCACTGGTCCTAATGAGGCAACTTCTCAGCCTTTGCAGGTTTCATATGATGATGCAGATCATTCCATTTCTGATGCAGATTTACATGATGCACTTGTTGATGAGAGAGCTGATATTGAACAGGCAAAAACTATGCCAAAATGGCTGGTGCAGACTTTGCGTGACAGCAAATTAGATGCACCTTTGTCATATCGTACTCGTTCAGGCTCTCATAGTACCTCCTTTGCATCAGATTGCTATGCTATGGCTGCATCTAGTCTCTGTGATGAGAATGAGCCTGTTTCTTTTGATGAAGCACAAAATTCAGAAAATTGGATGGCTGCTATGCAATCTGAATATGATGCTATAATGAAGAATGGTACATGGTCTTTATGTGACTTGCCTCTTGGCAAGAAGGCCATTGGCACTAAGTGGGTATACAAGCTAAAGCGTAAACCTGATGGTACAGTTGACAGGTATAAGGCTAGGCTTGTTGCAAAAGGTTATGCGCAGGAAAGAGGCATTGATTTTGATGAGACCTTTGCACCTACATGTCGTATGACTACTGTTCGGAGCATTTGTGCACTTGCAGCCCATCATGGTTGGAATGTACATCAGTTGGACATTAAAACAGCATTTCTGAATGGTGACTTGCATGAAGAAGTGTATGTTTTTCAGCCCCGTGGCTTTGTGCAGAAAGGGCATGAAAACCAGGTGTGCAGGTTAAAGAAGGCGTTATATGGTTTAAAGCAAGCACCACGTGCTTGGTATGAGAAGATACATGCCTATTTGATTGCACATGGTTTTGAGAACAGTTCAACTGAAAGCACCTTATATGTTAAACGTGCTAATGATGTGCTTCTGATCATTGTTGTCTATGTTGATGACATGCTGCTCACTGGTCCTATTGAGACACATATTGCTGATTTTAAGGCTGATTTGCATGCCTCATTTGAGATGTCTGATTTGGGGCATTTGCATCACTATTTGGGCATTCAGTTTATGCATGTTGATGGTGGAATGGCTTTGTGTCAAACGAAATATATTGACACATTATTGCAGCGTTTTGGCCTTGAAGACTGTAAGCCTATTGCCACTCCTATGGAGACAGGTTTACGATTGAGTCTTCATGATGCTGGAGATGCATTTGATGCTGTTCTCTATCAGCAGGCTGTTGGATGCTTGATTTACTTATGCATTACTCGGCCAGATATTCAGTTTGCTGTCTCACAGATGAGCAGGTTTATGCATTGCCCAGGAGTCACGCATTGGAAAGCGGTTAAGCGCATCTTTCGCTACTTGAGTGGTACTCGGCTACTTGGGTTGTTTTATCCCAAGGGGGGATCACTACCGCCAGATTTGCATGCTTTTTCTGACTCAGATTGGGCTGGTTGCTATGACACTCGTGTGTCCACCAGTGGTTTTTGCTTCATGCTTGGTAGCTCATGTATATCTTGGTTGAGCAAGAAGCAGCCTACTGTGGCCACTTCCAGTTGTGAGGCTGAGTATAGGGCAGCTTTCACAGCGACTGTTGAGTGTGTGTGGCTCAGACGCCCTATGGCTGATTTGGGTGTTGGCCAGTCTTCTGCCACCACCATCTTCACTGACAGTCAGAGCGCATTGGCAGTTGCGAGGAACCCTGTGTTCCATGCTCGCACTAAACACATTGAGGTGCATTATCACTATGTCAGGGAGAGGTTCTCTGCTGGGGAGATCAGCTTGGCATATGTGCCCACGCAGGAGAACATTGCAGACCTTTTCACGAAGGCTCTGCCTAGGGAGAAGTTTGAAGCTTTCCGCAAAGCTTTGGGCTTACTTCCTTTTGTGGAGTGATTTCCACATAGCTCGGCACTTCCTTATACATGAGTGCCAGCTCCTTGTTCACCGCATCACTCCCAGGGGGGATTTGTTGATATATTTAGGTAGTGATGTGTGTGAACACTCTAGGACCGCCGGGGCACTTTTTCCCTCGTTAGGAGGTTTTTTTCCCCCGACTTGTATATACGCCTATTGCCCTAATGGGCTATTTATCTTTGTACATTCTCTAGTAATACATTCAGTCTTGTGTGTTGTGCTCCAAGCTTCTTCTTCTTCCTTGTGCTGTTCGCGTGCTTCCGCAGACGTCTAACTCCAACATGATTCTCTTGTACCTATGCCGAATAGGACTCCTCCTGATATGAACGCCACAACCTCCATAAACTTCAAGTAGTACCTGTGTGCATAAAGAGAATATGTACCTGAATACTTAACATAAGATGTAAATCTTATGTTAACCACCATCCAATGTCTTTGACGTAGCCCGACATCTTCTTGTAGAACATAATCTTCAACTACAACATGTAGATGGCCGATCGTCACGATCAAGCTGCTATTGACCAAGTCTTCTTGCCATGAACAAGAGATAACCTCCTCTCCATGAGCTAGAGTGTGAGCACACCCTTCATCTTCTCCAAGAAAAATCATTAAGAAGAACTCCATAGCTGCTCCTCAACATGCTTCAAGTTAGCACCATGGCTGCCCATGTGCTAGAAGAAACACCACCTCTACTGAGGTCCAAGCTCCAAGCTTGTGTTGAATACTAGGTGAAGGATGAATACAAGTGATCCCAAAGTGCTTCTTTTATAGCTTTGTATGTATCCTTGAAAAGCACATAATAAAGCATAAAACACTACGATCGCACTTCTCTAAAAGCAAAAGACTTTGCGAAAAATCAACTCCGTCCGCTGTCCGTTCACGAATTAGACGCCGTCTGCGTTCGTTGTCCATTGCTTTTATTTTTAATAAGAAAAGCTAAAAGTATATTGTGCACACCGCTGCTGGTCGCAAGTTTTGAATCCAGGTGGGTTCGATGAGAGGATTTTAAACTATCCAAGGCGCCAATGCTTTTAGTTGTTTGACAAGTATAGAAGCATATCTATACATTCTTTTGGCACCCGTCGATTCTTCTTAAGAGCATCTTGTAGGAAGGAGTGATATTAGATTGTACACATGTTTGAGAGCATCCAAGGCGCCAATGCTTTTAGTTGTTTGAAGAGTATAGAAGCATATCTATACATTCTGTTAGCACCCGTCGATTCTTCTTGAGAGCATCTTGTAGGAAGGAGTGATATTAGATTGTACACATGTTGTAGCAAGTGTTGACCAATTGGCATTGTTTCCAACAATCCCCCCTGCAATGTCATATTGGTATAATCTGAACTGAATCTGCAAACTTTATAATATGAAAATTACCACAAGCTTCAAGCTTGTACTCCCGCACTTCAGAACTTGTTCTTCAAAAGTCTTCTTCAAAACTGAATTTGACTTTTCTTCAAAAAACCTGACTTTGCTGAATATGAACCATAATACTTGAGAAAATATGCAAATTAGATATCCAATAGTGTTCTCATCAAGCAATCACTGCTTGACAACAAATATAGCATGACCTGTCTCTGAACCTGCTATCTCCTGTTTTCAAAAACCTGAAAACATACACTAGGATCCACATGTTGATATATTTAGGTAGTGATGTGTGTGAACACACTAGGACCACCGGGGCACTTTTTTCCCTCTTTAGGAGGTTTTTTTCCCCCGGCTTGTATATACGCCTATTGCCCTAATGGGCTACTTATCTTTGTACATTCTCTAGTAATACATTCAGTATTGTGTGTTGTGCTCCAAGATTCTTCTTCTTCCGTGTGTTGTTTGCGTGCTTCTGCAGACATCTATCTCCAACAATTGGTATCAGAGCAGGTCGTCGCTTCATCTAGGGCGTCGTCGACACTCCTCGGTTTGCAGTCTCAGAATCGCACGAATTTTGGTGATCATACTCAGCATGTTTCCGAGATCAAAACATCTTCGCTTTGTGGTGCCGAAATCGCAATCTGAGCTCGTTTCGGCCTTCGAACGCACTATCGCAGTGCTTGTGCAGGCTATTTTGTCTTTTTGTGCCAAAGGTATATATCGGTTTCTGTTCGCCAGTTTAAGCGTCTCGAAGTCTGCTACAGGTCTAGTAGAACTCGTCTAGGCAGTTCTGTTCAACTTTTTGAGATACAATCAATTTTTTGCATCAAGGTATTTTAGTCATCGGCCATGGCGGAAAGCAGTGATGTATTCCGTATGTTGGCTGTTGAGGATAAGTTGGATCGTACCAACTACCCATTATGGGCTTATATGATGCGACATGTTTTGGTTGCAAAAGGATTGTGGAACATTGTGCAGGGTGTTGAAAGACGTCCTGTTACACCTGTAACGACAGGTACTGCAAATACAGGTGCTGGGGCTGATGAAGATGGTGTCGAAGATGATATTCCGCAAATTCCTGTTCGTGCTGCTGTTTCTGTTGCACCTACTGTAGAGCAAATTCATTGGATGGCAGAGATGCCCAGGCACATGCATTGATAACTTTGTCTGTCAAACGTGCCATTATTCCTCATATTCGCTCTTGCAGAACAGCTAGGGATGCTTGGGATACACTAACCACATTGTACCAAGATAGGAATGAGGCTCGTGTTGCTTACCTCCGAAAACAGTTGGAGAGTGAGCACATGAATGAAGGTGATTCTATGGACAGTTTCCTAACAAAGATCAAAGATTTGAAGGAACAGTTGATTTCTGCTGATGAGGTTATACCAGATAGCTCACTTGTGCAAACCGTTCTGAATGGTCTTCCTGATTCATATCAGAGTTTTGCTTCTACTCTTCGGTTGATGATGAAAGGCAATCCGAATGCCTTATCATTTGAGGAGTTAGTCTCTGTTCTGTTGCAGGAAGATCAGTCCAGGCAGAACAGGTCCATTATGCGTGTTGCAGATCAAGCTTTTGTGGCTAGTCAGAAGGGCAAAGGAAAATGGAGCTCTTCTACTAGTAAGCAGAAATCTGCAAATGCTGCACATTCGAAAAACCAAGATAAAGATGAGAAGAAATCAGAAAAGCAGAAACTGTTTTGCAAGTATTGTAAAGGGAATGATCATATCATAAAGAACTGTCCAAAACTGGTTGCAAAAATGGCAAAGAAAAAGGAGGCTGGAATGGTTGTTGCAGAAGCCTCTACACCAAAAACAGAGTCTGTTAATCTTGTGAAGGAAGAAGAATGGGTGTTTACTACTGTTTGCAGTTTTGACCCATCTTCTCATGACCAGTGCATGTCTGTAGTGGACTCAGATGTTTGGTACTTTGACAGTGGGGCAACCAAACATATTACCTCGTAGCGCAGTTTCTTCTCTTCACTCGAGCCTGCCCCTACAGGGAATACTATCACATGTGCCAACAACTCCTCTTATCCTGTTATGGGAGCTGGTAAGAATATTCTGACTACTGCTAATGGTAGTTCTTTCACCTTGTCAAATGCTTTATTTGTGCCAGGGATCAAGAAGAATCTGTTATCAGTTTCAGCATTAGCCAAGATTGGCTTGGTTGTGAAATTTGTTGATGACAGATGTACAGTTCATGATCTGTCAAATGGCAATGTTATTATTGCTTCTGGCATTTTATGTCGTGGGCTGTATAAGCTCATAGACTATGAAAGATCTGTGAATGATTCGGAATGTGCAGTTCATGATTCTCAGGCTATCTCAGATGCAAAGCTTTGGCATGCACGCTTTGGTCATCTGAATTTTGCTAGTTTGCTACGCCTACAGAAATCTGATATGGTGTCTTCTTTGCCCAAGCTTGAGGCACCTGGAAAACATGTATGTGAGGGCTGTATTTTGGGAAAAATGCAGCGTTCCTCCTTTCCAAAAGATGGTTCAGTTCGGGCTACGCAGAAATTACAGCTTGTACATAGGATGTCTGTGGTCCTATGCAAACACCTTCTTTTGGAAACTATCTTTACTTCGTGACTTTCATTGATGATTTTTCCAGGCATTTATGGGTATATCCATTGAAGGTAAAGTCCGAAGTGTTTTTGTGCTTCAAACAGTTTTTGGTTTTGGCTGAAAATCTGTCAGCATGTAAAATGGGCACCCTCCATTCTGATCGAGGGGGGGAATATATGTCTTCTGATTTTAATGCATTTCTGGCTGAACGTGGGATAAAACACCAGTGTACAGTGCTGTATACACCTCAACAGAATGGAGTTGCTGAACGGAAGAACAGGTCACTCATGGAGATGGCGAGGTGTATGGTCAAGAGTCAGGCTTTACCACATAGTTTCTGGCTTGAGGCTGTCATGTATGCAGCATATGTACTTAACAGGTGTCCCACTAAAGCGCTACAGTCTATCACTCCATATGAGGCTTGGCATGATCGAAAGCCATCTGTTGCTCATCTGCGGGTTTTTGGTTGTTTGGCATATGCACTAGTGCCTGAACAACATCACAGAAAATTGGATGATAAGGTAGTAAAATGTATTTTTGTTGGGTACAGTTCTGAAAGTAAAGGCTATTGTCTGTATCATCCACAGACTAAACGCATTCTGGTTAGTCGTGATGTTGTCTTTGTGGAAGATGCTATTCAGCCATTGCTTTCATGTACTAAGGAGACATCTGTTAGCTCTAAAGACATGTATGATACTTTGATGCCTCTTTTTACAGGTGGACATTCTAGTGCTGGTCCTAATGAGGCAACTTCTCAGCCTTTGCAAGTTTCATATGATGATGCAGATCATTCCATTTCTGATGTAGATTTACATGATGCACTTGTTGATGAAAGAGCTGATATTGAGCAGGCAAAAACTATGCCAAAATGGCTCGTGCAGACTTTGCGTGACAGCAAATTAGATGCACCTTTGTCATATCGTACTCGTTCAGGCTCTCATAGTGCCTCCTTTGCATCAGATTGCTATGCTATGGCTGTGTCTAGCCTCTATGATGAGAATGAGCTTGTTTCTTTTGATGAAGCATAGAATTCAGAAAATTGGATGGCTGATATGCAATCTGAATATGATGCTATAATGAAGAATGGTACATGGTCTTTATGTGACTTGCCTCCTGGCAAGAAGGCCATTGGCACTAAGTGGGTATACAAGCTAAAGCGTAAACCTGATGGTACAGTTGACATGTATAAGGCTAGGCTTGTTGCAAAGGGTTATGCGCAGGAAAGAGGCATTGATTTTGATGAGACCTTTGCACCTACATGTCGTATGACTATTGTTCGGAGCATTTGTGCACTTGCAGCCCATCATGGTTGGAATGTACATCAGTTGGACATTAAAACAGCATTTCTGAATGGTGACTTGCATGAAGAAGTGTATGTTTTTCAGCCCCATGGCTTTGTGCAGAAAGGGCATGAAAACCAGGTGTGCAGGTTAAAGAAGGCATTATATGGTTTAAAGCAAGCACCACGTGCTTGGTATGAGAAGATACATGCCTATCTGGTTGCACATGGTTTTGTGAACAGTCCAACTGAAAGCACCTTATATGTTAAGCGTGCTAATGATGTGCTTCTGATCATTGTTGTCTATGTTGATGACATGTTGCTCACTAGTCCTATTGAGAAGCATATTGCTGATTTTAAGGCTGATTTGCATGCCTCATTTGAGATGTCTGATTTGGGGCATTTGCATCACTATTTGGGCATTCAGTTTATGCAAGTTGATGGTGGAATGGCTTTGTGTCAAACGAAATATATTGACACATTTTTGTAGCGTTTGGCCTTGAAGACTGTAAGCCTATTGCCACTCCTATGGAGACAGGTTTACGATTGAGTCTTCATGATGTTGGAGATGCATTTGATGTTGTTCTCTATCAGCAGGCTGTTGGATGCTTGATTTACTTATGCATTACTCGGCCAGATATTCAGTTTGTTGTCTCACAGATGTGCAGGTTTATGCATTGCCCAGGAGTCACGCATTGGAAGGCGGTTAAGCGCATCTTTCGCTACTTGAGTGGTACTCGGCTACTTGGGTTGTTTTATCCCAAGGGGGGATCCCTACCGCCAGATTTGCATGCTTTTTCTGACTCAGATTGGGCTAGTTGCTATGACACTCGTGTGTCCACCAGTGACTTTTTCTTCATGCTTGATAGCTCATGTATATCTTGGTTGAGCAAGAAGCAGCCTACTATGGCCACTTCCAGTTGTGAGGCTAAGTATAGGGCAGCTTTCACAGCGGCTGTTGAGTGTGTGTGGCTCAGACGCCTTATGGCTGATTTGGGTGTTGGCTAGTCTTCTGCTACCACCATCTTCACTGATAGTCAGAGTGCATTGGCAATTGCAAGGAACCCTGTGTTCCATGCTCGCACTAAGCACATTGAGGTGCATTATCACTATGTTAGGGAGAGGTTCTCTGCTGGGGAGATCAGCTTGGCATATGTGCCCACGCAGGAGAACATTGCAGACCTTTTCACGAAGGCTTTGCCTAGGGAGAAATTTGAAGCTTTCCGCAAAGCTTTGGGCTTAGTTCCTTTTGTGGAGTGATTTCCACATAGCTTGGCACTTCCTTATACATGAGTGCTAGCTCCTTGTTCACCGCATCACTCCCAGGGGGGATTTGCTGATATATTTAGGTAGTGATGTGTGTGAACACACTAGGACCGCCGGGGCACTTTTTTCCCTCTTTAGGAGGTTTTTTTCCCCTGGCTTGTATATACGCCTATTGCCCTAATGGGCTACTTATCTTTGTACATTCTCTAGTAATACATTCAATATTGTGTGTTGTGCTCCAAGCTTCTTCTTCTTCCGTGTGCTGTTTGCGTGCTTCTGCAGACATCTATCTCCAACACCACATATTTGCATTTACCTTACAAAAAGGTTTCTCAACGTACTTCTGCTGTGTCATGTAGATACACTAAACAAAATCAGAAACTGGCTGAAAATAAGTCTTCATGTTTCATCACCCCCCTGGATGACTTAACACTAGTATCCAGTATTCTTCAAATTATATCAGACTTTATGAAATCTTGGACGTCCTTCTTCATAAATCTGATCTTCAGTGATCAATACATGTATCTTAAACAAAATCTCTGAACCCTTTTTATTAGCACTACAGATGCTAATGGCTTTCAATGTTTACTTCTCAGCTTCCCAAAAATCTAGAATAAAGTTAGCTGATCCATATAACAAAAAACCTTGCAGAAAGCACTTTAGGATTCATAACCTTCTGTAACATAACAAGTATCTTCTTCTATCTCTCTGCAACACAAATCTGATAGAACCTGAATCTTTGACTTACTTCTTCCAATGCTAAGAATCTTCACAAACAAAGGATAGACAACTGACTCATAAATACTCAAGATCATACAAGATCATACAAGATCGATGATCTCTCTTGTGTAGAATCTGCTCTTATCAAACCTTCATGACTGAATGTTTGATTTGCTACCTGAATGTCTCCAAGTGTCCATGCTTCTTACAAAGCTGTAAAACTTTTCTGCAAACAAATCCTTTCCAAGAATCTGTAGCTCCTACTTGAAACATAAGTGGACAAACTTCTCACCTTGAGAACTCCAAAAGCTGCAAGTTGATACTTCATAACTTTTCATATCCTACCCGGGTGAAATGTGATAGTACCTACTTGATTTTCTTTTGGCTAACTCCACTTCTCAATCAAGTGATAGGATCTTATGGAACAACTTTTTGAATACAAACATGTATCCAAAAGTCTAGACAATCCTAGAAAGTAGATTCTTCAACTGACTAGTACATCAACAAATCTGATTTTTGTGAAGTTTTCTGAAAATACTGAATATGAGGTAACCTTTTCCAAACATAAAACCTCAACCCAAGTCTTCAACATCTGCTACAAAAAACTCTTTTACCTCAAGAGTTAGATAAAGAAGAAATATACTTCTCTGCAACTTGTCATATACCAAGTAGCTCTGTATTGACACACCAAGAATTCTTTGAAGGAACATATAAGCTGCCTACTCAAAAGCTTCAACTAAAACATAACTCATATACATATGAGTCAAAACATATATCTGCTTCTTTTCTTTATCTCAATGCAATTCTTTGTCAAATCTACTAAATCATGACCAAGTGTAATGCAAAACAAGAAACCGCTTCTTCTTTAGACTTTCTTCACAAGATTTTCTCGTAGACTTGTCTTTGGGTGTAGAGGATAAAATAGGAAAAGTATATGGAAAATATATGAGAAAAGGAAGCCTTACTTTTCTTTTGGAAATGATGGACTTTCTTTTTCTGCATCTTTCTTCCACCTGATGATGTCAACATCTTCAAACTTCTCTTCCATACCTTTTGTTTTCTTCATCTTGAAGTAGCAAACACTCTTGACTTCTTCGAATGAACTTTTCTCTTCCTCTAATTCTAAGAGTAAGAGAGAAAACAAACATGGTATACAAATGGAAGTGAACATAGAATCATGTTTTATCATCTCCTCATATCTCTGAATCAAAATCCTGATTCAAATGTCTGAAATGACTAAATTCACCAATCTTTTGTATGAATGATGAATTACCCTTCTAGAGTTACCTTCTCTAGATACATTTGTACCTTGATATTCAACCAAGTTACAACAGAAAATTGGCTGAAAACAAAAAACTCATCCCATCTTCACATTTGTTTTCTTAGATGAGCCTTCTTGCCATGAAAGAGATCTCTCAAAACTCTCTAGAAAAACCTCTAGATACCTGTTTTGATGTAGCCTTTAACTTTCAAAAGATGAAAGTGTATAAAAGTACTCCTTGAATTTCTTCAAATATCTTCATAACTACTCTTCTAAGACACGACCTGCAAATGATAATCTGATAGTAGAAATTGATACCTGTGATTTGATGTTGATCTGATTCCTTCATCTTCTCTAAACCATTGTTCTTCCTTGAATTTGAAGTAGTCTTCTCTTCATCAAGTCTGGGTCTTCAAATAATACTTTTGTAAAGTATTTGCATACTCTTCCAAAAATATTCGGCTGCTAACAGATCATCAACTTCATACTCCACACTAATGGATACACATGTGACTGAATTGTCTAATTCTCAAATCTCTACTCATCTAGATTAAGTGTGTATGTCAAATGTCAAATATTAGAAGATGCTCTTAAATCATATGTTGTAAATCTGGAAATCTCAGAACTTGGGATTATGAATGAGCCTTAATGCATTGATGTCAAAGTCCTAAAGCTTTGAAACCAAAACATTAGTGCTCTGATACCAAATGTTGGAAGTGAGGTAGGCCCTTGGCTCATGTCACAAGTCCATGGTTCCATAGTTCCAGCATATACAACATTAATTCCAGCATTCTTGAATATTGACAAAACATGAACATACCACAACTTAATCATACAGATGATGAGATAAAGATAGAGAAATAATAGACGACATGTGTAAGGTGTTATGTAAGCCATCGCTTACTCATAGTATCATATACACCAATGTTCAATGTACAATGTGGGAGCAAAACTCTCAACCACTCTATGTGATGAGAAATAGATGAATGAGTGAATGTACAAATGAAACAAACATATTCAGATGTATGGGCAGAAATCTGAATATACATGAGATGTGTAACCTTATAGGTTGTAGAAGAGTGAATATGAGTGACTGAAAGAGGAAGGATAAGTGTGAAACTGATAATCAACAAACCCTCATCTAACCTTAGGCTATGGAAGACCCTAAGTCAGATACGTGTGTGAAAAGATCACATACTTAAAAAGTAGCAAGGAATGCTAACAAGTTTGATGTCGGAAATCCTCAAACTCATGTGAACACACCTTCTCAAACACCTCATCCAAATATGCATAAAGAATATACGTACTGATTCTCTTGTACCTATGCCGAATAGGACTCCTCCTGATATGAATGCCACAGCCTCCATAAACTTCAAGTAGAACCTGTGTGCATAAAGAGAATATGTACCTGAATACTTAACATAAGATGTAAATCTTATGTTAACCACCATCCAATGTCTTTGACGTAGCCCGACATCTTCTTGTAGAACATAATCTTCAACTACAACATGTAGATGGCCGATCGTCACCATCAAGATGCTATTGACCAAGTCTTCTTGCCATGAACAAGAGATAACCTCCTCTCCATGAGCTAGAGTGTGAGCACACCCTTCATCTTCTCCAAGAAGAATCATTAAGAAGAACTCCATAGCTGCTCCTCAACATGCTTCGAGTTAGCACCATGGCTTCCCCATGTGCTAGAAGAAACACCACCTCTACTGAGGTCCAAGCTCCAAGCTTGTGTTGAATACTATGTGAAGGATGAATACAAGTGAGCCCAAAGTGCTTCTTTTATAGCTTTGTATGTATCCTTGAAAAGCATATAATAAAGCATAAAACACTATGATCGCACTTCTCTAAAAGCAAAAGACTTTGCAAAAAAATCAACTCCGTCCGCTGTCCCTTCACGAATTAGGCGCCCGCGTTCGTTGTCCAGTGCTTTTGTTTTTAATAAGAAAGGCTAAAAGTATAACATGCACGCCGCTGCTGGTCGCGGGTTTTGAACTCGGGTGGGTTCGTTGAAATGGATTTTAAACTATCCAAGGCGCCAATGCTTTCAGTTGTTTGAAGAGTATAGAAACATATTTATATATTCTGTTAGCCCCCGTGAATTCTTCTTGAGAGCATCTTGTAGGAAGGAGTGATATTAGATTGTACACATGCTGTAGCAAGTGTTGACCAATTGGCATTGTTTCCAACATGAAAAGCATGCATGTGAAGGTTGCATTCTTGGAAAAATGCATCGTGTTTCTTTTCCAAAAGATAGTCATACACACACTACAAGAAAATTACAGCTTGTTCATAGTGATGTATGTGGTCCCGTCAAAACTCCATATTTTGGGAAGCATGTATATTTTGTTAACTTCTTTGATGATGCTACTTGCCATACATGGGTGTATTGAAAGAACTTGGAGAAGCTTGTAGGAGGTAGAAAAGTGTGTTTCAAAGCGATGAAGTTTGGTCCAGCCAACCGGCACAAGACCAGCCCTTGAGCTTATGGAGACTCAAATAGACCTTATAGGCATGTGATAAGTGCAAAGAAATGCATGATGTACTTTAGAGCATCAAGCAGAAATATTTGATACAAAACAGATAGGTTTGCGTGTCAACTAGATTAAAAAACTTACTATCTATGGAAGAGACAATGAACTTCAAATGCGTATAGCGACTAGCGTGATTACAATTAGAAAAAATCCTTATATGGAAGTGATACACATAGGGTTGAGTGTATATAATGCACAAAATAAGGAATAAACAAAATATGCTACATGAATGAATCAGACGCTCAACGGTGGTACCTCTTATTTTTCAAGAATTTGCAGAGATTGACCCCGAGACAGAAAGACTGAGATTTCTCCCAATCCACCGAACCAAATGCTTTGAAAATTTATAGGCATAAACTAGACACTAACCAATGTTGCCTTCAATTTGAAGCTTTATAGAGAGAGTAGCAACCTCTACAACATTACTGTTGGCAAAGAAGATGATGCAGAGAATTGAAGGAGCAAGACAAAGATGGTCACAAATGTATGTATATTGCTTCCATGTATTTTACAAGTGCTTTCAAGTCTTTATATAGACTCTAGAAGTGTTCCACGAGTTCTACAAGTGGATTTTGAATTCAAATGAAGGTGGGAATGGTTGTTGGAGGGAATCAATTCACTTTCCTAGAATCTAGGAAAAGTGAAGATCTAGTTTGATCTACTTTTAGGTGATTGATTGCTTGATTGATTACAACTCAACCACCACAAACTCCTGGGATTTGTGCTCTATTTTTCTAATTTTACATGTGGAAATCTCAAGGCTTTTACAATGGTAAATGAACCATAAAAAAACTCTCAAAAAAATACAATAAATGAGCATAGGTAAAAGAACTCTCGAACGGATATTCTTTCGATGCGAGAGCCTTTGATGTAGATCAAATCCACCTCAAGCATAGTGTAAGCTTGATGTTCCAACGTGTATCCTATGAAAGCAAAGAAGGAGATATTTTCTTGCTTCAAATCATTTTTAGCTATGGCTGAAAATTTTTCTTCACAAAAGCTTTTGACTCTATGCACGAATCGTGGTGGTGAATACATGTCACATGAGTTTAATGCTTTGCTTCATGAAAGAGGTATTTCATACCGATGTACGATGACATATAAACCTCAACAAAATGGTTTTGTCGAGCGTAAAAGTAGAACTCTACTTGAAATACCAAGATGTATGGTTAAAGGAAAGCATCTTTTGATAAGTTTTGGATGGAAGCGGTCATGTGTGCAAACTATGTGTTGAATCGCTGCCCTATAGTCATCACTCCTTATGAGGCTAAGAATGGTCATAAGTCCATGGTTAGTCATATGTGTTAAATAACAATATACTACTCCTACTATATAATTAATCACAAAATAAACTAACTATGGAGGAAGAAACAAAAGATATGAAAACATGATGAGCAAATTAAAATGGAGGGAACTTACAAATGATGCTCTATGAGCATGGAGACTCCATGAGGAGAGGAAGCACACTCTTGGCAATGGGCTAGAGTGAATGAGCTTGTGTGGAGTGAACGGAGGCCTTGCTTATATGGAGTTTGGAAGAATTTCCTTGCATGTGGGATAAATGAACTTGCATGAGAATGAAACTAGCTTTGGACAAAAGGGTGGAGCATGGAACTCTCAACACCCCCCCTCCATGTGATGACCCTTTTGTTTCTAATATGGGGGACTAGTGACATATGGGATCACTTAGTCCATTGGTTTTTAGGATCTAAGGACATATGGGACCCTTAGACATAACTTGGACATATGGCATCCAAGAGTGGGACATATGGCATCCCTAGGATCTTGGGACATATGGGATCCCAAGACATATACTTGGACATTTGGGATCCAAGTGGTTTTTAATGGGATCTAGGGACATATGGGATCCCTAGACATGTACAAGGGTTTACATCATGGGGTAGGTAGTGCTTATGCCATTTGTCACCTTTTGAGCATTTTTCTTTTCTTGGGTCTTTTGTTGTTGGTGTAGCCTTTGTCTTGTGAGCTTCATGGCCTTGTAGTGGGCTTTAAGTGTCATTTGTTCAAGCCATAGGGAAGGTCTTACTCTTTTAAAGAGCAATGTCTAGTCCCTTTACATGGGGCTTGATATGATTTGGAAAGTGTTAATACATCTTCACTTTAGTGAAATCTCTATAATATGTAGGCAGTATTCATAGCTTCAATAGTTTATGGCATTGGGAAGGTCCTACCTTCTTGAGATGAAGGTGGTTTCTAATCTCATTACAAGGAGTCATTTGTGTGTTATGTAGTGTGTGCTTCATAAGGGCTTCATGTGGGCCTTCAAGAATTGAGCAAGATATGCCATACATTCTAAAAATGATACAACATATAAAGCTTTGACACCGTAAATTTTGTGATATAACCTTGATTGGTTCTGCAGAAGCTTCTTAAGACGTGAATAAGAAAAACATTTTGGCACTCCAGATATGACATAACCAATACTCTTTTGCAGACGCTCTTCTTAGCAAGCCATTTAATGTCAATCAAATAGCACCAAAACTTGCGATTGAGCATGTCTCAGAGGCATTGATTCACTGAGCTAGCCCATAGTTCATGTCCTTCTTGTTTGGAGGGTCCTCTGGAGTCTGCAGACTCTGCACCATAAACAGTACTACAGTAGGCTCGGAAGGAAGGAGACATGTGCCCTTTTGTCGATGTGCACGAGTCGCGGACTGCAGGTCTCTATTTCTGGCGTATGGCTAGTATCGGCCTTTCTCTCTCTCGCACCTCATTCAAAGTTGTGGAGCCCATTTCGCAGCAAAAAATCATAAGAGGTTTACACAGAGAGAACTGTGCTGCTTCACGCGGGTGATGAAGCCACATGCATGGGTCATCTTCTCTCATTTCTAATCTGAGGATAAAAATCATGACCCATCACTCTATCGCCAAATGAAGCCTGAAGTGAAGGCTGATAAAGCCATTGATTAGCCAATGAATCAGACGTTCCATCCCTCATCTCTTCCTCTGATTGGAGGTAGCACATTCACTCTTGTGCACGCGCAGTGCTTCACTTTGCCCAATAGTTGTCTCTCTCTTCGTTAGAGGTGTGTATCTCTCTATTCGACCTCACCTTCGTTCTTTAGGTGGAAGCCTACCGGAAGCTTGAATCAAGCCTCTGCATCAGTTTCGTTAACATATGCAGAATACAAGTCATTTGAGGAAGCTACAGTGAGGAAGTAAGTAGTGAGAGGATCGAATGCGACCATTTTTTGCATATTTGGACTTAGCGCTGAGCAAACAGGGCACCATTCTTGATGGAATCGAATTACTATACCTATAGCACTTAAGCACGAACCCTAGAGAAGTATTCCATGAAGCATTTGATGTACTGGTGCCCTCCATTTACACATTCACTTTGTTTGTCATTCTTCGACATTGCAGAGAGAGAGATATTGCACACACACACAGAGAGAGAGAGGGAGAGACTATAGAGAGAGAAACACAGTGTGCTAAAACAAAGACATTCCTCGATGTTGTGCTTCAATGATATAGAGATCTGTCAATGATTTAATGTATGATACTAAACATGCTTAATGCAAAGTAGAAATAAAGTCATGGGAAGGGAGGGAGGGAAGAAAAAGCACTGTAACAAGAACAAGAACAAGGCAAGAAATTGATGGACAATATGCATGCATAATAGAGAAACATATTAGTGCTTAGAAGCACTTTTATTGGCTAGAAGTGAAATGCAAGAATAACAAAAAACATAATGCAAAAAAGGAAAGGCAATTAACCTATGCTCTGATACCATGTTAAATAACGATATACTACTCCTACTATATAATTAATCACAAAATAAACTAACTATGGAGGAAGAAATAAAAGATATGAAAACATGATGAGTAAATTAAAATGGAGAGAGCTTACAAATGATGCTCTATGAGCATGGAGAATCCATGAGGAGAGGAAGCACACTCTTGGGAATGGGCTAGAGTGAATGAGCTTGTGTGGAGTGAAGGGAGGCCTTGCTTATATGGAGTTTGGGAGAATTCCCTTGCATGTGGGATAAATGAACTTGCATGAGAATGAAACTAGCTTTGGACAAAAGGGTGGAGCATGGAACTCTCAACAATATGTGTGTGTGTTTGGTTGTTTGGCATATGCTCACAACAAGATCACAAACTACATGACAAGGCAAAGAAATGTATATTTGTTGGTTATAGTGCTGAAAGTAAGGGAAATCGTTTGTACCATCCATTGACGAACATAATTATTGTGAGTCAAAATGTGGTATTTGATGAAAATTCAATTTTCCCTCTACTTGAATGCAAAAAACAGCCAACAATTAGCTCACAAGATGTGTTCGATACACTCATGCCTTTGTTCCAAAATGGTGCGCTTGACTATGGCCATGTAGACCAGCCAACTGAGGCTCAAAGGGCTGAAAAATTCCATCAAAGTAGAGTTGAAAATGCAGATCACTTCCAGCCAAACATGGCTGAAAATTTTCAGCCAAAAAATGTCGAAACTACTGGAAATTTCCAGCCACATATGGCTGAACATTTGCAACAAAATATGGCTGAAAATGAGCATGAAATTAAGCCCACACATGATATAAATGTTGATGATCTATTACATAATGAATGCATATCTATCAAGAGTACACAAACTATGCCAAAGTGGCTGACACAAACTTTGCAAGATAGCAAATTGAGTGCACCGTTACTTGGTAGAACAAGATCAAGCTCTTACCATGCATCAAGTAATTTTTGCTATAGCATGTAATGAAGAGCCACTTACTTTTGAAGATGCATGTGATGATCCACAATGGATGAGTGCTATGCAATCAGAAATGGATTCCATACATAGGAATGGTACTTGGGAGTTATGTGACTTGCCAAAACGAAAAAATGTCATTGGTACAAAGTGGGTTTACAAGATTAAGAGAAAGTCTGATGGTAGCATTGACCGCTAAAAAGGTAGATTGGTTGCCAAAGGAGATGCACAACAATATAGCATTGACTATGAGGAAACTTTTGCATCTACTTCATGCATAACTGCCATTTGTACCGTGGTTGCATTGGCTACCCATCGAGGTTGGAAAGTGCATGAGTTGGACATAAAAACAGCCTTCTTGAATGATGATTTGCAAGAAGAGGGCTATGTGAAGCAACCTCCTAGATTTTCTATGAAAAGGAAAGTGCATATGGTTTGTCGCTTGCATAAAGCCTTGTATGGTCTCAAGCAAGCTCCACGTGCATGGTATGAGAAAATCCATAAGCACTTGACTGCTCTTGGCTTCACATGTAGTCCAATTCAAAGCACACTCTATGTATGCAAAGATGGGGATGATCTTACAATGCTTGTTCTTTATGTCGATGACATACTCTTGACTGGATCATGTGATGCAAAACTTGACATTCTTATGGCTGATTTGCAGCATACTTTTGATGTCACTTATCTTGGTCTTTTGAGCTACTATCTTGGCATCCAGTTTGTATCTATTGAGGGGGGAATTGTTATGCATCAAGCAAATTATGTTGAAAAACTGCTTCAGCGTTTTGACTTTGAGGATTGCAAGCCAGTTTCCACACCAGTTGAGACAAGATTTAGGTTCTCAGTTGAGGATTCCACTGATGCATTTGACACTTCTCTTTATCAGCAAGTTGTGGGATGTTTTATATATGCATGCAACACAAGGTTGGATATATGCAGTTGCCCAGTTGAGTCGATTCATGCATAGCCATGGCACTAAGCATTGGCAAGTGACAAAACATGTGTTTAGATATCTTAGAGGCACTTTAAGCTTAGGTCTCTTTTATGGCAACAATGTTCAACCATGCTTGCATGCTTTTATAGATAGTGATTGGGCTGGTTGTTATGATACTCGCATGTCCACTAGTGCTAAATGCTTTTTCCTTGGAGACTCATGCATATCTTGATTGAGTAAGAAGCAACCTACAGTGGTGAGATCGAGTTGTGAAGCTTAGTACATGGCAATTTTCAAAGCTACAGTGGAGTGTATATGATTGATACACCTATTGATGGATCTTTGCATGGAGATTGATGTTGCTATGCATATTCTCACTAATAGTCAGAGTGCTATGGTTGTTGCACAAAACCTAGTGTTTCATGCACGGACCAAACATATTGAGGTGCATCATCACTATGTGGGAGAGCGCCTTCATGTAGGAGATATTGATTTGATATATGTGCCCACACAAGATAATGTGGCAGACATATTCACCAAAGGTCTTCCATGGGAAAAGTTTGAAGATTTTCCCAAAGATTTAGGCTTATTACCTTGTGGGGGCTGATCTCTCACTCCCTGTATGTGTTCACATCATTCGCTCTAGGGGGGTTTGTTAGACTTATGTGTTTCTCGAGTAGCTTTGATGTGAACCTTTTCCCTAATCATGGGCACTTTTTACTCTAGTATTGGCTAGAGGTTTTTTCCCATGTTACCACATACATGATTCACTCATATGTGGTGGTACTTGATACTTAGGGATATTATTCAGCTCTTACTTCAATTTTAGTTCATCGTCAATAGAGAGAGCTATTGTAGCCATCATCTTCTCCATGTGTCTTACTGTGTTTGTGCTCCTTGTGTGTGCTTGTCGTGTGTGTCTCGCACTTCTACACACACCCAACAGTGTGTAAGCACTTTTCTTGCTGCCATAAGATGATCATGAGTGGGTGCATGAAAAAATTGAGAGAGAGCACCTACTACCTATGCAAGATCATGTCTAGTGAATGTAGCATAAATTAATGAGCCAATTATGCTTCTATATAGTGTAATATCTTGTACACCCTCTCCTCGACCTACAAACAACTTTTTATTGGGCTCCATGGGCTGAGAAAGTGGCTTATAGCCACTCATACCAAACCTGTATAGCACATCCAACAAGTATTTTCTTTGAATCAAGAAGATGCCATTGTGTGCATATATTAATTCTATTCCCAAGAAGTACTTTAGTGTTCCAACATTAGATATCTTGAACTCCTTTCCTAGTTTTGATTTGATATCTTTAATACCTGCAATATCACTTCCTATAATGATCAAATTGTCCACATAGATGCATATGTATACGGTCTTGTCTCCTTGCTTCTTCATGTAAAGTGATGGATTTGCAACACTTTCTTTGTATCCACAACTTGATAAATAATCCACTAACCTTTGATTCTAGGACCTTGGGGCTTGCTTTAGTCCATATAATGATTTCCTTAGCTTGCAAACATGATTTGGGTACCTCATACTAGCAAATCCTTGAGGTTGACTCATGTAGGCTACTTCTTCAAGCTCTCCATTGAAGAAGGCATTCTTCACATCCAAATCATATAAGCTCCATTTCCTTGATTTGGCCACTGAAATTAAGGTCCTAATTGTTGGCATCTTGGCTACAGGGCTGAAAGTTTCATCGTAATCTATCCCATAGCTTTGGGAGAAGCCTTTCACCACCAACCTCGCTTTGTACCTAGCAATGGAACCATCTGAATTTCTTTTAATTGTGTAAATCTGCTTATTACCTATCACTTTCATGTCTTCTTGAGCTGGTACCAAGCTCCAAGTATGGTTCTCATCAAGTGCCTTGAGCTCTTCCTTCATTGCCTCTTGCCATTCCTTGCAATCGTTAGTTTCTTCATAACTAGTTGGTTCTTTGTCCTTGATTACCTGAGTCATGTATGCATAATGCTTTGCAATGAAATTATCATATGTTAACCGTTGAACTGGATATCTTACTCTTGAAGACCTTCTTTCACTTCCTTTAAGTGTGCTTGCCATCTTCTTTCTTTGTTTTGCCACTCTCGGAATTTCTTCTATCTCTTCATCTTCCAACATGCTCTCGTCCACATAGCTTCCTTCTTCAATTGCAATCTTCTCTTTGTCTTTGACTTTTCTTTCTTCAAAGTTGGTCTCTCTTTCCCTAAGCCTTCCGCTCCATGGTGAGGGTGTCCTTGTGCTGGATGAGTCGCTTAGACCACTTAAATCCATGCTTTCTTGAATTCTATCATCATTCTTCTTATCTATCTCACTTATCTCTACAACGTACAATGGACTCGTGCATGCATACCAAGGATTCAGCTCATCAAAGACAACATCCCCACTTACCATCAGCTCCTTGGTGATGAGATTATATCATTTATACAAAAATGGGTAAACTCACATGGATTAGAAATGAGCTTGCCAAGAGCATGAAGATGGCTATGCAAGCTTCTAAGCAAGTACAAAGTGGGGAAGAGTCCCTCCTTATATAGAGTTGGAGGAGGCTCTCCAAATTACATCACATGTGGGGTAATTCTCTTTGAAGGAGAATGAATGCAAGGTAGAAGTGAATGGAAAGGTACAAAAATAAAATGAGATACAGCTAAAATAATAGGAAATGGAGTGCCTCTTAGATACAAAATGGAGATGCACTCATATAGATACAAATGGGAATGAAGCAGATGGACTCATGTTGTGAACATTTTTCCCTCGACTTGTATGTATGCTTGTAACCCTAATGGGTCACTTATATTTGTACATTAACTTGGTAATACAACTAGTGTTGTGTTTTTATCCAAGCAAATTTCTCTTCCTTGAGCAGGACATTGCTTTCTTTAGGGCATATTCAACATCCTTTCAGTCACAATCTCAGAATCACACAAAACTTGGTGAGCATAATTGAAGTGATTAACATTTCAAAATAGTTTTGTTGTGTGGCATCAAAATTTTGATTTGAGCTCGTTTTGGCTTCCAAAAACAGTATCACATCGATTTTGTAGGAAATTTCATCCTTTATGCCAAAAATATATACACTTTCCAATGCTCCAATACAAGTTCCTCAAAGTTTGCAAAAAGTCTAGTGAAGCTCAATTGGTATTTCTGCTCAAATTTTTTGAGATATGATTAGTTCTCTACATTAGGGCATTGGCCATGGCTAAAATCAATGATGTATACCATATGTTGGTTGTTGAGGATAAGTTGGATGGTTTTAATTAACCATTGGGGTATGCATGATGCATCATGTATTGGTAGCAAAAAACTTGTGGAATATTGTGCAAGGTGTTGAAAAACACCCTCTAAACGTACAAATAAAGTAATTGAAGGTGATGCAAATGGTGTTAAAGATGAAAATCTTATACGTGTTGTGATTCTTATTGCACATACTATAGAGCAACTACATTGGGATGGAAAAGATGCACATGCATACACATTGATAGCTTTGTTCATAAAACATGCCATTATCCCTCACATTCATTCTTGAAAAATAGCAAAAGATGCTTGGGATACTTTTACAACACTACATTAGATAAGAAATGAGGCTCATGTTGCTTACCTATGAAAATAGTTGGAGAGTGCACATATAAATGAAGGATACTCAATGGATACTTTTTTGAGAAAGATCAAGGATTTGAAAGAGCAATTGATTTTTGCTAGCGAAATCTTGCCAGATAGTTCACTTGTGCAAACTAGTCTTAATGGTCTTCCAGGTTCTTATCATAAATTTGCTTCTACTCTTTGGTTGATGATGAAAGGCAATCCAAATGCCTTAACCTTTGAGGAATTAGTATTTTTTTGATACAAGAAGATCAATCTAGATAAACCATGACAATTATGTGTGTTTCCGATCAAGCTTTCTTAGCTAATCAAAATGGCAAAGGTAGATGAAGCTCATCTACTAATAAGCAAAAAAATTCTAATGTTGTACAATCAAAGAAGGAAGACAAAGATGATAAGAAAATAGAAGAGCAAAAACAATTTTGCAAATATTGTAAGGCAAATGATCATATCACAAGAGTGTTCCCTAAAGTGGCTACAAAAAAGGAGGCAAAGAAGAAAGAGGCTAGAATGGTTGTTGTAGAGGCCTCTACACCTAAAAAAGAGTCTACTAACCTTGTTCAGAATGAAGAATGTTTGGTTACTACTCATTGCAACTATGAACAATGTTCTCAGGAGCAATGTAGGTCTGAAGTAGACTTAGGTATTTCGTACTTTGATAGTGGTGCAACCAAACATATTACCTCACGATGTAGTTTCTTCACTTCACTTGAGCTTGTTCCTAAAGAGAATACTATCACTTATGCTAACAACTCATCTTATCATATCATGGAAGTCGAAATGATCATTCTCACTACTACTTATGGTAGTTATTTAACACTTTTGGATGCCTTATATGTGCCAAGGATCAAGAAAAATCTATTGTCAATTTTAGCACGAGCCAATATTGGGTTAATTATTAAATTTATGAATAAGAGATGTATAATTCATGATCTCTCAAATGGTAGTGTTATCATTGATTTTGACATTTTTTTAATTGTAGGTTGTACAATATAAAGATTATGCAAAATTTGAGAATGATTCAACATGTGCAATTTATGATTCTTGGGCTATTTCATATGAAAAATTTTGGCATGCATGTTTCACTTAGATGAATTTTGCTAATTTGATTTGCCAACAAAAATTTGAAATGTTGTCCTCTCTGCCCTAACTTGAGGCACCTTCTAAGCATGTCCGTGAGGGTTGTATTTTGGGTAAAGTTTAGAGTTCTTCCTTCCCTGAACATGGTTCAGTTAGAGCTTCACATAATTTGCAGATTGTTCATAGTGATTTTGTGGTCCTATGCAAACATCTTCATTTGGGAATCACCTATACTTCATGACTTACAATGATGAATTTTCTAGGCATGCATGGGTTTATCCCTTGACAACGAAGTCTGAAGTGTTTATGTGCTTTAAATAGTTCCTCATTATGGGTAAAATGCAATGTTCTTCCTTCCCCAAAGATGGTTCAGTTAGAGCTGCAATTTGCAAATTGTTTATAATGAAGTAAGTCTATGATCTAAGGGTCTGATCAGTTCAAACGGATCTGAAATCAAACACTGTTTGGTCTCCCGTATGTGTGACCAAAGATCTCGAGACTTGACTTACTAGAAGGCGATTTACTCTTGTAACCAAGTGATCTACTTAGCCTAGTGGTTAAGACTCAAGGATGTGAAGGAGATTTCTTCGGTTCAACCCTCATGGGGTACATGGAGAGAGTTTTTCCCAAAGAGATCTAGAACCTTCTAAAAGCATCCACTTGTGTTAACTCCAGCTAACTGAGACACTTGGCATACATGCAGTTACATGGCTGACACATGGATGGTTAGAATCCACCTTCCCAAGAAGGCAGACTCTTGGACAAAGCTATATATAGAGGCATATGGTTGGGAGGAGAGTCATTCATTTGTGAGCTAGTCCTCTGGTTACGTTGTTGCATTGGTACCATAGCAAGGTGATTGTATCTTATATCTTCCTCATCTCATGCTTGAAGTTGGCATTTCTTCTCGCGGATGTGCAGAGAATCCATTGATTCTCCTTGGTCGTCAAAACGATGCTCCGATTGTGGAGATTACAAAAAGAAGATGTCAGTTTTGAAGCAGTGGTATCCGGGTCTTGAACTCACGACCTTACAATGTAGAGACCTTTCCTCTATCCATCACAGCAAGGCACGATTGTGATTCTATGATTATATTCAAAGCTCGGTGCGCAATGTTGCAGAAACTCATAAAGCACAAGCAAAAGGAGAGATTATCAATAGGTGGTGTGTTCAGGGGCTTGAACTCACTGTTGATATATTTAGGTAGTGATGTGTGTGAACACTCTAGGACTCTCGGGGCACTTTTTTCCCTCTTTAGGAGGTTTTCTTCCCCCGGCTTGTATATACGCCTATTGCCCTAATGGGCTACTTATCTTTGTACATTCTAGTGGTAATACATTCAGTATTGTGTGTTGTGCTCCAAGCTTCTTCTTCTTCCTTGTGTTGTTTGCGTGATTCCGCAGACGTCTAACTCCAACAATTGGTATCAGAGCAGGTCGCCACTTCATCTAGGGTGTCGTCGACACTCCTCCGGTTGCGATCTTAGAATCGCACAAATTTTGGTGAGCATACTCAAGGTCTTTCAGAGATCAAAACAGCTTCATTGTCTGGTGCCGAAATCGTGATCTCAGCTCGTTTCGGCCACCGAATGCACTATCGCAATGGTTGTGCAGGCTATTTCGAGTTTTTGTGCCAAAGCTATATACCAATTTTGGTTCGCCAGTATAAGCGTCTCAAAGTTTGCTACAGGTTTAGAAAAATTTTTCTAGGAAGTTTTATTCAACTTTTTGAGATACAACCAATTTTCTGCATCAAGGTATTTTAGTCACTGGCCATGGCTAAAAGAAATGATGTATTCCATATGTTGGCTGTTGAGGATAAGTTGGATGGTACCAACTACCTGTTATGGGCTTATATGATGCGACATGTATTGGTTGCAAAAGGACTGTGGAATATTGTGTAGGGTGGTAAAAGACATCCTATTACACTTGCGAATATAGGTACTGCAAATACAGGTGCTCGAGCTGATGGAGATGGTGTCGAAGATGGTGATATTCTGCAGATTCTTGTTTGTGTTGTGGTTTCTATTGCACCTACTATAGAGCAAATTCATTGGGATGGCAGAGATGCTCAGGCACATGCATTGATAGCTTTGTCTGTCAAACGTGCCATTATTCCTCACATTTGCTCTTGCAAAACAGCTAAGGATGCTTGGGATACACTTACCACATTGTACCAGGCTAGGAATGAGGCTCGTGTTGCTTACCTCCAAAAATATTTGGAGAGTGAGCACATGAATGAAGGTGATTCTATGGATAGTTTTCTGACAAATATCAAGGATTTGAAAGAACATTTCTATTGATGAAGTTATACCAGATAGCTCACTTGTGCAAACCGTTCCGAATGGTCTTCCTGATTCATATCAGAGTTTTGCTTCTACTCTTCATTTGATGATGAAAGGAAATCCAAATGCCTTGTCATTTGAGGAGTTAGTCTTTGTTATGTTGCAAGAAGATTAGTCTAGGTAAAATAGGTCTATCATGTGTGTTGCAGATCAAGGTTTCCAAGCCAGTCCGAAGGGCAAAGGTAAATGGAGCTCATCTACTAGCAAGCAGCAATTTGCAAATGTTGCAAATTCGAAGAAGGAAGACAAAGATGAGAAGAAATCAGAAATGATCATATCATAAAGAACTGTCCAAAACTGGTTGCTAAAGAGGCAAAGAAAGAGGCTGGAATGGTTGTTACAGAGGGCTCTACACCAAAAACAGAGTCTGCTAATCTTGTGCAGGAAGAAGAATGGGCGTTTACTACTGTTTGCAGTTTTGAACCATCTTCTCATGAGCATTGCATGTCTGTAGTAGACTCAGATGTTTGGTACTTTGATAGTGGGGCAACCAAACATAGTACCTCGCAATGTAGTTTCTTCTCTTCACTCGAGCCTACCCCTACAGGGAATATTGTCACATGCACCAACAACTCCTCTTATCCTGTCATCGAAGTCACTAAGATCATTCTAACTACTGTTGATGGTTGTTCTTTCACTTTATCAGATGCTTTATTTATGCCAGGGATCAAGAAGAATCTGTTATCAGTTTTGGCTTTAGCCAAGATTGGCTTGGTTGTGAAATTTGTTGACGACAGATGTACAATTCATGGTATGTCAAATGGCGACGTGATTATTGCTTTTGGCATTTTATGTCATGGGCTATATAAGCTCATAGACTATGAAAGATGTGTGAATGATTCGGCATGTGCAATACATGATTATCAGGCCATGTTAGATGCAAAGGTTTGGCATGCACACTTTGGTCATCTGAATTTTGCTAGTTTGCTACGCCTACACAAATCTGAAATGGTGTCCTCTTTGCCCAAACTTGAGGCACTTGGAAAACATTTCAGTGAAGACTGTATTTTAGGCAAAATGTAGTGTTCCTCCTTTCCAAAAGATGGTTCAGTTTGGGCTACACAGAAATTGCAACTTGTACATGGTGATGGTTGTGGTCCTATGCAGACACCCTCTTTTGGAAACTATCTTTACTTCGTGACTTTCATTGATGATTTTTCCAGGCATGCATGGGTATATCCATTGAAAGCAAAGTCCAAAGTGTTCATGTGCTTCAAACAGTTTTTGGTTTTGGCTGAAAATCTGCCAGTATGTAAAATGGGCACCCTCCGTTCTGATCGAGGGGGGGAATATATGTCTTCTGACTTTAATGCATTTCTAGCTGAACGTGGGATAAAACATTAGTGTATAGTGTCGTATACACCTCAACATAATGGATTTGTTGAACAGAAGAACATGTCACTCATGGAGATGGCGAGGTGTATGGTCAAGAGTCAGGGTTTACCACATAGTTTTTGGCTTGAGGCTGTCATGTGTGGAGCATATGTACTTAACAGGTGTCCCACTAAAGCGTTACAATCTATCACTCCATATGAGGTTTGGCATGGTCGAAAGCCATCCAATGTTGCTCATCTGCATGTTTTTGGTTGTCTGGCATATGCATTAGTACCTAAATAGCATACCAGAAAATTGGATGATAAAGTAGTAAAATGTATTTTTATTGGGTACAGTTCTGAAAATAAAGGCTATCGTGTGTATCATCCACAAACTAAATGCATTTTGATTAGTCGGGATGTTGTTTTTGTGGAAGATGCTATTCAAGCATTTCTTTCATGTACTAAGGAGACATCTGTTAGATCCAAAGACATGTATGATACTTTGCTTCCTCTTTTTACAGGTGGACAATCTAGTGTTGGTCCTAATGAGGCAACTTCTTAGCCTTTGCAGGTTTCATGTGATGATGCAGATCATTCCATTTCTCATGCAGATTTACATGATGCACTTCTTGATGAGAGAGTTGATATTGAGCAGGCAAAAACTATGCCAAAATCGTTGGTGCAGACTTTGCGTGACAACAAATTAGATGCACCTCGGTCATATCATACTCGTTCAGGCTCTCATAGTGCCTCTTTTGCATCAGATTTTTGTGCTATGGCTACCTCTAGTCTCTGTGATGAGTCTGAACCTGTTTCGTTTGATGAAGCACAAAATTTTGAACATTGGATGGTTGCAATGCAACCTGAATATGATGCTAGCATGAAAAATGGTACCTGATCTTTATGTGAATTGCCTCTTGTTAAGAAGGCCATTGACACTAAGTGGGTATACAAGCTGAAGCGTAAGCCTGATGGAATAGTTGACAGGTATAAGGTTAGGCTTGTTGCAAAGGGTTGTGCACAAGAAAGAGGCATTGATTTTGATGAGACCTTTGCACCTACTTGCCGAATGACTGCTATTCCTAGCATCTGTGTACTTGTAGCTCATCATGATGGGAATATACATTAGTTGGATATTAAAACAACATTTCTAAATGGTGAGTTGCATGAAAAAGTGTATGTTTTTCAACCCCATGGCTTTGTGTAGAAAGGGCATGAAAACCAGGTGTGCAGGTTAAGAAAGGCTTTATATGGTTTGAAACAAGCACCACATGCTTGGTATGAAAAGATACATGCCTATCTGATTGAACATGGTTTTGAGAACAGTCCAACTAAAAGCACCTTATATGTTAAGCATGCTAATGATGTACTTCTGATCATTGTGGTATATGTTGATGACATGCTGCTCACTGGTCCTCATGAGAAGCATATTGCTGATTTTAAGGTTGATTTGCATGCATCATTTGAGATGTCTGATTTGGGGCATTTGCATCATTATTTGGGCATTCAGTTTATGCATGTTGATGGTGGAATGGCTTTGTGTCAAATGAAATATATTAACACATTATTGTAGCGTTTTGGCCTTGAAGACTATAAGCCTATTGCCACTCCTATGGAGACATGCTTACGATTGAGTCTTCATGATGTTGGAGATGCATTTGATGTTGTTCTCTATCAGTAGGTTGTTGGATGCCTTATTTACTTATGCATTACTCAACTAGATATTTAGTTTGCTGTCTCACAGATGAGCAGGTTTATGCATTGCCCAGGAGTCAAGAATTGGCAGGCGGTTAAGTGCATCTTTTACTACTTGAGTGGTACTCGGCTACTTGGATTGTTTTATTGCAAGGGGGGATCACTACCGCTAGATTTGCATGCCTTTTTTGACAGTGATTGGGCTGGTTGCTATGACACTCATGTGTCCACTAGTGGTTTTTGCTTCATGCATGGTAGCTCATGCATATCTTGGCTGAGCAAGAACCTACTGTGGTCACATCTAGTTGTGAGGCTGATTATCGGGCAACTTTCACAATGACTGTTGAGTGTGTGTGGCTCAGATGCCTTATGGTTGATTTGGGTGTTGGTCAATCTTCTGCCACCACCATCTTCACTGATAACCAGAGCGCATTGGCAATTGCGAGGAACCTTGTGTTCCATGCTCGTACTAAGCACATTGAGGTGCATTATCATTATGTTAGGGAGAGGTTCTCTGCTGGGGAGATCAGCTTGGCATATGTGCCCACACAGGAGAACATTGCAGACCTTTTCACGAAGGCTTTGCCTAGGGAGAAGTTTGAAGCTTTCCACAAAGCTTTGGGCTTACTTCCTTTTGTGGAGTGATTTCCACATAGCTTGGCACTTCCTTATACATGAGTGCCAGCTCCTTGTTCACTACATCACTCCTAGGGGGGATTTGTTGATATATTTAGGCAGTGATGTGTGTGAACACTCTAGGACAACCGGGGCACTTTTTTCCCTCTTTAGGAGGTTTTTTTCCTTAGCTTGTATATACACCTATTGCCCTAAAGGGCTACTTATCTTTGTACATTCTAGTGGTAATACATTTTGTATTGTGTGTTGTGCTCCAAGCTTCTTCTTCTTCCTTGTGATGTTCTCATGCTTCCACAGACGTCTAACTCCAACACTCATGACATCGGAGGAGAAATCCCTGTTCTATCCACGAGTGCAAGCAACATTGGTAATATCTTGGCTTCTTTGAAGTTGATTATAGCTTGATATCCGTGCACTGTAGAAGCTTGCAGATCACAAGCAAAAGGAAGAGAGTTAGGTGGATGCCATGGGAGTCAAACTCTCGGCCTCTGTAAGAGATGGTGCTCGCTTAAACCATTCCACCAAACCTATCCACGTTCAGCTTCTCTCTCAGCACTTTAATCATCCATATTTTCTCTTCGAAATGCTTTGAGTATCAAAGACAAAAAGAAACTGTTGGTGTTAGACCTCTACGGAAGCACGCGAACAACACAAGGAAGAAGAAGAAGCTTGGAGCACAACACACAATACTGAATGTATTACTAGAGAATGTATAAAGATAAGTAGTCCATTAGGGCAATAGGCGTATATACAAGCCGGTGGAAAAAAACCTCCTAAAGAGGGGAAAAAGTGCCCCGATAGTCCTAGTGTGTTCACACACATCACTACCTAAATATATCAACAAATCCCCCCTGGGAGTGATGCGGTGAACAAGGAGCTGGCACTTATGTATAAGGAAGTGTCAAGCTATGTGCAAATCACTCCACAAAAGGAAGTAAGCCCAAAGCTTTGCGGACAGCTTCAAACTTTTCCCTAGGCAGAGCCTTCGTGAAAAGGTCTGCAATGTTCTCCTGCGTGGGCACATATGCCAAGCTAATCTCCCCAGCAGAGAACCTCTCCCTGACATAGTGATAATGCACCTCAATGTGCTTAGTGCGAGCATGGAACACAGGGTTCCTCGCAACTTCCAATGTGCTCTGACTGTCAGTGAAGATGGTGGTGGCAGAAGTCTGACCAACACCCAAATCAGCCATAAGGCGTCTCTGCCACACACACTCAACAGTCTTTGTGAAAGCTTCCCCATACTAAGCCTCACAACTTGAAGTGGCCACAGTAGGCTGCTTCTTGCTCAACCAAGATACACATGAGCTACCAAGCATGAAGCAAAAGCCACTAGTGGAGACGAGTGTCATAGCAATCAGTCCAATCAGAGTCAGAAAAAGCATGCAAATCTGGCGGTAGTGATCCCCCCTTGGGATAAAACAACCCAAGTAGCCGAGTACCACTCAAATAGCGAAAGATGCGCTTAATTGCCTCCCAATGCTTGACCCCTGGACAATGCATAAACCTGCTCATCTGTGAGACAGCAAACTGAATATCTGGCCCAGTAATGCATAAGTAAATCAAGCATCCAACAGCCTGCTGATAGAGAACATCATCAAATGCATCTCCAACATCATGAAGACTCAATCGTAAACCTATCTCCATAGGAGTGGCAATAGGTTTACAGTCCTCAAGGCCAAAACGCTGCAATAATGTGTCAATATATCTCGTTTGACACAAAGCCATTCCACCATCAACTTGCATAAACTAAATGCCCAAATAGTGATGAAAATGCCCCAAATCAGACGTCTCAAATGAGGCATGCAAATCAGCCTTAAAATCAGCAATATGCTTCTCAATAGGACCAATGAGCAGCATGTTGTCAATATAGACAACGATGATCAGAAGCACATCATTAGCACGCTTAACATATAAGGTGCATTCAATTGGATTGTTCTCAAAACCATGTGCAATCAGATAGGCAGGTATCTTCTCATACGAAGCACGTGGTTCTTGCTTTAAACCATATAATGCCTTCTTTAACCTACACACCTGGTTTTCATGCCCTTTCTGCACAAAGCCACGGGGCTGAAAAACATACACTTCTTCATGCAAGTCACCATTCAGAAATGTTGTTTTAATGTCTAACTGATGTACATTCCAACCATGATGAGCTGCAAGTGCACAGATGCTCCGAACAATAGTCATACGGCATGTAGGTACAAAGGTCTCATCAAAATCAATGCCTCTTTCCTGTGCATAACCCTTTGCAACAAGCCTAGCCTTATACCTGTCAACTGTACCATCCAATTTACGCTTCAGCTTGTATACCCACTTAGTGCCAATGGCCTTCTTGCCAGGAGGCAAGTCACATAAAGACCAAGTACCATTCTTCATTATAGCATCATATTCAGATTGCATAGCAGCCATCCGATTTTCTGAATTTTGTGCTTCATAAAACGAAACAGGATCATTCTCATCACAGAGATTAGATGCAACCATAGCATAGCATTCTGATGCAAAAGAGGCACTATGAGAGCCTGAACGAGTACGATATGACAGAGGTGCATCTAATTTGTTGTCACGCAAGGTCTACACCAGCCATTTTGGCATAGTTCTTGCATGTTCAATATCAGCTCTCTCATCAATAAGCACATCATGTACATTTTGCATCAGAAATGGAATTATCTACATCATCACACGAAACCTGCAAAGGCTGAGAAGTTGCCTCATTAGGACCAGCACTAGACTGTCCACCTGTAAAAAGAGGCAGCAAAGTATCATACATGTCTTTGGAGCTAACAGATGTCTCCTTAGTACATGAAAGCAATGGCTGAATAGCATCTTCCACAAAAACAACATCATGGCTAACCAGAATGTGTTTAATCTGTGGATGATACAGATGATAGCCTTTACTTTCAGAACTATACCCAATAAAAATACATTTTACTTCTTTATCATCCAATTTTCTGCGATGTTGTTCAAGCACTAATGCATATGCCAAACAATCAAAAACACGCGGATGAGCAACAGATGGCTTGCGGTCATGCCAAGCCTCATATGGAGTGATAGAATGTAGCGCTTTAGTGGGACACCTGTTCAGTACATATGCTGCACACATGATAGCCTCAAGCCAGAAACTATGTGGTAAAGCCTGACTCTTGACCATACACCTCACCATCTCCATGAGTGACTTGTTCTTTCATTCAGCACCTCCATTTTGTTGAGGTGTATACGGCACTGTACACTGGTGTTTTATCTCATGTTCAGCCAGAAATGCATTAAAATCAGAAGAAATATATTTCCCCCCTCGATCAGAACGGAGGGTGCCCATTTTACATGCTGACATATTTTCAGCCAAAACCAAAAACTGTTTGAAGCACATGAACACTTCAAACTTTGCCTTCAATGGATATACCCATGAGTGCCTGGAAAAATCATCGATGAGAGTCACGAAGTAAAGATAATTCCCAAAAGAAGGTCTCTGCATAAGACCACATACATCACTATGTACAAGCTGCAATTTTTGAGTAGCCCGAACTGAACCATCTTTTGGAAAGGAGGAATGCTGCATTTTGCCCAAAATACAGCCTTCACAAACATGTTTTCCAGGTGCCTCAAGTTTGGGCAAAGAGGACACCATTTCAGATTTCTGCAGGCATAGCAAACTAGCAAAATTCAGATGACCAAAGCATGCATGCCAAAGCTTTGCATGTGACATAGCCTGAGAATCATCTACTGCACATGCCAAATCATTTACAGATCTTTCATAATCTATGATCTTATACAACCCACGACATAAAATGCCAGAAGCAATAATCACATCGCCATTTGACAGATCATGAATTGTACACCTGTCATCAACAAATTTCACAACCAAGCCAATCTTGGCTAATGCAAAAACAGATAAGAGGTTCTTCTTGATCCCTGTCACAAATAAAGCATCTGACAAGGTGAAAGAACTACCATCAACAGTAGTCAAAATGATCTTACCAACTCCCATAACAGGATAAGAGGATTTGTTGGCGCATGTAACAGTATTCCCTGTAGGGGTAGGCTCGAGTGAAGAGAAGAAACTGTGCTGCGAGGGAATATGTTTGGTCGCCCCACTGTCAAAATACCAAACATCTGAGTCTATTGTAGACATGCACTGCTCATGAGAAGATGGGTTAAAACTGCAGACAGCAGTAAATGCCCATTCTTCTTTCTGCACAAGATTAGCAGACTCTGTTTTTGGTGTAGAGGCCTCTGCAACAACCATTCCAGCCTCTTTCTTCTTTGCCTCTCTAGCAGCCAGTTTTGGACAGTTCTTTATGATATGATCATTCCCTTTACAGTACTTACAAAACAATTTCTACTTTTCTGATTTCTTCTCATCTTTATCTTCCTTCTTCGAATATTCAGAATTAGCAGATTTCTGCTTACTACTTGAAGAGCTCCATTTTCCTTTGCCCTTCCTACTAGCCAAGAAAACTTGATCTGCAACTCGCATAATGGACCTGTTCTGCCTGGACTGATCTTCCTGCAACAGAACAGAGACTAAATCCTCAAATGATAAGGCATTTGAATTGCCTTTCATCATCAACCGAAGAGTAGAAGCAAAACTCTTATATGAATCAAGAAGACCATTCAGAACGGTCTGCACAAGTGAGCTATCTGGTATAACCTCATCAACAGAAATCAACTGTTCCTTCAAGTCTTTGATCTTCGTTAGGAAATTGTCCATAGAATCACCTTCATTCATGTGCTCACTCTCCAACTGTTTTCGGAGGTAAGCAACATGAGCCTCATTCCTAGCTTGGTACAATGTGGTAAGTGTATCCCAAGCATCCTTAGCTGTTCTGCAAGAGTGAATGTGAGGAATAATGGCACGTTTGACAAACAAAGCTATCAATGCATGTGCCTGGGCATCTCTGCCATCCCAACGAATCTGCTCTATAGTAGGTGCAACAAAAACCGCAGCACGAACAAGAATATGTAGAATATCATCATCTTGGACACCTTCTACATCAGCTTCAGTACCTGCAGGTGTAACAGTTGCAGGTGTGATAGGACGTTTTTCGACACCCTGTATAATGTTCCACATTCCTTTTCCAACCAACGCATGTCGCATCATATAAGCCCATAACGGGTAGTTGGTACCATCCAACTTATCCTCAACAACCAACATACGGAATACATCACTGCTTTTAGCCATGGCCGGTGATTAAAATACCTTGATGCAAAAAATTGATTGTATCTCAAAAAGTTGAACAGAAGTGCCCAGACGAATTCCGCTAGACTTGTAGCAGACTTCGAGACGCTTATAGTGGCAAACAGAAATTGGTATATACCTTTGGCACAAAAAGACGAAATAGCTTGCACAAGCGTTGCAATAGTGCACTCGGAGGCCGAAACGAGCTGAGTATGCTCACCAAAATTCGTGCGATTCTGAGATTGCAACCAGAGGAGTGTCGATGGCACCCTAGATGAAGCAACGACCTGCTCTGCTCTGATACCAATTGTTGAAGTTAGACGTCTATGGAAGCACGCGAACAACACAAGGAAGAAGAAGAAGCTTGGAGCACAACACACAATACTGAATGTATTACTAAAGAATGTACAAAGATAAGTAGCCCATTAGGGCAATAGGCGTATATACAAGCCGGGGGAAAAAAAACCTCCTAAAGAGGGAAAAAAGTGCCCCGGCGGTCCTAGTGTGTTCATACACATCACTACCTAAATATATCAACAGAAATTCTTCTGCAATCGGTGCTCAAAGGGATCGATCCATGCTCGTCTTCAAGCGGAAGGAAAGCCTCAACCACTATAGTAACAAGCTTTCGATGTTTCAATTCTTTGCAACATTATATCTATTCTATGCTTTACTTATGCATATTATCTGCTCATCTTGAGCCAAGAGTACTTGTTTTTTTGCATTTTCTTGAGTTTGCTGCTATCCCCAACCAAACCCGAGTGCATACTTTGAGATCCCTTGGTGATCAAAGTCAAGATATCTTCAAATCTAAGCCAAAGTCTTTGGAGATAAAGAAGATGATCTATCTACCTCAAATGAAGTCTTCCACAAAGTATAAGCAAGTGTTCGAGATAGAAGAAGAAGCCACATCGTAATTCTAGCACACTTTGCTAGAATCAAGTCTACGTCAAACTAGCATTAATCGAGAAGTACTCTTTTGAATTGTGCATTTTTTTTTTAATTTTATCATGCACCACTCACGTTAGGACTCTAAAGATAGTTTAATAACGGATTAAGTGCAAGGAGGGTACTTCAAGCCACATCACACTTACGAGTAGTACAAGCATATCAATGTTTGTTTCTGTACTAGTTTCGTCCGTATCTTCATTCATGTTTAACCCACCTATAGCATCACATGCATTGCATGCATCAAGAATGATTTCAATTCCAATGCATGTATCTACAAAACCGATTTCAATTTCAAGTCATGCGCCTGATGCTTTGAACGTAGAATCAACGACATTAGCTTTAAACATTGAGGTACCACGCAGAAAGGGGAAACCAACACCACTTCAAAAGAGAGGAAAGAGTTTGAAGATAGGTTGTAAAGGTAAGGTTTGTCAGACATACGAAATCAAGTACGTTTTGAATGCCATGATGCTCCAAGTGCTGGACATCTTGGTATTAACCGAACCTATGTGTTAGTTAAAGACATTTTTATTGGCTTAGTTTACATCGAGATGTGCAAAACTATGTATCCAAGTGCCATAAATATCAAGTCAATAAGTTTGAATGACTTAACGTTGGAGGATTGCTGCATCCTTTGGAGATTCCCAAAGGAAAATGGGAAAGTATTTCCATGGATTTCATTTCTAGATTACCCTGCACTCAGAAAGGCTTTGATTCAACCTAGGTTGTAGTTGATCGATTGACTAAACTTGCTCAGTTTATTCGATCAAGACTACTTATAAGACTCCAGAACTTGCGAAAATATTTGTAAATCAACTTTACAGACTCTATGATCTTCCAATAGACATAGTTTCTAATAGAGATGCTTGATTTACAAGTTTTTTTGGCAATTAGTCTTTAGTAGACTTGAAACTAAACTAGTTTAAGTACAACTGAACATCCCGAGACGGATGGATAGACAGACAAAGTCAATCAGATCTTGGAAGACATACTCAAAGCTTATGCCACTTCCAAACATACTGGTTGGGAAGACTATCTTCCTTTACTTGAGTTTGCCTTTAATAGTGCTAAGAATTCATCAATTGAATTTAGGTAGATGCAACTTTGTCATATCATACTCATTCAGGCTCCCACAATGCTTTTTTTGCATCGAATTGTTATGCAAAGTCTGTCTCTAGTCTTTAAGAATGAACATGTTTCTTTTGATGAAGCACAAGATTTAGAAATTTGGATGGCTATTATGCAATCAAAATATGATGTTATTATGAAGAATGGTAGTTTGTATTTATGTGATTTGCCTCCAAGAAAAAAGGCCATTGGCACTGAATGGGTATGGCTGATTGAATAATTGATAGCTATAAGGCTAGGTGTTTTTCCAAAGGTTATGTTCAAGAGAAGGGCATTGATTTGATGAGACGTTTGCTCCCATGTGCAGAATGAACACCATTTGGAGCATTTGCGCACTTGCAACTCATCATGGTTGGAATGTACATTAGGTGGACATTAAAACTACATTTCTGATCATGAAGAACTGTACTTATTTTAGCCCCATGGTTTTGTGCAGATTGGGCATGAAAACAAAGTCTGTAGGTTGAAAAAGGCATTGTATGGATTGAAGCAAGCACCACGTGCTTGGTATGAAAAGATACATGCCTACTTCCTATCACATGGATTCGAGAATAGTCCAATTGAGAGCTTCTCCAGCAATGAATGGGTTTAGCTTCCAAGAGATACTCCTTGTATCTCACAAAGTAGAGATGAAATAGCTTTAAAACTAATGAACATGCAACCCTTAATAATGTGAGTTGACCCAAAGTTGCATTTCTTTGGATGATCCATATACTCACCAAAGGACAACCTAAAAGCTTCTTAGAATTCAACCCAATAGTCCCTTCCATAAGTTGAGTCCATTATAGGTTTTAAGGAAAGATCGCCCACCACTAAAGTGGTTCAGGTACATTAAGCTCTCTAGTCCAACATTGAGAACTTAAGTGTTCTATTTCTCGTCTTCTTCCATAGAGTTGGGGGAGAGCGATGAGATAGTTGATCGGAGATACGCAATTCCAAATTGGACTTGCGACCTAGGAACATTTGTCTGCGTCTTCAACTCGGTTTCGTCGAGCACCTGCATCCTTCACTCGCCAGAACTGAAAAACAGTCAGAGAATGTTCTACCTCTGATATTTATAGTGTGGACACTGGACATTGACTTCCTCAAAGATTGTCGCGGTTTTCCCTTTGCCGACTCTCTTCACGTTCACGCGGGACTAAGCTGCGTGCTCTTGCAATCTTTCACTCCTTCTTCTCCATTGTCTGTCCTGCAACAGTTTTTCCGCGCATTGCTGCACTCAATTAACTGATTTTCCCTGAACAATCGAGTCTTCTCACCACGTCATGTGGTAGGTGTGAACTTCTTGCATGTCTGATCGATATTCTCATCGAGGCTCTATGTGTGGAGACCAACTAGTGGATCATGAATATGTCTGGTATGGACAGTGGGGGCAACCAGTCCAACAACTTTTCGCAGCCAATCTTTCAACACCCCCGTCCAGCGTTTGATGATATAAGCAAGTGTATGCTTCCGCCATCATGTCCTGCAGCTATGGCCGATGGTCCTCCTTTTCTTAATGGACAACCTCAGACACCATATGTTTGCACAGCACCACATGCTACTCAGTCATTTCCAGCGGTCGTCTTACAGATTCCCGGCCGTCCCTCATACCATGGTCAACATCATGGACCTTCAGGTGTACATGTTCAGTTGCATGAAGGCTCATTCAATTCTGGAAATGTTCTCAAACAGCAAATTGACCAACATGTCCTGACACTTCAATGTACACAGGAACAGATACATGATTTGGATGCAAATAGAAATATCTCATCTGACCAGACTGAATGGCACCAGACTGGGACGTTTGCAGGACATATGATGGGGGAACAGAGTACAGAACAAACATGTTTGCAGGAACAGTGTCCGCAGAATTCTCAGTCTCTGAATAAAAAACCTAGCAAAGATATTAAACGGAAGTCACGGTGGGATACATCCTCAGAGGATCATGTTGTTGTGGATAATTGCTCGTCAAATGGGACAGTGGAGGGCATCAACACGAATAGTGGTCAGGTGAAGCAAGCATCTCCCATGTCCATTCCGCCTGTTCATGCACAGCCCGTTCAGTGGACTTCTGAGGTTGCAGACTGGTCCAGAGCAGAACAAAAATTAGAGGAGGAGGTCCAGCATGCAGTTTTCCATGAACAGGTAGCCACATTTTAGCATGGGGCACAAGTAAAGGACACAATATTTCCATACATCATATTGCAATAAATTGTGGTATCTTGGGAACAAGAATAAAAAATACCAAGGTATGGCAACTGCTTTTGTCAAGGTTTTGAAATAATGGTTCATTCTGGCAGGAAGAAGCTGTACAAAAGGTCATCACTCAACAGAGGTAAATTATATGATTTGATATATGTATTTCTCAATGCCCTTCAATTATTTAAAGCATTTTCATGAAGTATGCCATCATTTCTATGATTAAAACATTTTGAACTTGACGCCTTAATGATTTGATGTCAGGGATGAAAGACGTGTAGAGGTAGAAGAGCGTGATGTCTTGTCTGTTAGACATGATAGCTCTAGTCTTAAGGTGAGGACAGGGTGAGAACTCTTTTTTGTTCACAATACTTGGATTATTATGGGAATAAACATCATTAGTATGCATTTGGATTTTTAGGAGAAATTATTGAAGATGACTTCAGATCATCGTTTGGAAATGGCCAACAAACGTGGAAAATTTACACAGAGTCAAGGACAAGGTTAGTTCCCTTGGAGTATGTGATATCCCTTTATGTAGTCATCTTTTACATGCACGCATGAGAGAGAGGGGGGGGGGGGGGGGGGAGTTGTGACGGTCTGCACCAAGGGGAGGCCTTCTTTGCCAAATCCACAAGGAGACGGAGGGCCACGAAGTTAAAGGGGCAATCCCCTTAAGTAACTCGAGAGTGAGGGGGACTAAGTATAAATCATAAATGGCCCGGAGGCCGGTTCCGTAGCGGAAGAGGGTCTTAACCCGAAAGATAGAACGGATGGCCACCAAAGGAAGGCCGGCCCGGCGGTAGGTTACGCTCAAGTCCAAGGTTGCCGTTTGCCAAGAGGCATTGTGGCTCTCCATTGCCACACAAGTCGAGAGCCCCTTTGAGTGAGCGGGTAAGATGAGGCCTGAGCCAGTCCACTTGGCCGTCAAGATACAAGACCCGCTAAGGATTGACGGGGGCGCTCTCGTTGTCGGGCATCTACCCACGATGCAAGGGACAACTGACGTCAAGAAACGTGAGGAAGGGAAGGCTAAGCACGTACACCCTTGGTGCTTCGTCGCCTGGATGTTGGGGGTATCCCTAGCCGGTCCGCTATCCAGAGGCATGCACGTTTACCTGTCCCCTTATAGTTGCACACAATTCACGTCCTTAGTACCATGAGTTGTCGTGCGAATGCATATCTAAGGAAAACTTAACTTATGCAAGTGAGGCGCAAACCTAACACCGCTGGTTTGGCTCGGAGCAAAGGGACTACTTAGGATTTACAGGGACGTGCGAATGCATATCTAAGGAAAACTTAACTTATGCAAGTGAGGCGCAAACCTAACACGGCTGGTTTGGCTCGGAGCAAAGGGACTACTTAGGAGCAAAGGAGCAAAGTAACTTACCATGAGTTGTCGTGCGAATGCATATCTAAGGAAAACTTAACTTATGCAAGTGAGGCGTAAACCTAACACCGTTGGTTTGGCTCGGAGCAAAGGGACTACTTAGGATTTACAGGGACGGCATGCCCTACTCTGATTGCATCGGGACATGTCAAGCTCCACATTAGCCAGATTTTGCATAAGTGTGGACCTCGCAATTTGGGTCATGGCTTTTTGCCTCTAGTTAGGCTTAATGTGCCGATTTCGATCAAGGACTTCCGAGAAGATCCTATCGTCGAAAAGATGACCAATTCTTCTAAGTCAATTCATGACTGGTCGTCAATATGCCCTTTGCCATCAAAATGGCTGATTGGGCCATTCCGCACAAGGCAGGAGCCCAAGTGAAACACTTAGGCCCCAAGCCGGTTCTAAGAAAAATTGCCCTGTCCCCGACAGATATAGTAATTTGGGTTCAAGCCCGTTTTGTAATGGGAGAGGCCTCGTTGCCACTCCACGCATACCCTTTGGATCCATTCCGACTTTCCATAATTATCAAGGCATGACAAGGCCTTGACTGTAAGCGCCGGCCAAGATAATTCCCTCCTAAGGAAAAGAGGCCTATCGACGGCCCACAACATTACGTTCCGAAAACGGCATGGACATGCTATGCATCATTGTGAGAGATGGTGCATGCAACTTACGGTAATCAAAGCTGTTTATGACGCATTGGGATGACTTACTGCACGAAGCGATTTACGCATGCCTGTCGGCTAAAACCCTTGGGACAAATCTCGGCCATGAAGGAACCCGCGAGAGTCCCCGAACCTTGGGCACGAATGAGATTGCATTTGACGACTTAGAACTCATGGAGATGCGGCGTCACGACTTACATACTCGTCGGCCACCCAGAAACGAGAGTATCGGTGGCCCGAGCTGCATTTACCTCAAGGCACGGACGTGTGGCACGTTGCGACTTACGTTCACGTCGGTCAATGTACTTGAAAACTTTGCCCTCGCCACGAAGGGACCCGCGGCGGCAACACATAGGGCACGGATGGGAGGGCAAGGCCATGAACCCTTCGGTCACCATTTTTTCACAAAATGGATATCTCAGCCCCGTACGGCTTGACGGGTAGCATGACACTTCATTTTGAAGAACTTTCGGCTCGTTGGCGCAAGGTTGGGACTTTATTCCATCCATAAAATATTTTGGGTCCCAGGGTGCTCACTACCTCGGCCGATGTGTTATCCTCGCAGGAGAAAAATGATTAGATGGCTTTATGCTTCCATAATTGCGCTTAGCTCAGGGGAGGCTCAAACAAATGATTTTTTTTAATTTTCATTGGGACACGTCTTACGATCGACAAGCGGGTTGAGAGCACGTTGCGTTTTGGCACATGGCAGCTCCATCGTTTTCTAGCACTCTACCCTGTCGGCCCACCCGCAATGGAGCATGGAACAATTGCCCTATATTGCTCCCTAATTTAAGTCTTGCGGACAGAATCCCCCCACCCCAAAGGGATGCAACTTACGGCGTGTCAGAGTGACTTACAATGCTATCCTGGCCTGGAGAACAAGGCTGCCTTGCCTGCATACTGAGGGTGTTACCTCCCGCCTCACGGTGGTTGCCGCGAAATCCATAAACACATTGACGAGCGATCATTGTGCCTTGCATAGGATCATAAAAGATTGGGGTGGCCTTCCACATAGACTCCCTGATCCGTGCCACATGGGCTTGAAGCATTGATCTGTTGCCATTTACCGACAACCCATGGGGGGGCCAACGACGGACATAGCGACATCCAAAATAAAAATTTTCCACTTTGTGTCAAAACAAGCCAACATACAAATGAGGACCGATGACGATGTATCTCATGTAAATTTCTTTTTTTGTTGCCATTTTTGCCGACAAGCCGATGACTGACATCACCGATGGTGGATGCACCAATTGATCGAGAGCCGAAGCTTTGATACCAAATGTTACAGTTCGCTCCAAGGGGAGGCCTTCTTTCCATGATCCTTTCTTTGCCTAACCCGCAAGGAGATGGACGACCACAAAGTTAAAGGGGCAATCCCCTTAAGTAACCCGAGAGAGAGCAAGACGAAGTATAAGTGGCCCGGAGGCGGGTTGTGCAGAGGAAGCGGTACTTAACCTGGAAGATAGGGATGGTTGCCGAAGGCGGGCCGACCCGGTGGTAGGTTGCCGCCAAGTCCAAGGTTGCCGTTTGTCGAGAGGCATTGTGGCTCTCCATTGCCACACACGTCTAGAGCCCCTTTGAGTGAGCGGGCAAGATGAGGGATTGGACCCGCCAAGGATTGATGGGGGCGCTCCTGTTTTCGGGCATCTACCCACGATGCAAGGGACAACCGGTGTTCCCAAGAAACGTGAGGAAGGGAAGGCTCAGCAGTTATGCCCTTGGTGCTTTGTCGCCCGAGTGTTGGGGGCACTCCTAGCCGGTTGACTAGATGCATGCAGAGTTACCACTCTCTTTATAGTTGCGCACAATTCGGTGCAATAGGGCAAACCACCCAAGCACCATGTTGGGATGAATAGAAAACGAGGGAGGAAGCAAAGGGGCATGATAGAAGGGAGGGAGGGGAGGGGGGGGGAGGGGAGGAGGGGAGGGGGGGGGGAGGGAAGGGGGAGAGAGAGAGAGAGAGAGAGAGAGAGAGAGAGAGAGAGAGAGAGAGAGAGAGAGAGAGAGAGAGAGAGAGAGAGAGAGAGAGAGAGAGAGAGAGAGAGAGAGAGAGAGAGAGAGAGAGAGAGAGAGAGAGAGAGAGAGAGAGAGAGAGAGAGAGAGAGAGAGAGAGAGAGAGAGAGAGAGAGAGAGAGAGAGAGAGAGAGAGAGAGAGAGAGAGAGTTACATTGATGTCTTCCAAAGGCCAATCTTGGCCTACGAGACAAAACCAAGGACAATTGTGGTAATCTCTTTGTAGTGTAGGCTGAAAACAACAAAAGGATGGTGTACCTCGTAATGAACGGGTAGTGGGGATGATGTAGTGGTGAGTGGGGGAAGCGTGGCTATGATACTCGTGGAACATCGGCAACTGTTTGAGAACCTCTTGATAGATAGATAGATAGATAGATAGATAGATAGATAGATAGATAGATAGATAGATAGATAGATAGATAGATGGATAGATGGATAGATGGATGGATGGATGGATGGATGGATGGATGGATCGATGGATGGATGGATGGATGGATCGATCGATGGATGGATGGATGGATGGATCGATCGATGGATGGATGGATGGATGGATGGATGGATGGATGGATGGATGGATCGATGGATGGATGGATGGATGGATCGATGGATGGATGGATGGATGGATGGATGGATGGATGGATGGATGGATGGATGGATCGATCGATCGATCGATGGATGGATCGATCGATGGATCGATGGATGGATGGATGGATGGATCGATGGATGGATCGATCGATGGATCGATCGATGGATGGATGGATGGATGGATGGATGGATGGATGGATGGATGGGGATAGGATGGATGGGGATAGGATGGATGGGGATAGGATGGGATAGCATAGGATAGCATAGGATAGCTTAGGATAGCTTAGGATAGCTTAGATCAGATGAGATCAGATCAGATGAGATCAGATCAGATGAGATCAGATGAGATGAGATCAGATGAGATCAGATCAGATGAGATCAGATGAGATGAGATCAGATGAGATGAGATCAGATGAGATGAGATCAGATGAGATCAGATGAGATCAGATGAGATCAGATCAGATCAGATGAGATCAGATCAGATGAGATCAGATCAGATGAGATCAGATCAGATGAGATCAGATCAGATGAGATCAGATCAGATGAGATCAGATCAGATGAGATCAGATCAGATCAGATGAGATCAGATCAGATGAGATCAGATCAGATGAGATGAGATCAGATGAGATGAGATCAGATGAGATGAGATCAGATGAGATGAGATCAGATGAGATGAGATCAGATGAGATCAGATGAGATCAGATGAGATGAGATGAGATGAGATGAGATGAGATGAGATGAGATGAGATCAGATGAGATCAGATTCAGATCAGATTCAGATCAGATGAGATCAGATTCAGATCAGATTCAGATCAGATTCAGATTCAGATCAGATTCAGATCAGATCAGATCAGGATCAGGATCAGATCAGATCAGATCAGATCAGATCAGATCAGATCAGATCAGATCAGAATAGAATAGATAAGAATAGAATAGAATAGAATAGATAAGAATAGAATAGATAAGATAAGATAAGAATAGATAGATCGATAATGGATGGATGGATGGATGGATGGATGGATGGATGGAAGGGGGGGAGAGGGAGGGGGGGAGGGGGGGGAGGGAGGGGGGGAGGGAGGGAAGGGGAGGGGGGGGGGGGGAGGGAGGGGGGGGGGAAGGGGGGGAGGGAGGGAGGGAGGAGGGGGGGGAGGGAGGGAGGGAGGGAGGGGGGGAGGGGAGGGGAGGGGAGGGAGGGGGGGGGGGAGAGAGAGAGAGAGAGAGAGAGAGAGAGAGAGAGAGAGAGAGAGAGAGAGAGAGAGAGAGAGAGAGAGAGAGAGAGAGAGAGAGAGAGAGAGAGAGAGTAGAAAGAAAGAAAGAAAAAGTGTTTTTACGTCTATTAGGAGGCCGAACTCGGCCTATGAGACAAATCGATGTACATGGGTGTATCTTTTGTCAATCAGAAAAGATAAAAGTGCTGAAAAAAAAACTGGTAAAGCTGGTATAGATCTCCGTAGTATGCATGTGGAGGTACCCATGAAAATGGGGGGGTGTATGGAGTTCGATATCTATGATAGTCTATATGCAAAAGGGTAGAATCTCTTGTATTGTTCTTTTCGTTTCCATTCGTAATATGTAGTCTCTGCAAGTATAGAATATGTGGTGTTGCACATTATTCAGTGTTTTCTTGAGTAGATAGACTTCTATGTTGGCAATTTGCCTTAGAGAGGTAATGCATTGCTTGACATAAGCATCTTTTTGTCGTTGAAGGTTTGCAAAGAATTTACCACAATTTCTGATAATATCTTGCATTAGCATTGTGAAATGTTGCCATTCCATAATTGGAGAGCAAGACCAAGAAGTCACATAGTCACATGATCATTAAGTCCTTGCATTGCATCTTGGAAGAAAAGCATATGGATAGTAGAGTTATTAACAATGAGTGGCTGAATAAGGATGATAGGTTGAAAATCTTTTGGTTGACAGATTTGCAATAGTAGAGGAGCATGAATAGATCCCCAGATGTCTTCAAAGGTGGATATTTCCCAATGTAGGGAGCCTACCATATGGCTTTTGTAGTAGATGCGATCAAGACAAGTCCAAGCATGAACATGAAAGTAAGAGTGGAAAGTACAACCTTTGTTTGAATTTTTTAGCGGTCCTAAGTCAACAAAGAAAACATATGAAATACATTCTTGCCAAGCCTTTTTTTTTGCCACGTGCATATGCAAGGCAATAATTTAGGAATCTCTATCACTCTCATCAACCATATTAAAGTCTCGAAGTGACCAAAGATGATCATTTGAGAGAGATTTATTTGAGTAAAGATTGCCAAAGTGAACATCCTAATAGATACTGATATTGTGCATAAACATTGATGAGGACATGTGTGCTCCCTTCAAAAGTGAAAAAGTTTATGAGAAGCAAACCACAAGGGTCATTATAAAGAACAAAAGGATGTAAGCAATGACATATAATACATAAACAATGAGAGTATGGTGAAACAAAGTTGCGTGTATAAGCTATTCAAAAATTTGTCGTAGTGTCAATCAAACTTCTATTGTTGTGCAATTTATGTTCTTACAAGCAAGCTAGCATCTAATATTAATGTTAGTATGAGTGATTGAGGTCCATAGAATTTTCCATTTTATCTTGTGGCCCAAGCGTTGGGCATTCTTGGGAACTATTTTCATGCGACAAGTGGATCCAATGGTGTTACATCCCCAAAACTAAAGGACATTTGGATTCTCTCTCATTTCAAGTGGGAGGACATGTACAAAGATTGAGGAAGTGCATACTTGCTGGAAACTTATTACAGCAGGTCATTTATGTGATTTTACATGTCACATTGCCCCAAAAATCGGGGTTTTTGTGAAAACAAGCACCCATTGACTCGGTTTTGCATCTATGTATGCCTTTTGTGGTTGAAAAACAACAAATTTGTTGTTTTTGATGCAATTACAGCTTGTTGGAATTTTTTGAAGAAAATTTCAGAAATTGATTTTTGCAAGTTTTGAATAGTTTTTGGGCTTAATTTCTTAGCTATAGTCTCGTAAGGTGATTACGCACATGACAATAGGTGAATTTTATCTTTTCTTGGTGAAAATTTGAAGCTCTTGGTGTGCAAACATGGCTTCTACCTCCTCTGATGTCAAAAGCTTGTTTGAGATCAAGAGATTTGAAGGTAGCGGTTTTGATTTGTGAAAAGAGAGAATGTTGGGCATCCTCTTTCTTAAAGATTGTGAAGGGGCTCTTGAGGAAGTCAAGCTTGAAGATATGACAGATGCAGCATGGATGAAGCTAAACAAGAAGGCCTTCACTTACATCAAGATGATTGTATCAGATGAAATCTTAGTGGATTTTAAAGGCTTTACAACTGCTTTTAAGGTATGGGAGAAGCTGAAAGCCACTTATGAAAATACCTCTGTAAAGCAAGTGCATCTTATGCGTAAACTAGTGTGTATGCAATAAACTGGTGTGTATGCAGCTTGATGAGTTAAAAAGTGCGGCTAAGCACTTATCTTCTTTTACAAGTACTCTTTCACAATTGTAGGACTCCGGCTTACCTGCATTTGATGATAAGCTTAAGGCCATCTTGTTGATGACATTACCTGATTCATGGTAAACATTGGTTGTTTCACTTTCGAATAGCCCCAATCTTACCTTTGATGGTGTAAGGAGTTCTATTTTGAATGAGGAAATCAGGAGGAAAGCTAGTGGAGGGGGCAGTGGCTCAACCAATGTGGCTAGAGGAAGAACAGAAAAGAAAAGTGGAAATGTACATAGGAAGAGGAGCAAAAGCAAAGGCAAGGTTGAAGTGACTTGTTACCAATGTGGTAGGAAAGGTCATAAGAAGCTTGATTATAGATACTACAAAACTGAACTAGGAAGAAAGAAGAACATAGGTGACATGAAGAAAAAGGAAACCAAGAATGAAGCACATGACAACTCAAAGGACAAGGACAAAGAGAAGGCCAATATGGCCTCTAGTGTCGTCATTGAGGAGCTATCAGATGCAGAAGATATACTTTGTGCTACTATGGTAGGAAATCATGCCGAAGTTATTGATTCTTCTGTTAATATTCATGCACAAGATATACAGATCACAAAGAGGGAAGAGATTGATGCCTTGCTTATTGTGAATGATGCTTTGTCACAAACATGGATTCGGGATTCAAGTGCATCGTTCCATGTTACTCCTATTAAGGAGTGTTTTATTACCTTTCATGCAGGCAGCCATGGACATGTATATCTTGGAAATAACCATGCTTGTTCTATTGAAGGTATTTGCAGAGTGCATCTCACAGTGGATGGTACTAATGAGCTGGTTTTGCATGATGTAAGGTATGTACCAAGCATCAAGAAAAGCTTATTGTCTGTAGGGCAAATGGATATGCATGGATATAGTACCCTCTTTGAGAAGGGGTCATAGAAGCTTATCAAAGGCTCTAGGCTGATTGTTGAAGGTACAAAGAAAGGGACTCTTTATTGCGTGCATGGTAAAGCCTTGCTGGGCAAGTTTATTGCTTTGGCTGAAATCCATTCACATATGGAATTATGGCATAAAAGGCTTGGCCACATGAGCCAAAAAGGCCTTGATATATTATGTTATTTGGATAAGTTTGATGCTAAAGGCTCAAAACTTGATTTTTTGTAATGAATGCCAATATGGTAAGCAAGTAAAGAATTCTTACTACTCTGGTGTCTCTCGCAAGTCTAATGTGCTTGATCAAGTTCATTCTGATGTTTGTAGCATGCCCATAAAATCTATGGGGGGTGATCTTTACTTTATTTCTTTTGTTGATGACTACCCTAGGAAGCTTTGGGTATATTTGTTAAAATCTAAAGATGAAGCTTTTGCTGCATTTAAGAAATTTCATGCATTTGTGACCACCCAAACAGGTAGAAAGCTGAAATGCTTACGTATAGATAATGGGGGTGAATTTACAAGTGCTGAATTCAATAGATTTTGTGAAAAATCTTGGTATTAAGAGGGAGCTGACAGTCCCATACCCCTCTTCCAACGGTGTGGATGAAAGTTATAATAGGACTTTATGTGAGGGTGACATACATGCTGTCCACATCTAATCTCCCTCATGGATTTTGGAGAGAGGCTTTGAAAACTGCAATTCATGTTTGCAATTGATTCCCTTATATGTCCTTAAAAGGTGGCATTCCAGTTGAGGTTTGGTCTGGCAAACCAGCTTCATATGACCACCTACGCATCTTTGGTTGTGATGCTTTTGTGCATATAAGGCTTGAGTTGAGAAGCAAGTTAGATGCAAAGTCCATGAAAGGAATCTTCATGGGTTATGGAGATGAAAGTGAAATGGGCTACAAGATTTGGCTACCTCAACTCAAGAAGGTAATATGCAGCCGAGATGTTGTATTTAATGAGGCAAGGCTGCTCAAAAACAATTGTGCCTCATTATGTTATCAGATGAGGGTGAGCCTCTCACTTATAAAGAGGCAAAGCTATGTGAGCACAAGAAGAAGTGGGAGTTAGCCATGCAGGAAGAGATAAAGGCCTTGCATGCAAATGATACTTGGGATTTGGTTGAGTTGCCCAAAGGTAGGAAGGCCATTCCCAACAAGTGGGTGTACAAAATCAAAATTGTTGATGGCAAACCCAAGTATAAGGCAAGGCTGGTTGCTAAAGGATATGCCCAAAAAGAGGGCACTGATTTTCAAGAGGTGTTCTCTCCAGTGGTTAAAATGACCACATTGTGTGTTGTTTGTTCTCATAGCTGCCTTGGATTTGGAGTTATATTCCATATGGATGTTAAAACAGCCTTTTTGCATGGTGATTTAGACGAAGAGCTGGACATGAAACAACCAGAAGGATATGCCATTCTTGGAAAAGAGCATCTGGTATGCACGCTGAAAAGGAGCTTATATGGGCTGAAACAGGCCCCCAGACAATGATATCAGAAGTTTGATGCATTTATGCTCAAACATAGGTTCAAAAGAAGCCATGCAGCCCAATCATTCTTGTGCTGTATGTAGATGATATGCTATTGGCTGGGAAGAAAAAGAGCACTCTGAATGCTCTAAAACAGCAGCTGAACTCTGCATTCTCAATGAAAGACCTTGGGGAAGCTGAGCATATTCTTGGTATGTCAATAAAAAGGGATAGGTAGCAGCATACTTTGCATTTATCCCGAGAAAAGTACATTGAAAAAGTGCTGGACAGATTTTAATGTGGCTGATGCTAAGCCTATTGGAGTGCCATTGCAGCCACATGTTAAGCTTTCCAAGGATGACTGTCCCAAAGATGACGATGAAGCTAATTACATGGAGTGTTCCATATGAAAGAGGCCGCGGAGAGCTACGTTGTGGTGTGCTCGGTTGCTCCAAACACCAAGGGAGTGGGCTGCTGCGTGAGGAGAGAGAAAGTAGAGAGAGAAACCTGCGCAGAAATTTGGAGAAGAAGATGGAGAAGCTGAAGTTGAAGAAGTCCCAATCAAGTTATGAGAGATTTGGGACCAAGTCTTATTGATAAGTGACTTTTAGGTCATTTGGGCATGTTCACACATGGCCAATGACCAAAAGTCATAAAAATAATGTAAATGCCTATAACTCCCCAATTTGGGGTCCAAAAAATACAACAAAAATATGTCTGGAAAGCTCTCGAAGAGAGCTTTCACATGGAAGGGTCAAAATATACAAAAGGAGAGTCCTTGGGGCCTTTATCCCCAACAACCTCCCACTTAAAGGACCAAGGAGGCTCCTTTAAGCTAAGTAACTCCCACCATCTGTATACATAGCTGATGTTGTGCCTTGGGTAGACACTTCGTGAGAGCATCTGCAGGATTCTGTGAAGTATTGACCTTGATCAAAGTGATCAGGCCATCGTCTAACACCTCTCTGATGAAGTGATATCTCACATCAATATGCTTTGTGCGAGCATGAAACATGGCATTCTTTGCCAAACATATGGCACTCTGGCTATCGCATCCAAGAAGAGGTGCCTTTTCAAGCATCCCAAACTCACTGCAGAGCCGAGCTAACCAAATGGCTTCTTTGGAAGCCTCTGTGGCTGAAATATATTCAGCCTCTGTAGTAGATAGTGCAACTATCCTCTGAAGTCTAGAGCACCATGAAATAGCTCCACCTGCAAGGATGTATACATAGCCACTTGTGGACTTGCGTGTGTCCACATCACCTGCCATGTCTGAATCACAAAATCCTTTTAACTCCAATGGACCCTTTCCATAACATAAGCATTTACTTTTGGTCCCTTTCAAATATCTCAAGATAGATTTGACTGCCTCCCAATGAGCTCTACCAGGATTAGCCATGAACCTGCTAACAACTCCCACTGCATGAGCAATGTCTGGCCGAGTGGCAACCATAGCATACATAAGTGAACCACAAGCTGATGCATATGGAACACTCTTCATGTAACTGGCTGCATCATCATTTTTGGGACAGTCATCCTTGGAAAGCTTAACATGTGGCTGCAATGGCACTCCAAGAGGCTTAGCATCAGCCACATTAAATCTGTCCAGCACTTTTTCAATGTACTTTTCTTGGGATACCTGCAAAGTATGCTGCTGTCTATCCCTTTTTATACGCATACCAAGAATATGCTCAGCTTCCCCAAGGTCTTTCATTGAGAATGCAGAGTTCAGCTGCTGTTTTAGAGCATTCAGAGTGCTCTTTTTCTTCCCAGCCAGCAGCATATCATCTACATACAGTACAAGAAGAATTGGGCTGCCATCTTCATCCTTTTTCGTGTACAAACAATGATCTGCATGGCTTCTTTTAAACCCATGTTTGAGCATAAATGCATCAAACTTCTTATACCATTGTCTGGGGGCCTGTTTCAGCCCATACAAGCTCCTTTTCAGTTTGCATACCAGATGCTCTTTTCCAGGAATGGCATATCCTTCTGGCTGTTTCATGTACAGCTCTTCATCTAAATCACCATGCAAAAAGGCTGTTTTAACATCCATTTGGAATAATTCCAAATCCAAGGCAGCTGTGAGAGCAAACAACACACGTAAAGTGGTCATTTTCACCACTGGAGAGAACACTTCTTGGAAATCAATGCCCTCTTTTTGGGCATATCCCTTAGCAACCAGCCTTGCCTTATACTTGGGTTTGCCATCAACAGTTTTGATTTTGTACACCCACTTGTTTGGAATGGCTTTCCTTCCTTTGGGTAACTCAACCAAATCCCAAGTATCATTTGCATGCAAGGCCTTTATCTCTTCCTGCATGGCTAACTCCCACTTCTTCTTGTGCTCACATAGCTTTGCCTCTATAAGTAAGAGGCTCACCCTCATCTGATAACATAATGTAGTGTATAGAGGGATCATATCTGTTCATTGGCCTCCTAGCACGTGTAGATCTTCTTACCCAATGATCCACATTATCTGGCAATGGATCTACATCAGGAGGTATATCAACATGTCCATTGTTAATGGGCTGTTGCACATCATTTCCAGCCCTGTTTTCAGCATGAATAGGTGGCTGCATATGCCCTTCAGGATCATCATTTTGCTGTCCAGCATCATCTGGCTCAATAACCACGGGCTCATTGTCATTTCCAGCCATATGTGGTGCATCCCGAGGGTTCATATCAGATTTAATTGGTGACTGTACATGCTGAAATTTGACTCTTTTATGGTCATCTTTAGAGGCACAATTATTTTTGAGCAGCCTTGCCTCATTAAATACAACATCTCGGCTGCGTATTACCTTCTTGAGTTGAGGTAGCCAAATCCTGTAGCCCATTTCACCTTCATCTCCATAACCCATGAAGATTCCTTTCATGGACTTTGCATCTAACTTGCTTCTCAACTCAGGCCTTATATGCACAAAAGCATCGCAACCAAAGATGCGTAGGTGGTCATATGAAGCTGGGTTGCCAGACCAAACCTCTTCTGGAATGCCACCTTTTAAGGACATATGAGGGGATCGATTGCAAATATGAACTGCAGTTTTCAAAGCCTCTCCCCAAAATCCATGAGGGAGATTAGCTGTGGACAGCATGCATCTCACCCTCTCACATAAAGTCCTATTATACCTTTCAGCCACACCGTTGGAAGAGGGGCTGTATGGGACTGTTAGCTCCCTCTTAATACCAAGATTTTCACAAAATCTATTGAATTCAGCACTTGTAAACTCACCCCCATTATCTGTACGTAAGCATTTCAGCTTTCTACCTGTTTGAGTGGTCACAAATGCATGAAATTTCTTAAATGCAGCAAAGGCTTCATCTTTAGATTTTAACAAATATACCCAAAGCTTCCTAGAGTAATCATCAACAAAAGAAACAAAGTAAAGAGCACCCCCCATAGATTTTATGGGCATGCTACAAACATCAGAATGAACAAGATCAAGCACATTAGACTTACGAGAGACACCAGAGTAGTAGGAATTCTTTACTTGCTTACCATATTGGCATTCATTACAAAAATCAAGTTTTGAGCCTTTAGCATCAAACTTGTCCAAATTACATAGTTTATCAAGACCTTTTTGGCTCATGTGGCCAAGCCTTTTATGCCATAATTCCATATGTGAATGGATTTCAGCCAAAGCAATAAACTTGCCCAACAATGCTTTACCATGCAAGCAATAAAGAGTCCCTTTCTTTGTACCTTTAACAATCAGCCTAGAGCCTTTGATAAGCTTCCATGACCCCTTCTCAAAGAGGGTACTATATCCATGCATATCCATTTGCCCAACAGACAATAAGCTTTTCTTGATGCTTGGTACATACCTTACATCATGCAAAACCAGCTCATTGGTACCATCCACTGTGAGATGCACTGTGCCAATACCTTCAATTGAACAAGCATGGTTATTTCCAAGATATACATGTCCATGGCTGCCTGCATGAAAGGTAGTGAAACACTCCTTAATAGGAGTTACATGAAACGATACACCTGAATCTACAATCCATGTTTGTGACAAAGCATCATTCACAGTAAGCAAGGCATCAATCAAATCCCTCTTTGTGATTTGCATGTCTTGTGCATGAATATTAATAGAAGCATCAAAAATTTCAACATGCTCTTCTGCCATAGTAGCACAAAGTATATCTTCTGCATCTGATAGCTCCTCAATGATGACACTAGAGGCCACATTGGCCTTCTCTTTGTCTTTGTCCTTTGAGGTATCATGTGCTTCATTCTTGGTGTCCTTTTTCTTCCTGTCACCTGTGTTCTTCTTTCTTTCTAGTTCAGCTTTATAAAATCTGCAATCAGGCTTCTTGTGACCTTTCCTACCACATTGATAACAAGTCACTTCAGCCTTGCCTTTGCTTTTGCTCCTGTTCCTCTGTACATTTCCACTTTTCTTTTCTGTTCTTCCTCTAGCCACATTGGCTGAACCACTGCCCTCTCCACTAGCTTTCCTCCTGATTTCCTCATTCAAAATAGAACCCCTTACACCATCAAAGGTAAGACTGGGGCTATTCGAAAGTGAAACAACCAATGTTTCCCACGAATCAGGTAAGGTCATCAACAAGAAGATGGCCTTAAGCTTATCATCAAATGGAGGTAATCCAGAGTCCTGCAATTGTGAAAGAGTACCTGTAAACAAAGATAAGTGCTCAGCCGCACTTTTTGACTCATCAAGCTGCATACACACTAGCTTACGCATAAGATGCACTTGATTTACAGGCGTGGTATTTTCATAAGTGGCTTTCAACTTCTCCCATACCTCAAAAGCAGTTGTAAGGCCTTTCAAATCCACTAAGATTTCATCTGATACAGCCATCTTGATGTAAGTGATGGCCTTCTTGTTTAGGTTCATCCATGCTGCATCTGTCATATCTTCAGGCTTGACTTCCTCAAGAGCCCCTTCACAATCTTTAAGAAAGAGGATGCCCAACATTCTCTCTTTCCACAAATCGAAACCATTACCTTCAAATCTCTTGATCTCAAACAAGCTTTTGACATCAGAGGAGGTAGAGGCCATGTTTGAACACTAAGAGCTTCAAAATTTCACCAAAAAGGTAAAATTCACCTGGTGTCTTGTGCGCAATTACCTTACGAGACTATAGCTCAGAAATGAAGCCCAAAAACTGTCCAAAACTTGCAAAAATCAATTTCTGAAATTTTCTGCAGAAAATTTCAGAAAATTCCAGCAAGCTGTAATTGAATCAAAAACAACAAATTTGTTGTTTTTCAACCACAAAAAGCATACATAGATATAAAACCAAGGCAATGGGTGCTTGTTTTCACAAAAGCCCCAATTTTTTTTGCAGCAATATGACCTGTAAAATCAGAGAAATGACCTGCTGTAATAAGTTTCCAGCAAGTATGCACTTCCTCAATCTTTGTGCATGTCCTCCCACTTGAAAAATGAGAGAATTTCTGCCACAAAAGACCTGTAGATGAAAAATCAGCAATGTGGATGCTGAAAAAGACCTGTGGGGATACAAAAAGAAGAATAGAAGAGATTCTTCGCGATGAAACTCTCTAAAAAGCACAAAATTTGCTTCAGCTTTGCTCCGGGCTGAAGTAATCCTCCAAAAACAGCCCTTTTATCGCGAAAAAAGAAGGTTTTTCGCGATGAAATTCTCCCAAATGCAAGAAAACACCTTCAGCTTAACATAGGCTGAAGTGGAAAAGGAGTTTGAGCAACTTTGTCGCGATGGAACAGCTCAAAGCTCTGATACCAGTTGAAAGAGGCCGCGGAGAGCTACGTCGTGGTGTGCTCGGTTGCTCCAAACACCAAGGGAGTGGGCTGCTGCGTGAGGAGAGAGAAAGTAGAGAGAGAAACCTGCGCAGAAATTTGGAGAAGAAGATGGAGAAGCTGAAGTTGAAGAAGTCCCAATCAAGTTATGAGAGATTTGGGACCAAGTCTTATTGATAAGTGACTTTTAGGTCATTTGGGCATGTTCACACATGGCCAATGACCAAAAGTCATAAAAATAATGTAAATGCCTATAACTCCCCAATTTGGGGTCCAAAAAATACAACAAAAATATGTCTGGAAAGCTCTCGAAGAGAGCTTTCACATGGAAGGGTCAAAATATACAAAAGGAGAGTCCTTGGGGCCTTTATCCCCAACACCATATGCATCAGCTTGTGGTTCACTTATGTATGCTATGGTTGCCACTCGGCAAGACATTGCTCATGCAGTGGGAGTTCTTAGCAGGTTCATGGCTAATCTTGGTAGAGCTCATTGGGAGGCAGTCATATCTATCTTGAGATATTTGAAAGGACCAAAGGTAAATGCCTATGTTATGGAAAGTGTCCATTGGATTTAAAAGGATTTTGTGATTCAGACATGGAAGGTGATGTGGACACACACAAGTCCACAAGTGGCTATGTATACACCCTTTCAAGTGGAGCTATTTCATGGTGCTCTAGACTTCAGAGGATAGTTGCACTATCTACTACCGAGGCTGAATATATTCAGCCACAAAGGCTTCCAAAGAAGCCATTTGGTTAGCTCGCTTGTGCAGTGAGTTTGGGATGCCTGAAAAGACACCTGTTCTTGGATGCGATAGCCAGAGTGTCATATGTTTGGCAAAGAATGCCATGTTTCATGCTCGCACAAAGCATATTGATGTAAGAAACCACTTCATCAGAGAAGTATTAGAGGATGGCCTGATCACTTTGATCAAGGTCAATGCTTCACAAAAGTGATCAAGGTCAATGCTTCACAGAATCGTGCATATGCTCTCACGAAGTGTCTACCCAAGGCACAACATCAACTATGTATATAGATGGTGGAAGTTACTTTCCTTAAAGGAGCCTCCTTGGTCCTTTAAGTGGGAGGCTATCGGGGATAAAGGCCCCAAGGACTCTCCTTTTGTATATTTTGTCCCTTCCATCTGAAAGCTCTCTTCGAGAGCTTTCTAGACATATTTTTGTTATATTTTTTGGACCCCAAATTGGGGAGCTATAGGCATTTACGTTATTTTTATGACTTTTGGTCATTGGCCATGTGTGAACATGTCGAAATGACTGAAAAGTCACTTATCAATAAGACTTGGTCCCAAATCTCTCATAACTTGATTAGGATTTTTTCAACTTCAGCTTTTGCATCTTGTTCTGCAAATTTTTGCGCAGGTTTCTCTTCTTACTTTCTCTCTCCTCATGCAACAACCCACTCCCTTTGCGTTTGGAGCAATTGAGCACACCACGACATAGCTCTCCGCGGCCTCTTTAAAAAAATACCTCCTTCTTTGCTTTCATAGGATACACCCATGTATGGCGAGTAGAATCATCAATGATGGTAACAAAATATACATGCTTCGCAAAAGATGGAGTTTTGACGGGACCACATACATCACTATGAACAAGCTACAATTTTCTTGTAGTGTGTGCATGACTATCTTTTGGAAAAGAAGCATGATGCATTTTTTCAGGAGTGCAACCTTCACATGCATGCTTTTCAATGGACTCAAGTGTTGACAAACCAATAATCATGTCCTTCTTTTGCAGGTAAAGCAAACTATTGAAGTTCAAGTGACCAAAATGAGCATGTCAAAGCTCCATTTCAACCATGGAAGAAGTATGAGCAACCAAGGCATTCAAGGCAACCCTCTTGTATGTATCCATGCGATACAAACCATTAGATAATATATCGGACATCATGATAATATCACCATTGCTGAAATCATGAACCATACGCTTATCATCAACAAAGTGTACATGAAGTCTAACTTTGGCAATTAGCGAAACTGAAATTAAGTTCTTCACGATATCGGGTACATACCATGCATTTTTCAAGAGAATCACACCTCCATTTGCAGCCGTAAGCTCAATTTCTCCTACTCCAATTATAGGATAAGAGGCATTGTTTGCACATACCACATGTCCTCCTTTAGGTGCATCTTTCAAAGATGCAAAAAACCTTTCGCATGAAGTTATGTGCTTTGAAGCACCACTATCAAAAAACCAATCCGAATCAGTGTCACTCACAACCATACATTTAGAATGCAAAGATGCATCATAATGACATGTAACAACACATGCACAAAAATCTTGAGCCATGTTAGCTTCATTGTTCTTTGCATTTGCTGAATTTTAAGCAATGTGTTTATGTTTTCTATCTTGGGTTCATAAGTTTGGATAACTCTGAACTTATGAAGGTATATATATATATATATATATATATATATATATATATATATATACATATATATAAAATATATATATATATACACACACACTGTTGTTATTCTGTTCCATACGTCTAGCTAGGGAATCATTCCAAACTTCACCCTTTTTTTAGTGTAAGTTTGAACTTAAATGAAAAAAAGAAGGGGTTTCGAGACCACCAATTTATTTGTGGTTTTCCCTGTCAAATGCTCAAACTTTATTCATGTCTTTTTGTTTTTTGACGAAGCTCATGGCTGTTTTGTTCTTGCTCATATGGGTTTATACATTCAGATTTCTGTTCTTGCGTATTTTCGCATTCATTGATGAGCAGTGCAGTGGATGCCTCCTTTGTCATTGAATTCATAGTCTAAGCCGGATTTAACAATATTCAATTAGAATTGTGTCAGCACAGTCTAGATCATTTCAGGCATGTCAGAGTTGTATGTATTTCAGTTTAAGCATGTGGGATGTGAGAATTTGAGATTGTCAGAGTAATGTATGTGTAAGAACTTGGGATTATCAGAGTAATGTAGAAGCTTTAAGTTAACTGTTATCTTTGCATTTTAATTGATATTTTATGATGAAGTCCCAAATAAACAGTCCCCTTTGGTATCCTAACTCTTTTCACTCTTATTTTTTTGTTCTGGCAAAAACAAGGAAAGAGAAAACTGTTGAAAGGCCCGAGCTAAAAAGAAAAAGCCAAACAACTTATGTGCTCTCCTCTTTCCTCAATTCTTTTTCATAGGTGTTACTCTTTCCTTTTCCATTGCCCCATGATGATGCTTGTGGACATTTGGCTATCTAGAAATATCAAAGCTCTGTTCTGAATTTTATTTTTCCATATTCTTTGTTCTAAATTTCGGTCACGTATGAAACAATTAGAGGTTGGGAACCATACTTGTTCCATACTTCCATACCCGTATGGTATAGATGTATGGTTCCCGTATGGAACAACCATATAAATAAAATATATATATATATATATATGTATATATGTGTGTGTAGACATGCCGGATTCCTTCTTTTCATTGCGCTTAGCAATCTTTCTACACTCATCAATAGTATGACGAGTCTTTCGGCAATATTCGCATCTTCTTCTTCTTTTGCAAATGAGCATCATTAGAGGAATGAGTGGAAGAGGAAGGTTGAGGCTTTGGTTTTGATGAATCGAAAGCTGAACCATATTTGCTTTTTCCCTTTTGTGAGATAGCAAGTGCTTGCGTTCCCTCAATCAAACCACTTCTATTCACTCTAGATTGCTCTTCTTGGAAAAGAAGAGACACAACCTCATCAAATGCATACATATTGGGATTCCCTTTTGCAACCAAATGGAGTGTAGTGTCAAAGCTTTGACAAGATTCTGACAATCCTTTCAACAATGTAGAGATGAGTGATGCATCCGGAATAATCTCGTCTATGTTTGTCAATTGCTCTTTCAAGTTCTTGATGTGTGTCACATACACATCCATAACTCATTTTCAGCCATACATACATCCTAAAGTTACTTTCTTAAGTATGCAACACGTGCTTCATTATGCACGGCATACAAAGAAGCAAGAGTGTCCCGTGCTTGTCTTGATGTAGAACATGACCGAATGTGTGAAATTATATGATGCTTCATAGAAAGCGCAATCAATGCATGAGTTTGAGCATCTTTTCCATCCCATCTAAGTTACTCCTATGTAGGTGGAGAAGGAGTAACCACTGTACTTGAAGAAGAAGCTCCATCTGTGACAGTAGACTTTGAAGTAGAAGAACGGGTCTTTGATCTACATCTGCCACTAGGTTCCAAATTTGTTTTGCAACAAGAACATGCTTTATCATGTAAGACCACATCGGATAGATGTTCCCATCAAGCTTTTCATCAACTTGAAGCATGCCAAGCATGCCAAACAAGTCATTGTTGCCCGTCATTTCACTAAAGAACAAGAATGTGACAAAATCTTTACTTTGACGAAAGCTGAAATGAATGCTGAAATTTTAGTTCACAAACCATCACTCTGATGGCGATTCTGACTGCACGAATGGCTCCGAAATGGGGGTGAAACTCCAGTGCAACCGGTGGAAATGTTTTTTGGCCGCTGAAATTCACTATTCAATGCTCTGAAGTCGATTTGCACTGTTAAAAGTGCGTGCGCGTCGTGACACGGAAAACCGAAACTTGAGAAGGAGCTTAACCTGCTATGATACCATTGTTGGGTGTCCGTAAAAGTGAGAGAGAGACACGAGAAACACACACAAGGAGCACAAATGCAGCAAGATACACGGAGAAGACGGATGGTTGGCATGGCTCACTCTATTGACGATGAACTGAATTGAAGTAAGAGCTGAATAATATTCCTAAGTACAAAGTACCACCACATATGAATGAATCATGTATGTGGCATAATGAAAAAAAAACCTCTAACCAGCACTAGAGTAAAAAGTGCCCGTGTATAGAGAAAAAGTTCACACCAAAGCTACTCGAGGAACACATAAGTGTAACAATGATAACTTCTTTAGTGTTGACTTATAATTTTATGGGTACCTGAACACCAAGAAACAAGTTAAATATTAATCTCTGTTCTCCCCCTAAAATTATCTACACATTTGAATCATGTCTTGAAATTGCATCAAATAGTTGTGTAGGAATTGTTACATCAAGCACCACATGCAAACCCTTATTTCAGAAAAATCCTATTTTTCTCGAGGTAAACAGTGAATAGTCATTTCTCTCCAACAGGATAAATATCCTTGTGGTCCATGGAAGATTGTGCTTACATGTTACACAGAGCTAGACTGTTCAGTGTAAGCAAGTATATGTATTCATATTGATCTGAATGTCACTCAAAACCGATTGACAGTGTAGAATTTTATCTTTTGTGTCTTTGTTTTTAGGTAGATCATCTTTTCTTTATTCAGCAGCATCTGCGCTTTACTTCCCAAAGCGAGAAATCAGTGAAATTTCTGTATGTGATTAAGCTGGCCCAATATTTGTTGTCTATGGGAATTTTGTTAATCTACTTCTGTGTCATACTCTCTTGCTAACTTTGTGTAAACCTTTTTTGTATATAGGTTAGTTTATATTTATATTTGTCTGTTGTAATTCATGAATTATGACATGTATGATAACTTCTTTGGTTTTGTGCATATAAGTTTATGCAGATCTGAACATCAAGAAACAAGTCAAAGATTAATCTCTGTTCCCCCCTGTATTATCTAAACATTTGAATCATGTCTTGAAACTGCATCTTTTCAACCTCAGATCCCCACTTTTTAGTATGAAAGCATGGTAGGAGAGAGCCAATTGATCTTTCTTCATGCAGATAGGAATTTTCAATCACATATGTGAACTGTACAGTTTACACGATAGGAGTGAGGTCTATAAGCAGATTCCAGTACATCTGTGGGGTGATATATGGATATATTCTTCCTTGGGCAGTATGTGGTTCTATTTATAATATTGTGGTTTTGGATTATGGTGATTACTGTAGTTCCTTTTTTCCCCTTTGTAGTGATTTAAATGTGTTGTTATTTGTGTCATTTTGGTTTTTTCAATTACTTTGGGGGTTTATTTTGTGAACAGAAAATTCAGAGATTGGTAATGGCTACGGTGTTCCTGGAGGGGGAGCATATGATAGATCATCTCGGCCATTCATTTTCAATATTCCTTCAGAAATATCTTCTGTAAAGCGATTATCAGAGAAAGAGACAAGTGGCCTCTCTGAATCTGCCTCAGAAGAAAATGCTTCTCATGCAGCTGCTGTGACTGAAGACTCGAGGAGCCTGTTGAACAAGAACCAAGAATCCATGTCAGTGAATAATAAACAAGAGATTCCTGAATTTCTCAAAGAGCGGCTGAAAGCACGAGGAATCCTAAAAGATTTGAAATCTGCAGAGTCAATTTCTGAGGTCAGATCCTTATCATGAGTTTCACATCAGAAAATGTCACTTTTGTGTTTGGAACATTGCTGAGAATTGCACGTATGACTTTCACACACACACACACACACATATATATATATATATATATATATATATATATATATATATATATATATATATATATATATATATATATATATATATATATATATATATATATATAGAGAGAGAGAGAGAGAGGGAGGGAGGGAGGGAGGGAGGGAGGGAGGGAGGGAGGGAGGGAGGGAGGGAGGGAGGGAGGGAGGGAGGGAGGGAGGGAGGGAGGGAGGGAGGGAGGGAGGGAGGGAGGGAGGGAGGGAGGGAGGGAGGGACGCGGGGGAGAGGGGGAGAGGGGGAGAGGGAGAGAGAGAGAGAGAGAGAGAGAGAGAGAGAGAGAGAGAGGGAGGGAGGGAGGGAGGGAGGGAGGGAGGGAGGGAGGGAGGGAGGGAGGGAGGGAGGGAGGGAGGGAGGGAGGGAGGGAGGGAGGGAGGGAGGGAGGGAGGGAGGGAGGGAGGGAGGGAGGGAGGGAGGGGGAGGGGGAGGGGGAGAGAGAGAGAGAGTAGGACTCATCAAGAGTAGGATCCGGTGACAGAAAAGAAGGGTCAAGATTCAAATTAAGCCATTTTCAATGAAAAAGAGGGCCATGGACAAAAATAACTGCTTCCAAATTGGGCATGTGAACTTCTCTTCCTCTGTCTTAGAGCTGTGTACTATACAAATCCACCTTTTTTCTATAGGAAAGAGTGTTTTCTTCCACATGCAGTAGAAAACTTGCATCCTACAAAGTCAGAGTTTTCCTTCTTGCTTCATAGCTTCTTTATTGTGTAAATCTTGTCATCAATCTTCTCCTATACCTGTTTCCAACCTTGTAAAACCATTTTATTGCTGGAATTCTCTGCAATTCTGCATGTATCAGTTGCATCATATTTACATTTTTCATAGGTAACATATTAATGAAATTCTGTTATTCCCAACTTGTTTTCTGTAATTTCAGCAGTATCTCTTGTTGTCATCAACTTTCATGTCCTTACTTTTGCGCTAAATGCTAAATGTTTTCTATTTTATTCCTACTTTCTACTGCTGTGATTAATTTGGTTCGAACATTGGTACTAGAGCAATTGTAAAGGAATAATTATGGCTGGTGCTAGAATAAAGCATTGTTCTGGGTATGCTCAGTCAAGAAGATAAGTTGAAAGAATCTTCAAACTAAGTACTCCAGAGTTTTATGATGCAAAACTTGCTCCTTGCGAAGACTATATAGGGCATAGTTAGTGGTGTAACTCCAAGACAAGACGGTGATATTTTAATATTGGCTACACTAGTTATATGAGAATATAGTAGAGCCACTTCTTTAACCTCTACAAGTATTGCCACTTCTTCAACATCTACAAGTATTGAAGTTGCAAGAACTAAACAGTGTGCACAACCGACCTAAGGTCAATGAAGGTGGGATGCAAGGGATGCCCAAGCTTTGGCTCTTATCACCTTTTTTTGAAGAGATCAATTCTATCACAAATTTGTTCATTTCATACTTCCAATGAAGCATGGATTATTCTTTAAGATTTATTTCAAACAAGGAATTTAGCTAAGGTCTCCTTTCTTAAAAAGAGATGGCTAGTCTAAGAATGTATAAAGGTCAAATAAGTTCGGTATTCGATACTATTGCAAGAATCCATGACATCAAAGAATTGTAAAAGTGAAAAGATAAGCTTTTAACAATGGAATTATTGGAGAAAGTTCAGAGAAAGAAGATTATGTTTGGTGGTACTGCATTTGCAAATCTTGTTGAAGATGATGATTATTGTGTTTTTGGAACAATTTTCAGAAATCGAAGTAGTTGGTTTGATATTTCACATGCAGTGTGGCATACCTGCACCGGTGCGCATACCGCTAAAAGCGATACCATTTTTAGGTTCGACCAATTCGGTGCGAACCGCATTTTGCGGTGCGTGCTCGAATTTTTTTTTTCAAAAAAATTTGAAGGTAAAAAAAACCCTTGTTCGTTGGCATTCTCATTCTCCATTTCGTGTGAGAGTTTAGCTCCTTGCTCCCGTGTTCCATTGAGTGGCACATACTTGCATTTTGCTCCACATCCCCTTGAGGTCCACACACCCTCTTGCTTCAGCTGTCCACTTACCTTGAGGCTTGTGTTCCTTACTTCTTCCTCCATTATGCCTCGTAGTATTTCCCACCTTTGGGCCCTTCACACTTCAAGCCATGAATTGGTAAATGCTAATGTTTTTGGCTCGGGAACACGGAGGTGGGTGTGCAAGTATTGTGCAAAAACATTTAGCACAACAAGTACATGTCTCATTCAAGGTGTGTCAGCACTAGGAGGATTTGGCATTTTAGCTTGTCCAAAAGTCCCCAATGACATAGCCGAGGTTGTGCGACATGAGAACAATCTTAACCAAGAGGCAGTGGCTCCTCGCAGGCGTGAGTTTGCTGCAGCTTCTATTGATATATTAGAAGACTAGGAAGGTGGACTTAGTGTTAGACCTAGTGCTAGCTCATTTAGAAGCCGTACATCTACCCAATGAGAAGTGAGTGAAAGCTCTATCCCTCTTGAGTCATATGAGCCGCCAAGCCAAAGACCTAGATAAGGGAGCCTCCATTCCGCTTATTTAAGTACGGTCTGATAGAAGCATCGCTAAAAAGTTGCGGAAATTGAAATTGAGTGTTGCATACTTGAATGCAACCTCTCTTTCAATGTTGTTCACACTTATGTTTGGAAGAGGATGGTGAGGGCGCAATAGCCCAAGTGGGACCTACCAATGATGATTGGCATGGGATTCCATATAATCGTCTATGGACATCCATGCTCATTGAAGAAAAAGAGAGTATCGACCTACAATTAGGACCCATTAAAAGTGTGTGGCAGACCTATGGCTTCTCCATTCTATATGATGGATGGAGCGATTTTAGACGATGCCACATTATCAATGTAATGGTTTCCTCTTGCTTATGTACTTAATTTTTCAAGGCAGTGGGTTGTAGTGCTTCGGGTACCCATATCACATGGGAATACATTAATGAGTATATAAAATCCGCTATAGAAGAAGTAGGAGTTTTCAATGTGGTACAAATAGTGACAGACAATGTCCCTAATTGTAAGAGGATGGGGGAGATGATAGAATCCGAGTTCCAAAGCATTGTCTGGACCCCTTGCAGTGCACATTGTCTTGACCTTTTGTTAGAGGACATAACCAAATTATCATGGTTGGCTCTCATGCTTTCAGACGCCAAACGCATTATCTCTTTTATAAGAAAGAATCACCGGGCTTTGAGTATCTTTCACAGTTTTAGTGACAAGGAGTTAGTTCGCACATCAGAAACACGGTTTGGATATATATATATATATATATATATATATATATATATATATATATATATATATATCACGTCTTCTCCCGCTTACACATGTGCATTGATTCCCTGAAGATGACCGTAATAGATAGGAAATGGCTAAGTATGGCAAGAGGAAACACAGAGATTGCACATCATGTGCAAAGAAAGATTTTGGACATGGATTTTTTGGGCAGAGATAGGCAATATTTTGCCTATCTTGAGAGAAATTCATGTAGTATTATGCCATGTTGACATGGATGGTTCAACCCTCAGACTTGTGTACCACATGTACACAAGAATGACAGAGGTGATTCGAGCATCTACGACATTTTCGCCATCCAGATATATTATAATTTGAATTCTCAAATTTGAAGTTTATGTTTAAATCCCTTTTTTTTAATTTATAATATAGACTTGAGGAGATATTACAGCTTGTGGAGTCTTGATGGGAGTTCATGTCACGACCTATTCATGGGTTTGCGGTATTACTCCATCCCTACTTCAAAAGCACGACATTATTGAGTCAGGGATCACTGCGACATATGAAAGATTTGTATATGGAGCGTGTCATTGCTT